>CAMZMU010000056.1:47818517-48122522 GCA_947311845.1 Poa pratensis
CGATGATGTGATGCGTGTCGTGAGTCGACTATGTCGCGATCGCGATCCCTGCTGGAGTTTTGTCTTCTGCTGTATAGCCTGTGCCGCTAGAGCTAGCGATTTGAGTTGTTGGCGATGCAGGGCTGCGTTAGGTCATTCGCCGGAGGTTGTATTGCCTTGAGGTAAGCACCTACGGAGAATAATGCACCCGCAGCAGTTTGGGCACTGGGATTCCATTAGCGTCCTCTGTCATGAACGACAGGTTACGGGTGATTGCTACCCTTTCATGTTCTGGAAGCTTGCCAACCGCGACCTAGGTCGTGGGTTGGTTGCTGTGTGGACCCGAGGGACTGCTCCCTTCTTCGGGCATCGAGAGGCTGGCCTGCCTTTTGCGCTCTTCCGAGCGTTGCTCGGTAATTTTGCAGTCGAATTGACTCCTGCCAGTTGAAGTACTGGGAAGGTCAACATCTCCTCTGGGGTCGAATTTGGTGGATCATTAGTGCACTCCTTTATGACTTTATCTGCTTTTGCTGCCATCTCCTCTGTGATTGTCAGGGTTGTGACCCCATCCGGCATGGTTACCGTGCATGGAAATGTTGGGGCTGGCGAGCGGCTGCGTCTGCGATGATTCTGCGGGAGAAGGCCAGTAGACCTGATGGGGCGTGACCCGTTGGACAGGTATATGTGCTGTCGATTCCATCAGGACTCGACGACGCCGTCGGCTCATGTCAGAGCCAGTGTGTTCATCGAGTAGATCTTCGGGCAATCTCGTTGTCGATGGCTCATGCCTATCTCTCTCGGTGTTGGCGAAGCCATTATGGATTTCTGAGTCGAGGTTGGTGTTGGTGAAGATCTCGAGTCGACGGTTGCTGTCGTTATGAATCGCGGGGCTCGTAGAAGTCATCGAGGGAGATCCCGCAGTCGAAAACTCCTCATCGGTGTAGGTTGAAGTCGATGTTGCTTGTGTTGTATGCTGATTCTGCTTCCTCGCCTTGGAGTTCCGTCATCATGAACCTGTCGAGCTCGCCGGTCGACATGGTTGTTGCGGGCGAGCATGCTTCATGAATCGACGACGGGGCGAGCGCAGTCGACGGAGCTTCGAGTGCACCCAGCGCCAGTTGTTGCGGATCCGTCGAGTCCTGCGTGCCAAGATTGTTTACGAAAAATTGAATGCTCCAACAGTCAAACTCAACCTGAATCAAGGCCGGAAAACGCCTCCTGAAGCTCTGGCGAGTGCGGATTGAAATTCATTGGAAGAGCAGATGCGTTTTTGCAGGTGAAGCGGCAAGCTGCCGCTTTTCGAGTGGATCGGCGAGTCGCCGTGTGTCGCCTGGATCGGCGAGTTGCTGTTTGCTGACATGGCGGCGAGTTGCCGTTTGCAGATGAGATCGGCGAGTTGCCGTTTGCTGGTGTGATCGGCGATTTGCCGTTTGCTGTTGGGACCGGCGAAACTTCGAGTCCAGCGCTATCTTTCCCCAGCGGCGCCCTTGACGAGGGGTAGACTCATCAAGACCCATAGTCGAGGTCCCTAGGTTATGAATATGGGGGAGAGAACGTGGTAGAGCTGGAAGTATCGTCGGCTGACAAGCAGGGCAAAGATTTTACCCAAGTTCAGGGCCTCGTGTGGAGGTAACACCCCTACGTCCTGCCTGTCTGTTATTGCTTTGTGAATATGATGGTTACAAGGATCCCGGCGAGATGTCGATCTCGCTAGGGTTTGTGGCTCTGGTGGTTTTTTTGTCTGGTTCGATGGCCCTCCCAGTCCTTAAATAATAGGCTGGGTCTCGGGTGTTCGTAACCGACTCGATTTACAATTAAGGAAACTCTAAACCGACTATTGCTTCGCCAAACTTGGAGGATACTCCATCTTCGTGGGCCTCCCTTCATGGGCTTCATGTAGGCTCTGATAGTTGGGCCTAGTCGATACGTGCACCAGGTACCCTCATGGTAGGGTACCCGATAGGCATACCCATGTCAGCAAGGCACATGTAAATGAATGAAGTGATCCAAGTCAATGGTCTATAATTTGCTACCAAATAGATAATGAGTAAACAATGAATCACACAAGCTAAACGTTTTCATGAATAGTACTTTCGAGACAAGCATCAAACAGTTTTGCATAAGTGTTAACTCATAAAGCAATAGTTTCTAACAAAAGGTATTTAATCAACACAAAGGAAGAATTTAGTTTCAGCATTTGCTTCAACTTTCAACATATTTATCTCATGGATATTGTCAACACAAAGTAGTATAACAAGTCCAATACATTGCATATAACGCATGTTGTAACAAAGTTGACACTAGTGTTTGCTTGTGGAAGACAGAAAGAATAGGAAAACTGACTCAACATAAAAGTAAAAGAAAGGCCCTTCGCAGAGGGAAGCAGGGATTAAATCATGTGCTAGAGCTTTTAGGTTTTTGAAAGCATATAGAGATTGCATAAAATATTTGATACTCCTCCCAACCTTGCTAACACAAGCCATGGCTAACCGAATCCTCGGGTGCCTTCCATCAATCACATACCATGGAGGAGTATCTATTTTTGAGAGGTGTTTGTTAATTGTCAACGAATGGTAGCGGGTGAGAACAGTATTCTACCTGTCGAACGGACTTTTAAGAGCGGCTCCCATGAAGGACGTTATTTCTACCAGCAAGGCAGATCATCCCTCTTTCTCTTTGGTTTACACACATTCAGGTATTTCACTGTTTGTCATTGCTTACTGATGAATCAGGGCAAAAGTGTGAAGAGAATTAATTGGTTAAAGTTGTAATTAATTGGGACTGGGCACCCCGTTGCCAGCTCTTTTTGCAAGTTATTGGATAAGCGGATGTATATGCCACTAGTCCAGGTGTAAAAGTCCACTCGACAAATAGAATAAAGAATAACCACACTAATTCCTCATGAGCTAGTAAACATTGACACAAAAAGGGAATAATAACATTTTGAATAATTTAAAGGTAGCACATGAAAAATTTACTTGGAGTGGCAAGGAAATACCACATATAGGTAGTTATGGTGGACACAAATGGCATGGATTTTGGCTCAAGGATTTGGATGCACGAGAAGCATTCCCTCTCAGTACAGAGTTTAGGCTAGCAAGGTTATGTAAGCAAACAAGAATATCAACCCGTACACCAAGTTTTATATGACAAACATATTGCAAACGTTATAAGACTTCATACCGTCTTCCTTGTTAACCAAACCCTGTTATTAGAAAATATCTAGACCTTAGAGGTACCACCGATGCAAACCAAATTTTCAACAAGCTTTACGGTAGTTCTTCACTAATAGGCTTAACTCATGTGATGCACAATTTAATCATGATCTACTTGTTAACTCAAAACAATTGACAAGCATCAAGTTATCCATTTTAGTGATCTACAAGATTAAGCAAGTTTTTCCTTATACCAATTACCACATGCAACATTTTCTGAACCAACCAAACACCAATCAATTTATTTCATCAACTCTCCAAACAAATATAAGTGAAGCAAGAGAGTACTTTCTACAAAAGAAAGCTAATAGCTCTGACAAGAGATACATGAAAACAAGAGCTAAAAGCTGAACAGCGCTAGATATGAATACTCAACAAATATAAGTGAAGAATAGGAGTATTCTCATGAAAAAGCGGAGCGTGTCTCTCTCCCAATCAAGAATGCTAGGGTCCAGTCAAGCTTTATTGAAAATAAAAATGCAATACTGAAAATAAAAAGCACACAGACGCTCCAAGAAAAGCACATATGATGTGAAAGAATTAAAATATAGTTTCACTAGAGATGACCTGATAATTTTGACGATGAAGAAGGGGATGCCTTGGGCATCCCCAAGCTTAGACGCTTGAGTCTTCTTGAAATATGCTGGGGAGATCCATGGGAGCCTCCCCAAGCTTAAGCTCTTCACTCTTCTTGATCCTATTATATCATCCTTCTCTCTTGACCCTTGAAAACTTCCGTCACACCAAACTCAAAGTAGATCTCATTAGAGGGTTAGTGCATAATCAAAAATTCACATGTTCTGTAAAGACGCAATATGATTTGTTACTTTAAACATTAGCTACAGCCACTGATGTTATGTGAAGCTCTTCCACCCAAAAAAGAATTTCACTCAACACTAGTAAAAGAGAGAATGCGAAAAATAAAAAGGCATAATCTGTCTAAAACAGAACAGTCCGCAAAGACGAATTTTTTCGAGGCACTTACGACGCTCAGATCGAGAAACTCTGAACTAATGAAAGTTTCAGACATTCATAAAGATTACGCACAAAAATTTCAGATTTTTAACAATCTGGTGATTTTAGGAATTTCGTACAGTGAACAGCAAAAATCTGTTTCTGCGCAGCAATCAAAATTAAGCATCATCTTATCATTAGAGGCTACTCTTGGCACAACAATGCGAGAAAATAAAGATACAAAGGAGTTGCTACAGAAGTAAACAAACTCCTTGACTCAATAAAAGAAAAATTGCAGAAAAATAAAATGGGTTGCCTCCCATAAGCGCTTTTCTTTAACGCCTTTTAGCTAGGCACAAAGCATGCATCAAGTATTACCAAGTGAAGAAGCATCAACATTGTAATTTGTTCGAACAATAGAATCATAAGGTGGCTTAATCTTCTTCCTAGGAAAGTGTTCCATACCTTTCTTGAGAGGAAATTGATATTTTATATTCCCTTCTTTCATATCAATAATAGCACCTACAGTCCTAAGAAAAGGTCTTCCCACACAATAGGGCATGATGGATTGCACTCAATATCCAAGACAATAAAATCAACGGGGACATAATTGTTGTTAACCATGATAAGAACATCATCAATTCTTCCCAAAGGTTTTTTAATAGTAGAATCAACAAGGTGAACATCCAAGTAACAATTTTCCAAAGGTGCTAAATCAAGCATATCATATAATCTTTTAGGCATAACAGAAATACTAGCACCAAGGTCACACAAAGCATTGCAATCAAAGTCATTCAATTTCAATTTAATGATGGGCTCCCAACCATCTTCTAACTTCCTAGGGATAGAAGCTTCATGTTTTAATTTCTCTTCCCTAACTTGTATGAGAGCATTAGTAATATGTTTAGTAAAAGCCATGTTTATAGCACTAGCATTAGGACTTCTAGCTAGCTTTTGCAAGAACTTAATTACTTCAGAAATATTGCAACCATCAAAATCAAAGTCATTTCATCAAAAGTAATGGAATTATTCTCTTCCTTATTGCTAGAAATTTCAGCATCTTTATCAAGGACAGTTTCAGAGTTATCAGGCAATTTAGGACATTTTGCAATAGAAGTGGAAACATTACCAACACCAACTATCTTGCCATTAATGGTAGGAGGTTTGTTAACACTTGAGTTTGAAGCCTTTTCAGAAGTAGTAATAGTATAAACTCTAGCAATATTGTTCTTTCTAGCAATTTCATCCTCTCTTTCCCATCTAGCATGCAATTCAGCTAACATCCTCACATTGTTATCAATTTTAACTTGTATAGCATTGAGAGTTTTGCTCTCTTTAACATCATGAGGCATGTTCTTTAGTTTCAATAAGTCAACATCAAGAGCAAGACTATCAACTTTAGAGGAAAGCACATCAATTTTCCCAAATTTCTCCTCAACAGTTTTATTGAAAGCAGTTTGTGTACTAATAAAATCCTTAAGCATAACTTCAAGATCAGAGGGTACACTCTTATTATTGTTGTAGGAGTTACTATAGGAATTTCCATAACCATTGCCACTATTAGAAGGATAGGGCCTATAATTGCTATTACCAAAATTATTCCTATAAGCATTGTTGTTGAAATTATTATTTTTAATGAAGTTCACATCAACATGCTCTTCTTGAGCAACCAAAGAAGCTAAAGGAACATTATTTGGATCAACATGTGTTTGACCATTTGCAAGCATAGACATAATAGTATCAATTTTGGCACTCAAGGAGGAGGTTTCCTCAACAGAATTTACCTTCTTACCTGTTGGAGCTCTCTCGGTGTGCCACTCAGAATAATTAATCATCATATCATCAAGAAGCTTTGTTGCAGCACCCAAAGTGATGGACATAAAGGTACCTCCAGCGGCCGAATCCAATAAATTCCTCGAAGAAAAATTTAATCCTGCATAGAAGGTTTGGATGATCATCCAAGTAGTCAGTCCATGAGTGGGACAATTTTTAACCAATGATTTCATTCTCTCCCATGCTTGAGCAACATGTTCATTATCAAATTGCTTAAAATTCATTATGCTACTTCTCAAAGAAATAATCTTAGCAGGAGGATAATATTTTCCAATAAAAGCATCTTTGCATTTAGTCCATGAATCAATACTATTTCTAGGCAAAGATAGCAACCATTCTTTAGCACGTCCTCTCAAGGAGAAAGGAAAAAGTTTCAGTTTAATAATATCACCATCTACTTCCTTGAGCTTTTGCATTTCACAAAGTTCAACAAAGTTATTAAGGTGAACAGCAGCATCATCAGTACTAACACCAGAAAATTGCTCTTTCATAACAAGATTTAAAAGTGCAGGTTTAATTTCATAAAATTCTGCTGAAGCAGCAGGTGGAGCAATAGGTGTGCATATGAAATCATTGTTGTTCGTGCTAGTGAAATCACACAACTTAGTGTTCTCAGGAGTACTCATTTTAGCAGAAATAAAAACAGTACAGAAAATAACTTGAAAGTAAACTAGATGCAAGTAACTAATTTTTTTGTGTTTTTGATAATTGAAAGCAAACAAGATAAAATAAAATAAACTAAGCAAGACAAAAACAAAGTAAAGAGATTGGAAGCGTGAAACTCCCCTTGCAGAAGACTGCTGTCTCCCCGGCAACGGCGCCAGAAAAATAGTGCTGTTGACGGGAGACAGAGACTTCCTGAAGAACTTCTACTCCCCGGCAACGGCGCCAGAAAAATAGCTTGATGACGTGAAACACACGTTCGTTGGGAGACCCCAAGAGGAAGGTATGATGTAGTCAGCAGCAAGTTTTCCCTCAGAAAGAAACCAAGGTTATCGAACCAGTAGGAGCAGCAACTCTTCAGAAGGTTGTCAACGGCGCCAGAAAAATAGCTGTCGCAGGGAGTCTGGACTGTTGACGTGGAATCTGCACACAACACAATCAAACTACTTTGCCCCAACGAAACAGTGAGGTTGTCAATCTCACTGGCTTGCTGAAAACAAAGGATTAAACGTATGGTGTGGAAAATGAGTATTAAATTGCAGAGAATGAAAAAGGAACAGTTTGCAGTTTGTGGTTGTTTAATCAGTGTAAAAGAATGGACCGGGGTCCACAGTTCACTAGTGGTGTCTCTCCATAAAAGATAACTAACATGTTGGGTGAACAAATTACAGCTGGGCAATTGACGAATAGTGAGCGCATGACAATGCATATACATGACATGTTGACTACTATGATATTTAATTGGGCATTACGACATAATACATAGATCGTTATCCAACAGCATCTATGACTAATAATCCACCGCCGGGTTGTCATCCGAGTCCCCCGTTGGTATTAAGTTGCAAGCAACGGATAATTGCATTAAGTAAAGTGCGTAATGTAAACAAACACATATGTCCGTGGACATAGCATCGTTAGGTTATCCCTAGTGGCAACAGCACATCCACAACCTTAGAACTTTCTGTCACTGTCCCAGGTTAAACGGAGACATGAACCCACTATCTAGCATAAATACTCTCTCTTGGAGTTACAAGCATCTACTTGGCCAAAGCATCTACGAGTAACGGAAAGCATGCAAGATCTTAAATAACATATAAGATAGATTGATAATCAACTTGACATAATATTCAATATTCATCGGATCCCAGCAAACACAACATGTAGCATTACAATAATATGATCTTGATCATGTAGGGCAGCTCACAAGATCTAAACATGATGGCACAAAGTGGAGAGACAACCATCTAGCTACTGCTATGGACCCGTAGTCCAAGGATGAACTACTCACGCATCACTCCGGAGGCAGGCATGGCGATGTAGAAGCCTCCGGTGACGATTCCCCTCTCCGGCAGGGTGCCGGGAAGAGGTTCTGAACCCTCCCGAGCTAGGGTTGACGACGGCGGCGTCTCTGGATCTTTTCGTGGATATTTGCTCAGGTACTTAGGGTTTTCGCGTCGGGGGGAATAAGTAGGCGAAAGGGCGGCGGCTGCGGACCCCCGAGGGGCCCACACCACCCAGGGCGCGGCAGAAGGGGGGCCCGCGCCCTGGTGCGTGTGGCCTCCTGGTGGCCCTCCTCTGCTGCTCCTTCGCTCCGTCAGGCGTGTTCTGGAAAAATAGGCACCCCCGTGTAGTTTCGTCCAATTCCGAGAATATTTCCAGACTAGCTTTTCTGGAATACAAAAACAGCAGAAAACAGGAACTGGCACTTCGGCATCTTGTTAATAGGTTAGTCCCAAAAAATGTATAAAAGTGATATAAAGTAGATGCAAAACATGTAGCAATTGGTATAAAACAAGCATGGAACATCAAAATTTATAGATACGTTTGAGACGTATCATGGATCTTTTTATGAGTTTTGTTTTAGTTATGAAAGTAGATGCATATTATGTACCCCGTTCTTATTTACTTGTCATGATCAAGCATGTTTATGAGAGCGTGTGAAGGGGAACGTGTGCGTTAGTTGGAATAACGGGGGGTGGCTAGTGCAGTGAACGTGAGAGAAGTTCTGCGATCCACTTGGGTGTTTTACCTTACTTTGTTGCCTCACTAGGGATAAAAAGAAATACCATGCTACCGGAGATATGGGTGTGACCATTGTCACTACTCCATGACTAGATCTAGCATGTTCTTATTTTAACTTCATGTCATGATACTTATTGCTATACTTTGAATTATCTTAATTACTGAGGTGTTATGATTTAGTTCGCATCTTGGTGGAGTATAAGAGAGACTAATAACCAAAAGGTCTCTATGTTAGGACGTGATGCCCATATAATTATAACTTGTCATTAAACTGTTGTGTTGCAATCTCATATGTCAACTCTAGTATTCCATTGTCTACCACTTTATTAAAGAGAGAGTGCATTTGTGAAACCATGAACCCCGGTCAATTTTTAATCATAAGAAACACCTTTCCAACAACTTTTACCACTTTACCATTTTCTGCCATTTAAAAATCCGAAAATACAAAAACACTTTTGCATCTTGCATTCATCATATAAAATCCAAAAATATCATTTATCATTGCTACCACCATCCTTGCATATTTATTTACCACCATTGCATATTTATTTCTTGTTTGCATTGCATATTATCTTGATATCATTCTCACACCTTGTGCTTGACAACCACTAGGTGAGGTTGAGGACCAAAACATTTACTTTGTTTTGTAGGTAACCAAAAGAAGGATAGGAAGATAAATCTTCACTACTGATTCCCCGAGAGTTAGATATTAAACCCTCGAGTCACCCCTCGTGGGGAAAACACGTCTTCCACTTACTACACACTCTGCACTTGGAATCTCAACCTAACCCATTCTTTGACGCAGGTAACTACGTCATCGGGTATCACTTGTTTGATTTATAGAATTGGATCCTATAGGAACTTTTCCTAAGGAATCTTCTTGTACTATTTCTCATAAGAATTCTAACATTCACTCCAACATTTTTTTACAATTCCTTTGATAGAATTAAACAAAACTTGGTACAAACCAATCGCGTGGCACACGTGATAAGCTACCTCAAAAGAAAAACTTGGTACAAACCAAATCCTATAGGATTGGAATGTCCATGACATGGCAATGCTATGCTTTTCCTATCGCTCCATCTTTCCTATCCTACGAATCAAACAAGCCGTAAAAATGTTTTCTAGGGCTGGTGCTGGGGGCCTGCGGCACTCGTCCAGCCCGATAGCCCATTCGACCCCCATACACCGTCTCTGCTTCCACTCGAAATTTCTCCAGTGAGAGAAATGCCATTTTCCTAAGCAACATTGTTTTTTTTGGGTAAGCAACACTGTCTTTCAGTTCCTTAGAAGAGAAACCTTCGGTTAAGCATTTTTTCCACGAATTTAATCTGCAAACACATACTCCCTCCGTTCAAAAAGGATGATTTCTATTTGTCTATATGCGGACGTATCTAGACATATTACATGTATAGATATATTCACATGCATACAATGGAAGTCATCATTTTTAAAACGGAGGGAGTACTTACTTGTGTACAGCTGAACAAAAGTTCGAGTAGTGGCCGAAATGTATGTGTTGACTTGCCTTATGTTTGTGCGTCGTGGGGCGGCGATCTATGCAATGATCGATCAAGCCGGCATCAATACACGATCAGGTGAATCATGAGCAATACGGACCTTGGACCGTTCCCTCCCCCAGCTACAGTAGAGAGGGCGATTTCTTGAAGCTTCTCGCGCCCACCAGCTCGCAGCCGGCGATTCGCCGGATTTCTCGCCCTCCGGCGGCCGCTCCGGCGGCGGGAGGGCGGGGAATCCGCGGATCCCGGCCTGTACATAGTCTAGGTGTGCGTGGGTTCCAGCCGGCGGCGGCGGGAGGGCGGTGGCGTGGTCGGAGTGGTGGTTTGCTGGCGGAGGTCTTCCCCCTCGACGGCGGTGCTCCGGTGGAGCTCTGCGGTGGATCTTCTGCCTCCGTCGCGTTCGCAGCTTGGTGTAGCTGCCGTGCGCGACTTCCCCGTGCCGGAGTTCGAGGTTGGCGTCTCCGGCGGTTCGAGGTCCTGGAGCGGCTGTGGCGGCTTGGTTCGTCTTCGACGACATCCTCTGGTGTGGCCCTGCGGGGCCGGCGATTGGTGACACTCCCGTGCGCTCGGGGGCTGCTCTCGATCCAAGGTTTGAAGGAGAGCAGGAGCGGCGGCACGCCACCGACGGCGCCATGGTTGGCGGCGAGGTCGAGTTGCAGGAAGGAGGGTTCTGTAATTTGCTTTTCTTTGAGGACCTTTCTGTAATTGTGCCGAGTTGTTGACAGTTGTCTTCACTAGCAAATAAAAAAAGGTGAATCATGAGCACATCACGTCCCTTTGCACGCACATCACCACTCTAAAGCATCGGCGCCACTTTGCTGCTACAAGGAGCAAACGCTATAGCTGAACCCCGATCATAAATGGTGCCCTCTTCTCAGCCACAGTCGGCACGATCACAGCTTCAGAGATACATGTACTCTAATAGTACTTGCTAGCTGATCAGCACGCGCAACAATGGCTTGGCTCGCGAGACGCCTTCTGGCCTGTCTCGTCCTCTGGTCCCTCTCCGCGTCCACGGCCATGGCCATGGGCATCAACCAGCTCCGTTCACGGGGCACGGCCATCGGCGTGGCCCGGCCGCAGCCGGACGTCAACTTCACCATCGGCGTCGTCGGCGCCGTCTGGTGCAAGAACTGCCGCTACGCCGGCTACGTCCGCTCCAAGAACGTCGCGCCCCTCCCGAGTACGCGCGAGCCAAGCCACACTCCAGCCACGCACGGACGCAACTGTGACACTGATCGTTTTCTCTTCTTCTGTGCGTGCAGACGCGGCGGCGCTGCTGCGGTGCTGGCGAGGGAACCAGGCCCTGTCAAAGTGGGGCACCACGGACGCGCGCGGCTACTTCATGATCCAGACGGCGGAGCAGGCGGTGCCGTTCTCGAGCGACGACTGCGTGGTGTATGTGCCACGCTCGCCGCGGCGGAGCGCGTGCGGCGTGGCCGTCCTGCCCCGCCGGAACCAGGGGTCGCCGCTCAGTTTCCGGGACTACGTGACGCGCACTGATGGCCTGCAGGCGGTCTACACGGCCGGCAACTTCGTGTTCGGCCCGCGATACCCCAGAAAGTGCTGAAGAAGGGACGATGAGTTTCCTCCCAGGGTGCTGGCAATAAATCAACCGTTCTGTTTATTCAACAGAATGCCATTTGATTGGCATCAGCAGAGTGATCATCATGACATACACATGATCACGAACATAAACCAGAAACCTAGACAAACAGTTGTAAAAACATGTGACAATAATCTCTCAAGGACTCAACTAGCTGTTTCTAGACAGATACACAAAACTGCTGCTTCTAAGCAAGTTTATCTCTGTTTCTATGGTGCACATCTTTCAGTTTGCGTGTATCAAAATTTCTGTTTTACATTCATAGCATGGCAACATCAAAGGACAGTGGCAGGCTTGAACTAATGTCGCTTCCTCTTCTTGCCGCCGCCTTTCTGGTGTTTTTTCCGCCCCGCACTCCTGCTACGCGGCTCACTAGACCCACCGGCGTCTTCCTTGTCTCCATCGAGTAGCATGTTCATTCCAAGGTCGAATCCATCGGTTAGGCCTTGTAACCTGCATACAGAAATAGGGGCAGTTTACAAGGTTGGACAAAACTTTAAGATCCAAAAGGACAGAGCTACCATCATTCATTAATCTGGCTGGTTGGTTCACTTTATAAAGGGTAGACTATAGAACAAGATAAATAGCATACCCGTGTAGTTGCTTCTGCATCTGCTTCTCCATGTACTTTTCACGTTTCGTTACTGGAGCTCGAGTGAACAGCTCCTCTTCTGCTTTCTCTTGCTTCTCTCTCTGCCGCTTGTAACTCAAAAATTCTTTGCTTTCATCACCCGCGGTTTCCTTCCACTGCAAAGTTGCACAGACAGCTTAGTTATCTCAAGAATAGCACAGCAAACAGCTAATGTACACATAAACAAGTAGCTCACTGCCCAAACGGAACAATATACAAACCTCTTCTGGCCTATCAGCAGCATCATCAATCATCTCCTTGAGATAGGGATTCTCTGTTGCCATACGTGCCAATGCCTTTTCTCTCCTTGAATCTTCTTTACCACGCTTATCATCCATACTAACCGGCTGAATTTTCGGAGGATGGTAGATGCCATCATTACCCTGAAAGTCAAGCAGTTCAACATCAGACAAAATGAAACTGTATAAACTGAACATGAGAAACTAATCATACAATGGCCATTACTGATACAAAACACGAAGAACCTAATCCTACTGCTAATGGGGATAGTGCACTAAGAAGTATAGTCCAGCGACTCCAACCTTTTGTGATAATAAGGCACTATTTAATCAACACTTTCAGCAGTGTCCTCAGAAGCAAAAATAAGTCGTGACAGTACTGACTTAGAACAAGACACATAAAACATCATGTTACGAGTAATCCCTAATAACAACTTCTACCAAATTCTGGATTAGAGTTCATTTCTCATTTCAACTCCAAGTGACAACAATATTAGACAAAACAGGCTGGTAAGATGGGTAGATTTCATGTCATGCAAATTAAGAAAGATTTATCTATTTATGTTTGCCCTAAAGTGGGCAGTAAACTCAATGCAGATAAATGGATGAGCATAATTTTTTATTTTTGAAACGAGGCAAAAACTTTACATTAAAAGGTAGTCTCATCTATGGGTTTACACTATCGTCTTAGGGTACATAACAGCGATTAAAAGTAAGTGTTCGTGATAAAAATCACCTGTCCATCAGGAGCAAGCTTGGTATCCATCATATCTGGGTTCGGCCGATACCTCAAAAGGTCTTCGTCATCCAGTTGCTCGACCTTACCATTCACCTCGGCATCCGGAACCTTATCAGATGCAGCAGCGTTATCCGCAGCATTGGTGAGCTTCTGGATCTGGTACTCCATCTTCTTGTCTATCGGGCGAATCTACAGCTCAGAATTCAACATAACACCATCAGTTATCTGACAACCAAATAAATGGAACTGGCAGCTCAACAATCAACACCAGAGCGCACTAGCGCAGTAGCACACACCTTCTCTAGAAAGAGCCTGATCTCGACAAGGCTGCGCACGACAGGGTGGCCGTCCACGGAGAGCCCCTTGGCCTTGCGCAGCAGGTAGTACACGAGGTCCTGGCAGTAGCTGAGCAGCAGGTGGTGCTTCGCCTCCAGGTACCCGATCCCGTCGCCCGTCGGCAGCTGGTTCTTCCGCACCTACAAACAAGCAAGCCACCACATACAGAAAAACGAAGAACAATCATCAGTTTCACCCCATGCCCACCGGGAATAAGCGAACTGGAGATAATTCCATTCGCTCTTCGTCTCCAAAATTCCGGCGGTGAAATTATGGGAGGGGGAAAAGGCGGGTAGTACCTTCCGGGTGAGGGACTCGACTTTGGTCCGGACGAGGTCGAGCCCGTCCTTCATCTCCCTCAAGGCCGCGAGCAGCTTCGGCGCGTCATCACTGCGAACACAACCGAACCCGTGTGAATTCTAGCGCCTCTGCGCTTTCAAGTGGATGAGGAGGAGGACGAAGACGACGCTTGCGAACTGAGAGAGCTTACCGGACGAGGAGCTGGGTCTTGATATCGCCGTCGGCTGCTGTCATCGCCGGATGCTACGTGTTACCCGAGACGGAGAAAGACCGGGGAGGGAGTCGCCGATTAGCGGAGGCGGCCAGAGGGAGGCGCAGCGGCGGCCGGGCACCAGGGCGGCGGAGCTGCGTGCGGGACGCTGGAGGCGGCAGCGGAGGGCGGCGCCGGCGGGGTATAGCTCAGAGCACGGGGAAAACCCTAGGTTCAGCGGTCGGGCTCAGAGCAGATGGCTTTTCTTTCTTCTTCATTCAGTCGCCGAGAATCGGCCGATCACCAGTGGGCCACCTTGATTCAGTCGGATGAAACTCCATGGCCCAAACAATCGAGGAGGCCAGTAGCTCTGTCAACGGGCGGAGGGCGCGCGCCGGAAATATTTGGGTCGACCAGATTTAGAGTGGGCGGGAGCGAGGTGGGTGGGAAAACGCGAGGCAGAAAATTTGGTCCCCGAAAAATTTGAACCCACGACAGGGTCTCCCGCGGCACCATTTTTCGCTTGCCGCCACGGCGCTGACACGACCGACGGCGCGCCTTGCCATGTGATCCGGCGATCTGGGTGCCCGTGGAATGGGCATTTACCCTTCTACCCCAGCCGACCTGTGATTATGGATTATAATGGAAAAAGTCCAAAACAAACTTTGAACTTGTAGGTGAAAGCTAAATGGAACCCTGAACTTTGAATCCCGCAAATTGGCACTCTGAACTATCGAATCTCGGTCTATTTTAAACCCTGGATCTGCTTGTTAATTAAAAATAAATAATTTCTTAATTAAATAATTTGTTGCTCTCACTGACAAAAAAGACCCACATGTCATGTACATCTTCCCATCTCCCGTTTCTCTCTCCTGATTGAATCTCGTAATCCTCTTGTTCAATCTTTTTTTTCACCTTCACTCCCAAATCGATCCCTAGAAGAGGAACAAGACGACAGCTGCGGCAATCACCACAGCGGCCGGATTTAGAGAGGTCGGCGGCGGCCACCCCCGCGGATCTAGGTACGGCGGCCATGATCGCGAATTCATTCTTAGCTATTTGTGCGTGTGTTCTGTCATGAGTAGCTAGCTAGCGATGCACATGTACTGATTAATTAAGCTAAAAGGGACGGATGGATTGCAAAACGAACTAGTTTGCTTGTGGAGGAGCCGGAGCGGAGAGCAGCAGCGAGCGGTGAGGCAGACTTCTTGGACAGGACGACGGCGACAGGGACACCGGACACGACATGACGACATAGACGTGGTCGATTCCTTCTGTGCAGGGGTCCTCCGGTAACGCCGATGTATTCTGTGTGACTGGCAGTGCGTCGCCGTCGGTCTCCACGTTTGCGACCCGGAGGACGCCGTACTCGCCCATGCCGGCGTCTGGAGCCATGGCAGGAGGCACGACGCATCTGAGAGCTTGGAGATGCGCAACCAGAGCCACGGCCAGGACACGCGCAAGAACGAGACGAGCTTGGCTATGAGGGGGCGTGTATAGCGGTGGCTTGTCGGAGCTCGGCGATGCGTAGCCGGCGACGAACGGCAGGGTAAAGGTACAAGCGGTGAATCTGAGAAAACCAGGGAAGGGGATGGATATGACATGCGGGCTCGAGTTGTCAGTGTGAGTAACAGATTATACCAGTCGGATTGAACTATTCCCCGTGCTCCAAACAGGTATAGGGTTCAAAATAGACCGGGATTAACAAGTTCAGAGTGTCAATTCCCGGGATTCAAAGTTCAGGGTTCGATTTATCTTTTGCCTATAAGTTCAGGGTTTATTTTGAACTTTTCCCGATTATAATCGCTTCCCTTTGGATGGTGGAATGCTAAGTGTGCGTTGGGATTTAGGTTATTTGAGGTGAACTATGATGCTCCAATTCATGTGACATTTTTCCTTTACCTACTAGTATTTCACGGTTTGGTTAATTTTTCGTATTTTCCAGGCCACAGATTATAAATCTAGCACGTGGGAGGTCAACAACTGTAGACTAAGCCTAAACAATTTCATTGTTGTGTCATACTCAAGAGAAGCAACAGTCTGATCCAAATATCATGGTCGAATTGATCGTGTATTTATTGTTGTCTCTTAAAACACATGAATGTGTTGCCCATTGCTCGAGCCACTCATTTTTCTATAAATAGACAATGAGAATATTCTTTTTTCGTTTGTACGACGCTTGGGTAATCTAAACTTTGAGCACGGTAGACAAGACGAGTAAATGTATTATTGTCCATTATAGGGAGGAAGTGGTATGCACACCCCAAGCAACTATAACTGTTTACCACACAATGGAATGGGGACATCAACCATGACAATGACATAAGAAGACCACTAACTATAGCCACCTTATAGGTGGACCCACATGGAAGAGAAGAGATGCCAACTCTATGTGCATAGCAGTCACACCGATTCTGCAGGCGGTAGCCGCCCGAGAGGGAAGAAGCGCGGAGGAGAAAGGCAATAGAGAGTATTGCAGGCAATGTCCAAAGTAGAATGTCTTGACTCATTAGTTGGCTAACCAGTTGCGGGTAATACATAATACTATGCTATGTTTGGCAGCTTGTTTGTTTTCAAAGCAGAACGTTGCAAAACCATAACATTTCAATGCCAAAACGATGAACACTCCAGTTTCTTGATTTCATTTAGGAAAAAGATGTCAGCTCCAAAGTTTTCATCACGACAAATAAATACAGTTCTGGAGAAATAATTCAGTTGTAAAACCTTATTATTCATTGCAACGGAACACCTCAAATTTTTTGGCACCAAACTACTAACAGAGGAGAAAGGCAACTGTGGACTCATAAGTATCCCTAAAATATAATTGAAGCACACTTTATTATTAGTTGGCCAAAATCAGCTATAAGGAGGAGGGCAAAAGGCGGAAAGCTACTGATCAGCGATGGAGCCGCCTCCAGCTCGGGTGAAGAGGTGATCTATCTCTTTTCTCATCGGTGGCTGCTACGGTGGTGCCGATGGAGAGGCATAGTCGTTGGTTTGTCACATAGCTTTCTCTTATCTTTTCAGTTCTGTAATGTCGGTGTTTATGTCTCTGGTAACTTGATCTACTCCTATATTTTATAAATTATACACATATTACCAGAAATCAAATATAATTCAAGTGCACTTTATTTTTGTCAACCTTTATTAAGAGCACTTTATTAGTCGGCTGGCTAAACAGCTGGAAGGAAGAGGGGCAAAAGAGTAAAACACCAAATTTCGCACAGCGTGACACGTCAGGTTCCCGGGCAGAGCTTGCTGGCGTGCGCGGGAATAATTCCCCAATGCAATGCAATCCAATCCACCCGTGGATCCCCATCTGATCCCGATTTAACAGCCAGCGCCCAGCAACGCCTCCCCAAAACTGCTCTCTTTCTCTCTCACCGTCCCGTCCGCTCCGCCTCCCAAAATTTCCCACCACCTCCCCTAAAACCCTAGCTCGCCACCCGCCGCCCGCCGCCCATGGCCTCCGACGCCAAGCCCGCCTCCCCCGCCCCCGAGGATCCGCCCGCCGACGACCCCACGGACGCCGAGCCCGAGGCCGACAAGGCCGAGTCCGACGCCGACGCCGACGGCGAGGAGGAGGATGCGGAGGAGGAAGAAGAGCAGCCCAAGAAGAGGGGCAGGAGGAAGAGGGTGCCGCCCGCCACCCCGACGTCCGAGAGGCCCTCCAGGGAGAGGAAGACGGTCGAGCGGTACGCCGAGCTCACCCCGCGCTCCACGCCCGCCAAGAAGTCCGCCCCCATCCTCCAGGTCAAATCTTTCTCCTCGCCCCCCTCCCCGCCTCGCTTCCTCCCCCCGTGTGCTTTCCCGATCTGTCGTGTCTCACCTCGTGGAGCCGCTATTTCCGCCCCCCGAGTCGGTGCACGCTGAAAATGGATTTTTTAGGATATTGGCGATCCGGTTTACTGTCGCCCCCACTCTATATGCTCTCATTTGTCTATGCTTGATGCTTGGAAGATCTGCTCCTTTCTTCCCTTGCTGATTAGCTTTTCTTGCTTTCTGTCTTTCAGGGCGCTGGGACGAAGCTCAAGGAGATCCCAAACGGTAACTTCTTGCCCCTGATGATGCTGCTTTTATTCTGTACACGATTTCCCTGTTTGCCCGTGGCATCAACGTTCCTTGTCATGATCCACATAAGTTCCTTGTCATTCCTTGCCACAGGCATGAATGATCTTTAACTTGCTGGAAGTTTCAGTTTTCTCCTGACATATATGGTATTTGAGGGTTGGGCAGTAGGTAGCCAGATTAGCTAAAGAACTGATTGAAACCAGTAATAGTAGTGCTATCCTGATCATTTTATTGACTAACCTACTACTATGCACTAATTAAAGTATCAAATCTGAACATGTCCTGTTAAGTGAAAATGGCTGGCTTTAGTATTTTGGTTATGCCTGCTGTGTGGATACCATAAAAGGGATTCACTAGGTATTCTGTCTAGCAAGACTGTCTAGAAACTAGTAAGTTGGAATGCTATGCCGTCAGTGGAGCATGCTGTCATCAACAAGATCCTGTATCCTTTTCTTAGTCCAGGTGTCATATCTGATTTAACAAAAGAAAACACACAGGGACTGGTAGAAGTTTGCTTGCATACTACATAGTCCGTCTGCCCATTATGTTCTAGCCATCCCATCAATCTGTTTACACAGTTATCTTTGTAACTTTGCCCCTCCATACAACATAGTATATTTGACATGACACTGTTAGCAGATTTATATTATTTGCTATAATTAGTTTACTTCCACACTTTTGCCTCCTCTGTTTTCTAAGTACACGTTCATGGATTTTGTGTTAATTCTACTGCTTGTTCAATGTTCATAATTTTGTCTCATATGTTTTTACTCCCCTGTTATTCATGTTGCTGCAGTTGTGCAGTAATATGTTTGGTTATGTTAGGGATTAATATACCCCTGAATAAACAAAACGACAATATGAACTGTTGTGATATTGCAACTGACACTTCATTGATCGTTATATCATTTTCGAACTAGCTACATCCTAGTCTGCAGTTTGGACTAATTGTCTTGTTCTCCATGTGTTCCTTAGTTTCCTTCAAACTGTCAAAGAGAAAGGTAGATGAGAATCTTCAGAGTCTTCATACTATAATGTTTGGGAGAAAATCAAATGTAAGTGCTTCACATTGCCCCGCTCTAGATTAACTTGTTAAATCTGTTTCAATAACTATTTTTGATTCTCCGCAGGTTCATTATTTGAAAAGGAACATATCCCAGTTTTCTGGTTTTGTTTGGACTGAGAATCAAGTGAGTTCTTGTTGTTGTACTGTGCTGTGTGAAATATGATTGTGCTTTGTAACACTTTTCTCTGTAATTTTGTTCAGGATAAGCAAAGAACCAGGGTAAAAGATAGGCTTGACAAGATTAACAAGGAGAAGTTACTAGATTTTTGTGAAATACTTGACATCAATGTAAAAGTGACTTCAAGGAAGGTAAATTTGCTTATTCACATGCCTTTAAATGATATAAGCAGTGAATCCTTTGGTAACAGTTGTGATTTGCTGTACTTCAGGAGGAAGTTTCTGCTAAATTGCTGGAATTTTTGGAGTCTCCTTGCATTACCAGAGATGTTGTTCTCAGCGAGGTTAAGGTATGGCCTCCAATTAATGCTGAGTTTGCTCTTCTTAACTTGTGGTCTTACTGCAGGGGCACAACAAACTGAAATACTTATCCTTTTCTTTGCCATTCCAGAAAGGGAAGAAGCGTACAAGGAAGCCTAAAGGAAGTGGACAGGCAACCGCTGAAGGTGCTTCTGGAGAGAAGGTAATAACTTGCTATGCTGAAATGCTTAGGGCAACTCTAATGTTCTGCTGGAAAACCCACCTAATGTCTTCATCTGTGTCCTGATGTTTGGTGCTCAGTTAAGGATACTAAGATAGTGATCTCCCTTCTTGCATTCTTGTCATTCATTTCCTATTCCCACCATGGACCATCTGAATAATTTGACACTCAAAGTTATCACCTTGTGTATGCTAGCTTTCCTTTTGATTTTCACTTCTCACTTAGGAGAAGCTGGTGTTGCTATTTTAAGCCGTGTCTATGCCGAAATCTCCTTGTTTGTTTTCCACTCAGCTATAGTTGAAAAATGTCAGTTGCATCCCAACTTACACATGATGATTTTAAATCGTTTGTGGAAATTTAATTAGTATACAAGGAAAGTATGCTGATACATATGTATGTACTAACATATCAACATTAGTTTTGTGATATTTGTGTCTCATGATTTTGTAGCACTACATATCAACATTAGTTTTGTGCTATTTATGTCTCATGATTTTTTAGCACTATTTTGTTATGTGGCTGAGCACAAATATTGCTGCCAAATTTTCAGTCTTGTTGTAAATCCTCCACATTGCATATTCCTTGTCTTTTCTTTCCGTACCCCATAAATTATTGGTATATTTCCATGGACAAAGGAAATAAGGGGCTTATTGCAATGGAAATTAAAACACTAAGAGTTTAATCCTTAATTCCAGGTGTTCTACTTCTTGCTGAATATAGTATATTATGAAAAATGTCACCTAGTTTTGCAAAAGCAGTTACTTATAACTAGTATTTATCAATACTCACTGATCAATATTTAACTTCTTGTGAAATCCCTTATGTTAGGTGTGTAGTACTAAAATCTTAATTTGGTTTTGTAAACAGAAAAGGAGACGGAAACAACCAGTTGAAACCGAGAAAGAGGATGATGAAGAAGAGGATGCTGGTCCTGCAGGTTCTGAGGATGTACCAATGGGAGAAGATGATGATGACTCTGAAGCGCAAGAAGATGCTGGGAGTGATGAAGAACCTGAGGAGACTCCAGCTAAGAAAAAAACAACAGATGTGAAGCAAGGAAAGAAGGAAGCTGGGTCGAAGGCAAAAGTAAATGATGCATCGGGAAAGAAGGCTTCGACGAAACCTGCAAAAACTAAGCCAGACGTAGAGCTAGAGAGCAAAAAGGCTGGCAAGAAAGCCTCAAAGAGCTCAACAAAGGAAACTAATGCGCCTGTGGATAAGGCCAACAAGAAGGTTTCTAAACCCAAAAAGGAGGAAAAAGAATGCCAGAGCAATAATTCTGGTGCTTTGAACAATAAGTCTTGCAAGAAGCAAGGTGCCAAGGCATCCAGTGAAACTAAAGGTACACAAGATCTGTGATATACAATTATACACATGTTAGATCATCGTTGAGTTAATTAGTCAGGAAAATACTGTCTGATGCAAATACCTCACTGATTTTACTGAATTCGTTATGCTTTGATCTTACTAGAGCTTCCTTGACATTATTTTGCTGTGGTAGCCTGGTAGGATTATAATAACACACGTTCCTAAAGTTCTTAGTTTGAAAATGACTTTCAGTTTGATGGCTTTCTCTTATTTCTTGTGAGATGCCACTGAGAAAACTGGTATAACCAATGCTAAACCCTTTTCCATCTTCTCCAGGAAAAGGCAAGGGTAGCACGGATGCTGGGTCAGCCCCTACCACTAAACAGCTGCATGCTGTGGTCAGTGACATACTAAAAGAAGTGGACTTCAATACGGTATGCAGGCTCATTTTGCTATGTTCTTTGCATGTTGCATTTTTTCCTTGTTCCATGCTAACTTGAGCTATATTATCTTGTAGGCAACGTTGGCAGACATTCTCCGGAAATTAGGTATCCTTTGGTTCTGTCATGACTGAAGTTTCTTTGTAGTAGATTTGGACAGGAATCATTGAAGCAATAACATGGTGAATGAATGCACTAACATTTCTGTTCTGATTGCTGTCACCCCAGGAGCCCACTTCAAGATGGATCTCATGGATAGGAAGTCAGAGGTGAAGCGCATCATAGAGGAAGTAATCAACAGCATGTCGGATGATGAGGGCGAGGAAGAAAACGATGAAGATGATGCCAAAGAAAATGGCGGCAAGGAGGATTCAAAGGAGGATCCTGATGAAGAGGATGAGAAATAATCGAGCCAATCAGATTGGACCCCCAAAACAACTCCCTCCCGTGTTTGCTAGTGTTTTGGGTTGCTGGTGGTATTTGGGCCTTCTGTACAATGGTGGCACCGTGACAACCGATTGTGCGCCGCCTGTGTAGTTGCAAAGATTTGCTAGCCATTTGATTGCCTTACTACACACCTGGCTAGTTTTGGTTGACTTGTGGTGTTTGACCTGTAGTCTAGTTGCTGGTCATGTACAATAGATGTTTTGTTATAATAACTATGTTGCTTAGGTAGCTGCTAGCCCTGACTGTAATATGCAGAATGTTTTTCTTCCTGCCTGTTGTTACTTCCATTTTTATCCATGTAAAACAATGCATCTTTATGTGTGTCTACATTCCATGTGAAAGCACAACCTCTTCAGGTGCTTATTCTGGTACTCACTAGTTGTGCTACCAATCACACCTAATAGTCCAGTCATACCTACTAAATGCATCTTGTCTCTACATCATCAGGTTCTCTATGTTGCTGCTCCAAAACGTCTGGGCAACCATGTATTTACTTTGTCCCGTCCTCTCTTGGTCATCCTCATCGACCTGACCTTGCGCAATCCTCATTTCATCCTAGTGAAGCAAGACACGACGAAGGTGTTGCTTGCTCACAATGGCACACGAGTTTGGCGTATGAGACGGCCGGAGCAGGCAGACATGGCGTTAAGCAAAGAAGTAAGGTGGAGGGAGAATAATTGACATGCTGGAGTACGAGGGAGATCTACTATGGTGTCATGAATCAGGGAGTTCATGTTGTAATTCTAGCGATTTTTTTTTTGCGAACACGCAAAAGCTTTGCGCGTCTTATTGCATTAGAAGAAAAAGGACAGAGTCCCAAATACAGCGATTCCGGCATCAAAGATGCGGCAACACAGCCAAACCATCCTCACAGCCAAACCATCCTCACGACAACCAAGTGAGGAGGTACCTCAACCTACAAACTACAACAACATGAGAACTCGCCCAGCCAGGCCACCAGCCATGACTGGCGAGGCGTCTGAAGCTCGGAGCAGCAGAACCACGTCGCAGCCAATGCCAAACGCCTCTAGGGACGACCATCACTCCAAGACTGCCCAGGCCAAGATACCTCGCACCTATGTGCCAGAGAGAGTCGGCAGGTGGGAGGCAGGACCCGGCTGGAACTGGCGTATCGATCATCACGGAGGAGCTGGCGCCGGCGTGCATCACGTCCCGGAGTCCGCGCCCTATGCAGTAGTCAACTCTGAAGCCACCCGTCGCCGCACTCCGACCGCCACATCGGGGACTCCACGTGCAACCCAAGCAGCGCCTACAAGAGGGGAACGGCGCTGAGACGCCGCCGCTGCCCGATCCGAAAAACCGGACCTAGGGTTTCCCCCGGTGCTCGAGGAGGAGGTCTAGTCCGAATCATGCCAACGCCTCCAAGAAGGAAGCGGCACCCTCGGGCGTCGCCGTTGACAGTGCAGGCCGTCGCTGCACAGGGATTTCGCCCTGACCCAAGAACAATGACCCCCGAAAACCGCCGCGAAGCAGGGGCAGCCCGGGGACGGCAGCAAGTCGCTCGAGAGGACCACCAGCGCAGGGGGACGAATCCTCGAATGTTGAAGTTGAAGCAGGGAGGCACCAGCCGGCGGGACAGCCACTGAAAAGGTCGTCAGCACGCCGGCTCGCAGCTGCCGCCGCCGGGAACCGCCGGGGCACGGCAGAGCAGCTAGCTGCTCGCCCTTGCCCGCACGGCGACCTCCACCAGCGACGGCCAGGAGGGGTGGGAGGAGGGAGATGGGGCGGCCGGGTCGAAGGGGATGCCACGGGCCCGTGGGCCCAGCGGGCACCCGCGCCTCCGTCGCGCCGCCGGAACGACGCCGCCACACCTCGACCTCAACTCGCAGGCCTCGACGGCCAACACGCCCTCCCGCAGCACCACCACGCCCAGAGGACCCGCGCCGTCCTCAGCCCGCGCCGACCGCCGTCGCCAGGGCAGATCTGGGCAGAGCCCTTTGCCACCGGCCACCACGGCCACGCCCCGCCACCACGAAGCCTGCCCCGCCGCCGAACTCCAGATCGAAGCTCCGCCACGCCACCACGGCCCCCGTCACCGTGGCACCCCGGCCCGGATGCGCCGCCCCGTGCCGGCGCCCCCGCGCGAGGAGGCGAGACGCCCCGCCGCCGCCGACGCCGGCAGGGCTTTGCCCGGCCGCGTCCTTGTGGCGGCGGCGAGGAGGGAGGAGGGAAGGGGAGGGAGCGGAGCTGGCGGCGGCTAGGGTTCCCTAGCGATTCATTGGTCATTACCGATGCCTTCTACACCCATACCTATCAAATCCATTTCCTTATAGTGCATAGGCATAACAAACAATGCATGACTCTTTTGGACTCTATAATTTCATGACACGGAATTAAAGCGAGAAATCAACTGCATTTGGCTAGGGAAGTCTCTGCTCCTTATAAAAGACGTGGATAGTAGGTGGTGACATGAAGCCATTGTTCCCCCGGTAGGTTAATAGCAAAGAGTGTTTTGGTAATGAACTTGGCACTTCGGTAGGTCTGCACGTTTATAGCTATGTGTGATTTATCATTGCTTCAAATAAATGAACATTTCTCTTAGCTTTATTTTTTCGAAAGACACTTTTATTGCTCTTACAAACTCTATACCAATATATAGCAAGATGGTGCACCTACACCAACACATGGTTCCCACACCACTGAGAGAAAAAAAATGAGCTAAGTATAGCCAAGATCGCCTAGATACGTACGTGAACCCTTCAAATAACGTATCTTCCGATGGTTTCGTGTGCACATACTAGATTGGATTTCGACCGTATGTGTTCCCCTGCGCGTCTCTTTTTGCTTCATGTAGCGACCAAACCTGTGATTTTGCTTTGCTCCGATCCAATTATCCAAATGTTTGGCTTTCATCCCTCGAACAATACATGCACGACCTGTATCTTTGATGTGTGCGCCGTTATAATTTTCTTGCCTCCTCATCCTCCGTCTCTCCATATGCCAAAATGTCATCTTTGTTTGGCGTCGATGGTGACCTATCATCTATCCATCCAACTGTCCCCTTTCTCCCTGAAAGGATCGAACACAAGTCGACGAGAGGGAGAGTCGGGGGGGGGGGGGGGGGGGGGTGAATATGCGACTATAAATTTTAACTTATTCTTATCAATTTAGAGATTCACACAAATGTAAATTCTCTAGATAACGCAAATAGGTGAGCAACCTATATGACGAGAAGGATATCAACTAGCATACAAGATAATAATACTAGAATAAAGTAAGTAATGGGTTGAGAAATAACCACACAATGGACGCGATGATTTATCCAAGTTCACTTCACAAAGAAAACTAGTCCTGGTTGGAGAGGTGTGGAGGAACAAGTACTTCCTAATAATTACCAATACTCGTGGTGGAGTGCCTCGATACTTTCAACTATTGGGTGCTCCTTGTGGTTCCAACCAAAAAACAATCGTATCTGAGGTTGTGAAAAAAAATCTCGGATTGGGCTATATATATAAAAAAACAGATTTAAAATGAAATTGAGAGAATTAAAATTGGGCAATCAAGCACTATCTGTGAAGCGAGTTCATATCTAAAATTTCATATCATGGTGAATGCATGCACTATGCATATGTTAAATTGTTTTGCTTTGGGGATTTTTTCGTGGCCCTTTGAGAGATTTTTTGGTTGGGATTAATTCGAACACCGCAAGGGTCTCAAGTGTGAACACCTTATATGTTCATGGTAAGTGAGCACTATGTAGTCCAGATTTTGGAAAACATTTTCCACTTCAAAAATATTGAGAATGTCTTGTCATTGGCCAACACTAGATGCATGAATGGAGATACATTGCATAAAATTCATATTTATTCTGTAGTTAGTAGAGGTGTTCTCTATCACAGCAAGTCTCTCCAGGCTCAACCAATCACGTCCAAGGATTGGGTAACCGGGCGAGAAATCCGGTTACCACTCGGTAACCGGAAGTCCCGAGCACTCTCAGCAAAAGGCCTTACGGACAAAAAATTACAAATTATTTTGAAATTTGGAATTTAAACGCCCATAAATGGACATAAAGCGCACATCTCTAGAATAACATGTTGTGGAGATTTGGAGCGGTGGTAGTGCTACCAAGGACCGATCCTAGAGGTTTCAGATTCAAGTCTAGTTCTTGTCTTTTTTTCATTTTTGATAATTAGATATGTGTTTGATCCAAAAATACCAGCTAGGGTTAACAGTTTGGTCGCAGGTGCAATCTGTGCACCTGATAAGTACTTACACCAGGGGAACACGCCTCTGGCATCAAAACAAAAAGAGCATATGAAACAACAGCTCTTGAAGCAACTAACAGTGAAGACACTCACTTGCCATGAACTGGACAGACGAAGGTGTCCTGTGTCGAGCTGATGAACCTGAAGAGCTTCACCTTGAAGCCGTCGCCGACAAATTTGAAGACCAGAACGTCGCCGGTGTCCAGCTTGAGCTCCTTGAAGAAGTCTTCCCATCCTTTGAACATGACAAGGTGATCTTCGAACCACCTGAGCTGGACGAAGTACTCACAGCACTTGGTGGTGCGTAGTGGAATGCACTGCTTCGGCTCCTTCCCATCCTTGTCGCTCTTCCTGGTCTTCGGCTTCTTCAGCTTCCACTTCTCCACCAACAGGCTCTTGATATCCGCCGGAATGACGATCGCATGGAGATCCGCCTCCTGGACCTCCACGAAGAAACGCCGGGGACTGACGTCAGCAGGAAGCTTCCCTAGCCGTGGCTTACGACCCATTTCAGATACCCCTTTCCGCTTCTTCTCCTTGAGCTCCTTCAACGCCGCATCCAAAGCTGGCACATGAGGCCTTGTCACCACATTGGTGTGGACAATGCAGTCAGTTAGTGGAGCTGGAGGCTCCACTGTGTTACTGCATTGGGTGTGCCAATCCTGCAAGTGCGCAGTGCAACATGAGACACAATGTGCAATGCAAGATGATACAGAACGTGCATTGCAAGATCATGGAGTATATGAGTTGAACAGAGAGCATGTGCAATGCAAGAACACACAGAAAGTGCAATGCAAGATCAAGATGATACGTGAGTTGAACAGAGAGCATGTGCAGTGCAAGAACACACACAATGTGCAATGCAAGAACACACACAATGTGCAATGCAAGATCATGGAGTACATGAGTTTAACAGAGAGCATGTGCAATGCAAGATCATGGAGTACATGGAGTAGATCAGATAAATGTGCAGGGCAAGATGGATAGAATGAACCCTAATAACAAACTTGAACAGATCTGCAATAAGATGAACTCTACACTACTGAATCCTACTAACAAACTTGAGCATATCTGCAATAAGAGTACTCAATGAAGTAGATGAACATGGAGTAGATCACACACTGCTGGATCCTAAACAGAAACTACTACATGCACATGGATTAAGCAATGGAGAAGACGGGTACCACTTTTACCGAAGGAGGAGGTGGCCTTGACGGTCCGGCGATGGTTGTCGGAGGAGGAGGAGGAGGTACGGTTGCCTAAGGAGGAGGAGGCCTTGACGGTCGAGCGACGGTTGCAGCCTGAGGTGGATGATGTGGCCTAGACGCGGCGAAGCTTGGCAGCGGGTACTGGTTCACCGGGACCTGGACCAGAAGGGGGAAACCAGGCGGCGGACCAAGAGGCGGGCGATTGGCGGCTGCATGCGCCACCGACGCCGCCGCTTGGGTTGGCGGAGGAGGTGGATGAGGTGGCCTGCTGAACGCGGCGTAGCTTGGCAGCGGGGCCTGCTGGACCGGCACCGGGACCAGAATGGGGAAACCAGGCGGCGGACCTGGCGGCGGCCTAGCGGCGGAGGCATGCGCCGCCGCTTGGGTTGCCCGGGCCGATTCAGCGAGCAGCCGCATCTGCGACGCCGCCATCACCGCCGGGCTTGGCCGATGCGAAATCGGCGAAGGCCGATTTAGAGACGGGAGCCGCGCCGGGTCCATCTGCGCCGCCGCACTTCGCCCAGCGCGGGAGGACCCCGTCTCGAACTCCCACACGGCGCGCGCCACCGAGATGCACGATGCAAGATGGCCGATGGGACCTTCGGTAGGCGGTGGCGGCGGAGGAGGAGGAGCTGCTGCCATTGGGGTTTTCTTGGGCGGTGAGAGTTGATGGGACGAGACGTGAGGGCGGTGACAGTCAGAAAGAGGCGTGCGTGCGGGGGGTTATGGCGCGTCTCCCGCGCTTCTCCAGGTGTGCACGCGGCGCCACGTTCTAGCGCCACTCGGCCTGGCTACCTGGAAATGGCCGATTCGGCCGTTCCTATGGGGCCTGGCCCGAGGGTGCTTTGAGGACCGCGCTAGCCAGGCCGAGGAGGAAAAACGAGTAAGCAAACACCAAGAGCTCGCACCTGGCGGACCGGGCCAGGCTAGCTGTAGCCTACCAAACGGGCCCTTCAAGATGGACCTCATGGATTGGACAACGATCTGGCCCATGCCAGTGGCATTTTTGTCCTGGGCTCCTCAGTCCTCATCAGCTAACCCAATGGGTCGCTCACTGCATGAAATGGCTCCGTTAAACCTCTTTCACATCACACTGGAATTTGATGTTCAGTGTTCACGATGAGAGGCGGAAGAATCCCCCCTCCCCCTCCCCCCGGAGAAGCTGGCAGTGGGCCTTCATGGAGGCCGAGGCCGGCCATGTGTGTGTGTTCATCTACTCGCTGAGCTGGAGTTGCTGCCCAATTCCTCGGTGCCTAGCGGGCTGGTGGATTGCGCACAAGCGTCAAGAACATACGTACTCGAGATGCCTCTATACAACAAATTCAGATTTAGATTGAAATTTAGCAAATTTAATTTGGGTAATGAACTACTATCCATCAATCGAGTCATATCTAAAATTTCAAGTCATGGTATGTGCATGCACTATGTATATGTTAAATTTGTTTTGGAGATACCACAGTGCACGGATGAGCTGCTGGGTTGGTGGTCAAGGACAAGAAAGGAGGTTCAGTAAGAAAGAGAAAAGGGGCATTGATACTCTGATCATCCTGGTATGTTGGCGGCTGTGGAAGCAACGCAATGCTAGGGCTTTCGAGCACACTAGGGGTCAGTACTCTGTCAATGGCCTTGTGGAGCAAATCTGCGCTGAATGAGAGTTATGGAGGCGAGCTGGGTTGGGAGGGAGCAGCACCTTTGCGAGAGTAGTCCATTAGGATAGGAGTGGGGTGTGGAGTGGGGTGTGAACCAACGTTGTTTGCGACGCTCTGTCATTTGTACTCTTTATTCTCTCTTCTATATAAATAAGGTACGCAATTGCGTACTCTCAAAAAAAATTGTTTTGGAGATTTTTTCATGGCTCTTTTGAGAGAATTTTGAGCCGGGAGTAACTGGCAACACCCCAAGGCTATGAACTATGAACACCTAATATGTTCATGGAAAGTAAGCACGTCTAGGCTTTCCAGGCTACAAAGAACCATTTGCACGTCCAAATATTGAGCATGTCTTACCATTTGCCGTCCGCTAGATGCATCAATGGACATACATTATATAAAATGCATATTTCTTATATGGTAACTCACGGTGTTCTAGATTTTTTTATTAAAAACTAACATGTGCTCTCTAGCCTGCACCAATCATGCCTACTAGATGCATCGTGTCTCTATGTACATCTCAAAATTGTCTATATTGCGCTTCCAAAACCATTGGGCAACCTTGTTGTTTGCTTTGTCTAGCCCTTTTTTGCTCATCCTCAGAGACCTGACCTTTTACAATCCTCATTTCATTCTAGTGAAGCAAGACATGAAGAAGGTGTTGATTGCTCACAATGGCACGCGAGTGTGGAGTACAAGATGACTGGAGTAGACAAACATGGTGTTAAGCAAAGTAGTAAGGCGGAGGGAGAATAGTTGACACGATGGAGTAGGAGCAAGAGCTACGATGTTGTCATGAGTTAGAGAGTTCATGTTGTAATTCTAACGATTGAACAACGATTCCCAATACCTTCTATGCCCATACCTATCAAATCCATTTCCTTAGAGCGCATAGACACAACAAACAATGCATAACTTCAGACTCTATAATTCTAAGACATGGAGGTAAACTGAGAAATCAGCTATGCATTTGGCTAAGAAAGTCCCCACTCCTTAGGCAGTGACATGAATCCATTGTCCCCCCGGTAGGTTAATAGCAAATAGTATTTGGTTATGAACTTGGCCCTCGGGTAGGTCTACACGTCTATAGCTATGTGTGCTTTATCATTGCTTCAAATATGACCATTTTCTTCGCTTTATTTTTTCAAAGGACATTTTTTATTGCTCTTAGAAACTCTCTACCAAAGTACCAATAGCAAAGATGATGCACCTACTACACCAACACATGTGGAGATACCACAAGTTGTTTGGTGGAACGATGCCCTTTACCTTGGGCTCGGCTGCGTGTTAATATATGCCATACGGCACACAAGATTTACATCGAAAGAGTTACAACCGTAGAGAGAAAGGAGGAGATCGATCTGATCCTTATAGTTTGGATCAGATCGTTTTAAATGACTTGCGGTACACAACACACTATTTCTAACACCCCTCCTCGATCACAACCTTTCCCAAGGTTGAGATTGTGTTTGAACTCCTCAAGTTGCCTTTCTGGTAGTGCCTTCGTGAACCACTAAGACCTCACGGCCTCACCTAATCACTCGTTTGCCTCTCTCCGTATATAATTAACACTACTACGGCCTGATCATAGATTCGTCCTCAACCAATGCCGTCGTGAACCATTGTGTCGCAGGTCATGCGATTGACATAAATGATGCCGGTTGAGGTACGGACATGATACACACTAGACGATTGTTTAGGTGGAACTTTATGTAATTAACTACTCCCTCCGTTTGGAAAAGGATGTCTTGGATATATCTAGATTTGGATGTATGTGTACACTAAAACATGTCCACATACATCCAAATTTTGATATATCTAAGACATCTTTTTCCGAACAGAGGGAGTAGCATACAAATTTATCATGTCCAATGTCTTGCTTGCTGAGCTTCCAAGATACTTATATATTGTTTAGGTGGAACTATTTTTTTCTAGTAAAAAGTGACTGGTTACTTATATATTGTTTTTCTACCGATCATCTAAAAAGGATACTAGGGAAAAGAACTGCATGTTCAAAAGCCGGTGCAAGCCTGCGAGAGTATGGTTGTATCACCGCTGCAAGTCAGGCATGCGTATAGAATATTCTAAAATCTTGCGAAAACTATAATTGGAGGCCGAGCTACAGGGAGCTCGGTATCTCCCTCGTCTATGCATGCTCGCGATCCGTGGCACAGTTGCGCATGCTTCCCGTATATGGCGGATGCAGTCATCGCGTTATTCGTATACGAGACCGTATTGTTGTTGTCACAAGTTTCCTTTGCCCGAGCCAGCCCAGGTTTAGCTAACCGCTGGCACGCCATGGCCCATCCACGTGATATGCATATTACCGTTGGACATGGGCCGATGCAGTAGAGTTTTTTTTTTTTGACTTGCGATGCAGTAGAGTTGATTCAGGGTTATCCGAACGATTGGAGGCATGCCCTTCTCCTCTATTTGAGAATCATTTGCTTTTTTCTTAAAAAGGAAAAAAATAACCATCTGCTCGCCTGTTCAAAAAAAGAATCCTTTTCAAAATAAAAAAGAATAATTTGCTAGCAAATGCAGCGATCAGTCCTTCCAATCTCATAATCAGGCAGCAGCATCGGAAGAAGCTCTTGCGAGGTCATCCATGGCAGCACGCAGTTGGCTGTCATCTCAGTCGGTCGAACGGCGACCCCTCCGTCCCTTCTTCGTCAGCGACGGCTTTTTCCGGCAGGCGATGCAAGGTGAAAATCAACCTCCAGGCCGTGATGCCATTGCGGAGGCCCTGTGGCTCTGGTGTAGTTGGCTCCCGGCGTCTCGTCCCAAGTGGTTCGTCCCCGGCGGCGAGGCGTTTGACTGCGCCATCCTCGACAGCTCGGTGGAGAAGGAGCTGGACCTGATCGCTTTTCCTTTTTATTCTGAGGTCCCTAATGCAAAAAGTTTGGCCTATGTTGTATTTTACTTTTCTCTGTTGGGCTTATTTGTAAAATGTAATCCACCACTGAGCAATGGAAGCTTCTAGGCCCTCTTGGGCCTACCCCTGTTCAAAAAAAAAAAAAAAAAAGGCAGCAGCATGTCCAGTTTAGGTTACTCCTCCCGTTCGTTGCCTCCTGCCAGCACCTCGAGGCTCGAGCTCATCATTTGCCCCAAGTGTGGTCGGTACATTATTGAAACCAACGTGCCCGGGAGCCCAGCCCGAACTATGGCAAGCGATTTCCACCGGCACCTAAGTCGAACTTACCCAAAAGGCCAAAACTGGTGAGTCCAAGCATACAGTTTCCAATTCATGTTTTGTGAAATATATCATGCGCCTACTATCGTATAATGGCTCCAGCTCTACATCAGGCGTCTAACCCTGTATGCTTGCTGCTCAAAGAGCACAATGCTCGCCACCTCTCAAGATTAACAGAACTGAGGCAGCACTGGCAGGATGAGATGTTCGACTAATCTGAGAAGCTACTGAAGATAATATCAGAACGATGTCGCCACCGCAAATTTTATACACCAGTTACCATCAACACTCCCGTTGAACAGAAAATTGCGGAGCAAAGGTTTTTTCCACCCGCACACATGTTTTGTTACTACCCACTGAAGTGTAACAACAAGCATCGAGCATTCTTAATATGTGTGGCATGTTTTCTTCTTCTCATGCAGGGTCCAGAACTCACAAACTGTCCAACATCACACCAATCAATCTCATGATGAACAATACAGGGTGCTCTGGTCATAAACGGCCTGCTCATGCAGATGAATTACATTTTTACACTCCTCAACATACTTACTAAATTTTTCCTTTACCACAACCAATACTTTCACACAGGTAGCTCAAATTGTCACACATCAGCGCGCCATGTCTTCAAACTCCCGTCACAGTCAGCATTATGTTCATGAGTTTATGCAGCTCCGACTTGAATTCTGAAGTATTTCCATACAAAGGTCAGAGGTGCTCCTTAGCCTTACGTAGCACATGCCACTTACACCACTGGTGTTCGGCATGACCTCCGAAATGACTACCTCCATAACTCCATTGCCCTTGCCTGAGCTGCATACATTGTTGCTCATGCCATTTAATTACATATCGTACAATAGTCTCAGTTCAAATAATGCAGAAATTGATGCTGTTAGATCTTCGGAAAATACATCTAACCTGAAGCACACCCTGGAAGATCACACTCTGATATGTGGTTATTAACCAAGGCAAATAATCCAAATGGAATGTCACACAAGTTGGTTCTGTAGGTTGTGTCAAAAGTAACAACATCACCAAGGCACTTGGACAGACCCGAACTCGTGGAATTCTGGATCCGCTGCTCTCCATGTCTGGACTCGTGGTTATTCACTCTCCTCTCCATGTCTACCCATGGCCACCATGAGCTGTAGCTAGCTTTCGCGCAGAATCTAACTCGTCCCCATTTTCGATTACAGTCTCTGTACCTTCACTAGTGGAGAAAGGACATCTAGTCCCGGGCCGTAGTGGGCTTTTAGTCTCGGATTCGCATCCGGGACTGCGAAATCGGGACTAAAAGTCCCTACCTCCAGTCCCGGCTGCTACGGCCCGGGACCAGAGGCCACCACGTGGCAGCGGCAGGACGCGGCGGAGGCTGGGGAGTTCTAGTCCCGGGCCGTAATACCACCCGGGACAGTTGACTTTTCCTTCTTTTTTTCTTTCCCATTTTAGGGTTTTAGGGTCATTTCTTTTCCATTTCGTTTCTTTTTCAATTTGGGTTTCCCGTATATATAATTTCAAACATGTTTCCGTACGCATATTATACGCTCTACTATATACACAGTACACGTTGATGCATATATAATTAATATTCGATCTCTTGCGAGAATACAACTATTTAATTACATGGAGATAGATCACATATGTAGTTCATCGTCCGAAGCATAATGTTCTCCCCTTTCATCGATGACCTCCCTAAGCAGAAATCCCGCCAATTCCTCTTGAATTGCTCGTATGCGCCGTTCTGGGTCGAGCTTCTCCCGCATTTTGCTCAAAGAAGTTGTTCTCCGCTCATGGTCAACTCGCGAATGAACTCGCAAACGTAGAATCCACATAAATTACTCCCCGGTGGCTGCTGCGGACTTTTCACCGATATATAAGTTAGCTCATCTTTGAATGGACCTTCTACATTCTGTTTGAAAAGTGTCCAACACCTGCTTTGGCAAAGAAAATGAACAAAGGAGTTATTAATTACTTGATATCAGGAAACGAACGAAAGAGGCCGATATAATGCGATAATGATTGAAATTACTTATTGAGCATTTCTTTCATGTCGGTCCACGTCGCTTGGTCCCAACTTAATGAGTCGTGGACTTCAACTATGGACTTGTCAACTTGAATGCTTAGCAGAATCCAGTGGAACCTGCGGACGTTTACATAAAGCAGACATGCATAGCTCATCAATTACACTTAACATCGAGAAAGCCAAATAAAAATATGTACAAGACAGAAACACTCACTTGAAGTTGTAAGGAAATAGTATTTCCGTACAGAAGTTTTGCTTGATTAAAAAGGTGATCAGGTCATGCTCCACGTCTCTGGGGTGATTGCGTAACGTATGTTCATTAACGATATATGGATCAACGAACCCAACCTCAAAACTCTAGATGTTTTGCATTCCATCATCTTCATTCTACATAATAGCGTACAAAAGGATATATATATAGTCAGGATAATATAATACAGGCAATGAACGAGCTGAGCTAGAGACTTAATTACGAAAATAAATCACTTACAGACAATAGCAACTGAGGATAGATTTGTCGAGGGCGCGCTGATTGAATAACTGAAACAGTTCAGTCATTTGAACCTGTATACTGTAACGTTTGAAGAAATGCTCCACTCTAACGTCCACCGCAATCCACTCTTTCGCGTCCTTCTTTGATGTGTGCACCATGTACCAGTTGTGCAGATTTCGCATATGTGTTGATAGACGCGTGAGCTCCTCATTACTGACCATAGACTCCCTTTGACATATTTCCGTGCTATCTCTAACATTGGCTGATCTTCATAGCCTAAAAGTTGACCAAGAGTCATACCCATGGCGGTAGCATTTTCCTTGGCCTGTGATACAGTGATACCATGTTCTCTAGCAGCAGCTATGGCTCTGGGGTCCAATAATTCCAGGTCCTTATCCATATCGGCTCTGAAGTCCTTGTCGATATCGGAACACACTATGAGCGGGGGGACCGATTGATTTTTCTGCTGTCCGAGCTGGGCAATTTGTTTCCCGCTTTTTGCACTTCTTTCCTTGTTCTGCTCAGACTGGGCACGTGCTAGCTTACTAAGTTCACGACCATAGTCAGATTGCAGATTCATCGATATTTGGGATGGCTGCGCAAGGAAGGACTTAGCCCACTTTTTGGTTTTTTCATCGTATACCTTCTTTTGCTCGGGCTTTTTTGGTGCAAAAAAAGTCTTATTGTAGGCAGCCACTACCGCGGCGTTTTCCGCTTCAGTCCTGTCATAAGGTCTCTTGGGAGGAACCGACGGGATGTCGACTATCTTCTGAGTGCGACCTTTCTTCTGAGTGGGGAGCGGGGTCGGTCCGTTTCTTCTGAGTGGGGCGCGGGGGAGTATTGCGCGGAGGCGGACTTGGAGGTCGACGATCATGGGGGGAGGGGGTGGACTTGGAGGTCGACGATCATCGGGTGGGGGGGGGGGGTAGACTTGGATTCCTCGGAGTCGGTGGCCTTGGCGCCGAGCCTGGAAACTTGATGTACTTCTTTTGCCATAGAATGATCTGGCGCTTGACATCTCCCAGTTTCTTATGGCCTTCAGGTGTAGCGATGTCAATCTCTAGGTCCCCATACACCTCCAGTAGGTCATCCACCGAGACACGAGCATAGCCAGGTGGAATCGGATGTGAATGGTGGAGTGATCCAGGTAGACAAGGTAAAGCAGTGCCGGTCGCCACCTTCAAGGACAGGTTGCCCATTGGCTGATGTAGCTCACATTCTGTCATCCCTCTGACATCATCCACGGGGTAGTGAGGCGCCGGTGCATCATCCAGCAGTGTATGATCATCAACCAGGACCTCCGTGGAAGCCTGGCTGCTTCTCCGCCCGCTATTCTCCAATGGAGGATCTTCCTGCGACTGAGATGACCTTTGGCTAAGTGCTTCCTCTACAAACTTCTTCACCCCAGCTAGTTCCTGTTCTAACTTCCCGATCCGGTCTGCCTCCCGGTCCTTTGCTCTCTTACGGCTTCTGTAACTGTCAGCGTCCTGGGGAAACGCTCTATCCCACGGGACACTGCCTTTGCCTCGTGCTCGTCCACCTTTTTCATCGTTCCCGAGGGCACGCCACAGCTCGTCTCTCTCTCGATCGGGCCGGAACAATCCCTTTTCAGCATCGGCCATTGCTCGAACAATTGCTTTGGAGGGTACTAGAATTTGGTCTCGAAAAATTGTCTGCCCTGTTTTTGGGTCCAACGTTCCCCCATGCGCGTACCACCAGTGCTTTGCCCTCTCGGGCCATCCATTTGTACCTGGAGTGATCCCTCTCTTCCTCAGGTCGGCCTCGGCCGCTTCCCACTTAGGCACGGCACTCTTGTAGCCACCTGTCCCCAATCTATGGTGGTATTTCTTTTTTTGAGCATTTATCTTATTTTTTGCCGACCTTTCCTTGGCTACAGAAGATTGCTTGTACTTTACAAAAGCGGGCCACTGTTCTCGCAATTTCTCATGCGCTCCTTTGAATTCTGGAGTTTTGCCTTTCGCGACATATTTCAAGTATAAATTTTTCTTGTAGTTCCGGAACTGTTCGGCCATCTTCGATAGAGCCCACTGCTTGACTCTCTCTCTTCTTTCAAGCCCACCCTCAACTGGGGTAATACCATCTGCCTCGAATTCTTCATACTCTGGAGGTAGTATGAAATGTGCTATGAGCTTCTCCCAAAGGTCATCTTTGGCATCATCGTCGACATAACTAGTGAATTCTTCACCTGCATTCTTTGGCTTAATCCATTCTTGGATGGTGATCGGAAGGTTGTCCCTAACAATCACTCCGCATTGATTTACAAACAGCCTCACGTGCTTTTCTGAAGCCTTCGGTTGTCCATTAGCATAAATTTCGTCGATGGTGAACCTTTGATTAGGATCCAACATTTTGTTCGGGCCTCGTGTTCTACCTGTCGATTGCTTCGATCCGGAGGTCTAAAAGAAGAGAGATATATATATATATATATATATATATATATACGGGTCAATTAATGCATCTAGCCACAAGAGGCTTAATATATATATACCTCGCCGGTTGTTGTCGAGGGGCCATCATTGTTGTTTGTCTGCCCTTCGTCCACCTGTTCTTCCTCCTCTCATCACGGATGGATTCAAAAATGATGATATCTCAGCTTCGTCCACCTGGTCTAGCTTCTGTTCTAGCTCATGTCCACCAAGACCACATTCATCTCCATCGTCAAGACCCAAATCCCCTCTTATAATGTTCATAATCAGGGCATTGCCCTCGTAGTTGGTCCTGCGCAAAATAACATCTTCGCCATCGGGGTTGGTGTGATCTTCACCCCCGGAGTTGGTGTGATCCATCTACGTAAAGGTGAAACTAGAAATTACAAAGGGATACTACTAACAAATTTTACTCTAAGTAGAAAATTACTAAAAATTACTCTAAGTAGAAACTACCGGAGCTCCCCCCCACCGGTTCTAAAAATTACTAAAAATTACTACTAACAAAAATTACTACTAACAAAAATTACTTCTAAAAATTACTACTAACAATTAATTCTAACAATTACTACTAAAAATTAATTTTAACAATTAATTCTAACAACTTCTAAAAATTACTACTAAAAATAACTACTAAAAATAACTACTAAGTTAAAATAACTACTAAGTAAAAAAATATTACTAAAAATTACTTCTAAAAATAACTACAAAAAATAACTACTACTAAAAATAACTACTAAGTAAAAAAAATGGGCGCGCGGGGCGTTGCCGCGGCGCGTGCTCACCGCGGGCGCCTCCGGCGGGCCGACCGAGCGGGCGTGCGGGCGCCTCCGGCGGGCCGTGCAGGCGGCGGTGCGGGCGGTGTGGCGGCGCTCCGGCCTGCTCTCCGGCGGCGGTGCGGGCGCGCGGTGGAGAGGGACGCGATCGAGGACGAGCTAGGGAGGGGGAGAGGGGCGCGGCGGCCGGAGGACGCGATGGAGGGGGTGCGGCGGCCGGAGATGGAGGGGCGCGACGGCCGGAGGCGCGGATTCGCCGTGGAAAATCCGACAACACCTCGCCCCTGTTTCTTCGTCGTCTCTGGATCGCCTTTGTGAAGTAACGAAGGGGAAGCGGCCTTCATATATACGGAATAGCCTCTTGTCCCGGGCCGTGGCACCACCCGGGACAGGAGACCCTTTTGTCGCGGGCCGTGGCATCACCCGGTACAAGAGGGTCATTTTCGACCGCCAGAATTTTCGCGCGCAGTCCAGACCCTTTTGTCCCTGGCCGTGGCACCACCCGCGACAAAAGGGTATTTTGAAGTTTATATGATTAAAATAAACAAGAAGTCCAAATAATACAAATAATATGTCTATTATTATTAGAAAAAAAATAAGGAATCTGAATATATCATCCATACATCTGTTTGCATCATGTATCAACTGTGTCATTTTATAAATCCAAAACATGAAAAGTGTTTGAATTTGAATAACGAATCCAAAACATCTGATAAAATGTTTAATACAACAGCTCACAAGCCCGCAAAAGAAACCAGATAAAAATTATTAATTCATTTATCTTTTGCATAACTAACTCAAAACCAGATTACTTATTCAGATGCTAAAGATCATTAGTTAGAAATGCAGAGATAAAGAATACATTTTACACGATCGTCGTCGTAGATAGACAAGCAGTAGGGAATGACAACAATCTTAGGTACATAGACGAACCATTTGTCATAACCAATGATGTGGCTCAGGTTAGTCATACTCCTGCCTAGGCCTATAATACTCGTCCTCGTAGTCGTCATAGTCGCCGCCGTCGTCGTCGCTGTCGTCGGGCGGCGCTCGCCTGGACTGGAAGTGAGGGTAGCGCAGGCGGGGGTTATCGCCGGCCGTGATGTAGTTCATGACGCTCTGGAAAGTCCGGCCGCTCCACCACAGCCGACGGCCGGCCTCGTTGAAGTTCGAAGGAGGCGGGCCGTCCTCCTCGTACCTGGCGAGCGCCCTCTCACGCCAATTGATGAAGAAGGCGTCCCAAGTCGGGCGGTAGTCGGGATGCCAGCGGGGATCCATCCGCTGCTCCGGAGTGAGCTCGAGGTAGTAGTGGTTCGTGATGGCTGCCCGGCGCGCCAAACCTTGAGGGACAGGAGGGACCGGCACGCCTCCGGTGCTCAGCCTCAAGCCGGCGGGGACGTCGTAGCCGGGCGGGCAGGGGTAGTTCGAGGCGCAAAGCGCCTCCACCTCCGAGTAGGTTAGAGTGGGTACGGTGGAAGCCATGGGAGAGTGATGAGGTTGCAGATATGAGTTTAGATGTGCTATGCCAATGGAGGCCATGCATGAGTACATATATATAGTGAGAATCCCACCAATAAGGAAGAAGCACACGGATCGTGTGTTTCTTTCGAGCGCTTGTGAGCCGTTGGATCAGGGGTGTGTTTCTTTTGAGGGCTTGTGAGCTGTTGGATATCACTTTGTGAGCCACCACCCGGGACTAAAGGGAATCCCACCAATAAGGAAGAAGCACACGGATCGTGTGTTTCTTTCAAGCGCTTGTGAGACGTTGGATCAGGGGTGTGTTTCTTTTGAGGGATTGTGAGCTGTTGGATCAGCAGTATCACGACCACTTCGTGAGCCACATGACCCGGTTGGTGTTTCCAACCGGGACTAAAGAAGCACACGTACCCTATATATAGCCCCCTCCCGGACATGTTCAGCACTCAGTGTCTACTCATTGTAGTTCATTTTGGCAGTACACGGGTAGCAGAGAGTAAGATTTCTGAGAGGCAGGAGTTCCTAGAGCGGAGGCTGAAAGTGAACCCTCCCCTCGGTCGGATCCAAGCAGCGGCAAGGATCTCTGATGATTAGCAACATCTCCAACACTTGTTAGGACGGTTGCAGATTATCAGATACGTCTTGCCGCTGTTTGGATCGAAGGCCGATTTGCCGTCTCATGAGCCACCGGTGGGCTGACGGATGCAGGGGAAACCGTATGTTTTGTTCTATCTACAAAACATTTTGGTATACAAAGCATTCGGATTCCCGTCATACAGCCCAACGGTGCATTTGATATGCAGTCACTCACGAGCCACTGTTGGGCTGTATGACGGGGAAACCGTGTGTTTTGGGCGTGTTTTCACCACATAAAGGTTTAATACATTACTACACATCACATAAAGGTTTAATACATTACATTGATTTACATAAAAGCCATGAACCCTTCTTCGCGTATGTCCCTTGCCTATGATCGCTTGGCCGTAACCATGGAGCATCTTCATTATTTAACGGATGCTTGGGTCAGTTTTCACTGTGAAGGGCGGAATTTCATCAAACTTATCATAATCTGCTGACATGTCTGTCTTGTCCTCGACTCCCACGATGTTTCTTTTCCCTGAAAGAACTATGTGACGCTTTGGCTCATCGTCTGATGTATTCGTTTGCTTATTTTTTTCTTTTTTTCGGTCTGGAGGACATGTCCTTCACATAGAAAACCTGAGCCACATCATTGGCTAGGACGAATGGTTCGTCCCTGTAACCAAGATTCTTGAGATCCACTGTTGTCATTCCGTACTGCGGGTCTACCTGTACCGCGCTTAAGCTTCTCAGGTTCACCCATTTGCACCGAAACAAGGGGACCTTAAAAGTTGGTCCATAGTCAAGTTCCCATATCTCCTCTATGTAACCATAATATGTGGTCTTTGACCCATCATTGTTTGTTGCATCAAAGCGGACACCACTGTTTTGGTTGGTGCTCTTTTTATCTTGGGCGATCGTGTAAAATGTATTCCCATTTATCTCGTACCCTTGGAAAGTCCATATAGTCGAAGATGGTGACCTGGACAACAAGTACAGCTCATGGAATGTGTTGCTTTTGACGATATGTGCTTGCAACCAACCGCCGAAAGTCTTCATGTGTTCTTTTCTAATCCAGTCGTCATTCTTTCCAGTGTTGTTGGAGCGTACAATTTTCTTGTGTTGCTCGATATACCGAGCCGCCAAGGTGGAATTCTGTAGAACTGTGTAATGTGCTTCAGTGTAAGAATGTCCGTCCCTACATATTATTGATTTCCTTCCTAGAGTGCCTTTTCCACTCAGTCTCCCCTCATGCCGTGATTGAGGAAGACCAATCGGCTTAAGACCAGGAACAAAGTCAACACAAAACTCAATGACCTCCTCTGTTCCATAGCCCTTGGAGATGCTTCCTTCTGGCCTAGCACGGTTCCGAACATATTTCTTTAAGACTCCCATGAACCTCTCAAAGGGGAACATATTGTGTAGAAATACAGGACCGAGAATGGAAATCTCTTCGACTAGGTGAACCAGGAGGTGCGTCATAATATTGAAGAAGGATGGTGGGAACACCAACTCGAAACTGACAAGACATTGGACCACATCCTTCTGTAACTGTGGTAGATCTTCAGGATTGATTACCTTCTGAGAGATTGCATTGAGGAATGCACATAGCTTCACAATGGGTACTCGAACATTGTCCGGTAGAAGCCCCCTCAATGCAATCGGAAGCAATTGCGTCATAATCACGTGGCAGTCATGAGACTTTAGGTTTTGAAACTTTTTCTCTGCCATATTTATTATTCACCTTGATACTGCTCAGGCATTCAAAAAAGATTTCCTTCTCTTGTTTGGTAAGAGCGTAGCTGGCAGGACCTTGAAACCGTTCTGGATGCAGGCCTTCTGGGTCTTTCATACGTTGCTGGTCCTGCCGTGCTTCCGGTGTATCTTTTGTCTTCCCATACACGCCCAAGAAGCCTAGCAGGTTCACGCAAAGATTCTTCGTCACATGCATCACGTCGATTGCAGAGCGGACCTCTAGGAATTTCTGGTAGGGTAGCTCCCAAAATATAGATTTCTTCTTCCACATGGGTGCGTGTCCGTCATCGTCCTTCGGAACAGATCGTCCGCCAGGACCCTTTCCAAAGGTTACTATTTCATCCAAATCCTTGACCATATCAAATACATCAGCACCAGTACGTTCCTTAGGCTTCGGCTGGCGACATGCCTGACCGTTGAAATGCTTGCCTTTATTTCTTAAGGGATGCTTCGCCAAAAGAAATCGACGATGCCCCAGGTACACATTCTTCTTACAATGTTCTAAATATATACTTTCAGTATCATCTAAACAGTGCGTGCATGCATTGTATCCCTTGTTTGTCTGTCCTGAAAGGTTACTAAGAGCAGGCCAATCATTGATGGTTACAAACAGCAACGCTCGTAGGTCAAATGGCTCCTGTTTGTGCTCATCCCACACACGTACACCTGGTTTGGCCCACAACTGTAGAAGTTCTTCAACTAATGGCCTTAGGTACACATCAATGTCGTTGCCGGGTTGCTTCGGGCCTTGGATCAGCACTGGCATCATAATGAACTTCCGCTTCATGCACAACCAAGGAGGAAGGTTATAGATACATAGAGTCACGGGCCAGGTGCTATGACTGCAGCTCTGCTCCCCAAAAGGATTCATGCCATCTGTACTTAGACCAAACCTTAAGTTCCTTGCGTCAGCTGCAAAGTCCTCGTACTCTCTATCGATCTTTCTCCACTGCGTCCCATCAGCGGGGTGTCTCAACATCCCGTCTGACTTACGGTCCTCTTTGTGCCATCGCAACAACTTGGCATGCTCCTTGTTTCTGAACAAACGTTTCAACCGTGGTATTATAGGAGCATACCACATCACCTTGGCAGGAACCCTCTTACGGGGGGGCTCGCCCTCAACATCACCAGGGTCATCTCGTCTGATCTTATACCGTAATGCAGTGCATACCGGGCATGCATCCAAATTCTCGTACTTCTCACCGCGGTAGAGGATGCAGTCATTAATGCATGCATGTATCTTCTGAACCTCTAAACCTAGAGGGCAGACAACCTTCTTTGCTTCGTACGTACTGGCGGGCAATACGTTATCCTTTGGAAGCATCTTTTTTAACTTTTGCAGCAACTTTTCAAATCCCCTGTCACTCACACCGTTCTCTGCCTTCCATTGCAGCAATTCCAGTGTGCTACCCAGCTTTTTCAGACCATTTTCGCAAGTTGGGTACAACAACTTGTTGTGATCCTCTAACATTTTATCGAACTTCTCCCTCTCCTTTTCACTTTCGCAGTCTCTCCGTGCATCAGCAATGGTCCGACCAAGATCATCAGCGGGCTCATCATGTGCTTCCCCTTCAGCCTCCCCTTCAGCTTCCCCCATGGAAGTATCACCGTATCCAGAGAACCCATGATAGTTGTCATCATCCTCTTCTTCATTGTCTTCCATTATAACCCCCCTCTCTCCGTGCTTGGTCCAACAATTATAGCTGGGCATGAAACCATACCGAAACAGGTGGATGTGAAGGATTTTTGAGTCTGAGTAATCCTTCGTATTCTTACAGTCACTACACGGACAGAATACAAAACCATTCCGCTTGTTCGCATCAGCCACACGGAGGAATTCACGCAAGCCATTCATGAACTCGCCAGAGCGTCGGTCAGTACCGTACATCCATTCCCGGACCATCTGCATTATTGTATAAGTATATCAAAAACCATTACACAACATCATGAATAGAGATCAGTGACCAATTTTATACAAGTTGTTCATCACATTAACTAATTAAAAAAAATTCTACTCCATACTCATTTTGATCAATTACTAAGTAAAAAACATCTGGACATATGCAAACTAACAAGTTAATGTGAGCTTGGATCATTTTCACTTCATTTACTTGTTGAAATCTAAAAATTTGAATTTTGAAAAATTTACATGCACCAATTTTTGAATTGGACAAAACAATTAACATGAAAAATGTGGAACTTTTAATTATTGATCTAGCAGTGAAAACCTCATTCCATTCTGAGCTCTGAAACTGTAAAATTACATATTTCAACTTTCAGTAACTTTTTGCCTAATCAAAATTTGCCTAAAATTACACATCTAAAATTCCCTCTACTCCTAGAGCATGAAATCCCTCTCTACTTCTAGAGCATTGAGGCAAACTAATAACGAGAGATGAAAGGATAAAGTTGCTAACCTTTTAAAACCTTGGATTTAGGGGTTACCACCAAATCTTGGAGAAAAAATTGGGCATGAACTCGGCTTGATCAAGAGGAAAAATGGCCACCATGCATATGAGCTCGAGCTGCAGTGGACGAACTTATATATAGGGGTCGACCTCTAGTCCCGGTCCGTGATACGACCCGGGACTAGAGGCCTCCGCTTGTGGGGCTGGCTGGGCACGAGCCCTTTAGTCCCGTGCGGTATCACGGCCCGGGACTAGATGTCGGGACTGGAGGCTCCCCGGCCTCCTAGCCGTTGGAGCTGCTACACTAGTCCCGGCCCGTAACAAAGTGGGGACTAGTGCTCTGGATGGAAGACTCTTTTTCCACTAGTGCTTCAATCGAGTCCCTGACTCCCTGGCACGCCTGCAGCCTATGCCGGGACTGGAGGAGATCCCTGGTGCCCCCTCGTGTATTCTTGCCAAGCTCGCAGCCGAAGTACAGGGGGTGGAAGAACCAATCCCGCCCCCACTCCAGCCACCAAGCTCGCCAGCCACCAAGCTCGCCGATTCCACACACTGTCGCCTGCATAGATAATACTCTAGTTGGAACTCATCGATTAGGTCCTCCTGCAGCACATCACCTGCGCACTGCCGCGGCAACAGCCTGCATTGAAGCACGAGCAAAATCACGCCCCAGTTGAACTCCTAGATCTAATACACTGGGTACTACGTAGATCTACCTGGAGCTGACGTTCTCGAAGAAAAACTCCAGTCCATCGTTTAGCTCGCCCATCCGGCAACTGGTTTTCGTGATGCTTTTTGCGCCGGAGTTGGGGGAGATGGTTAGATATTCAGTGATATTTGCGCGACCAACCAGCCGCTCCTCCACCGCCCTGTATCGACCGGCAACATCTGTCATTGTCCCCAGCGCAAGATCGATGCAGGAAACGAGGCATCACCTGTGCCGGCCCATCATGTACTAACTAACCAGGCACATGTATTACGCCGTCCGTAGACAGATTTCTATACCGCGGCCCAGTTCAATATTTCCTCCGAAATTCCTCTGACAGATTTCTGCAGATGAACCCAGCCGCACAGATCGTGGAGGGCAACGTCGGAGATACCGGGCTATGTGTAGCCCGGCCTCCAAAAGTCCCCTCTAAAAATCTTGGCCACTCTCTAATACTCTAGTGTTATGCCGTATGCAGTTTCTTTTGTTCATTTTGCTTGCATGGTGAAACTGTGTCTTCTTGAGCGTATCTATCCGCTAATCTTATCTAATTCGGTTCAAATCCGTTCGATTTTTCTATCCAAATTCGAAGTCTGATATACTCTGGATTCGATCATTATCTAATCCGCTTCGAATCTGATAAAAAAATGGTAATGGACTATGCAGAGAGCATTATCTGATTCAATCTGATCCGTCTACATCCCTATCCATACGGTCATGGTCAAAATCTCTTATCTTCACATGATAATACCAGAGGTCGATGACGCGGGCTGGCTTGGTCAATCATCACCCTTGCCTCCTTCGCCTCCCACTGTCGCGTCACCGTCACCGCCTAGCTACCTCACTAGCATGGAAGAATCCTGACACTGGCGTGATAAATATCGCCTCCTTGTCCTCCGTCTCTCTATTTCCTCCGAAACGGAAATTCCATTTCCGGAAATACGAAGTTTTCCTTTTTTTTGCTACGTGGTGCTTTCTGAATCTAGCAGGCCCAACAATTCTAGTGGGAACATTTAGGCACAACCCAAGATATGAATACAAAAAATAAAGTATCTGAAGCGACCATGTTTAGGTACTAGGTATTTGCATATCATCTCCCTCTTGAGTCATTCTCAGTTCGGCATTTCAGTGCTGCACTAGAGTTAGGGATGATAGTAGGTATTTTTTGCCAAGTTGATAACTTATAAACACTATATTATACTTCATCTTAATAACTTGACAAGTTTGTTGGTTTGTTTGAGTTTTCCTGCATTATTCAAGGGGTTGCTTCGCTCCGGCAAATATCTGCTTCCCGTTCCTTGTCCGCATTGTATTCGTCCATATCTGTTCCGACAATATATGTTTCTGTATTTCTTTCCGGGTTTCTGTATTTGTTTCCGCTTCCGCAAAAAAGGAAAACAACTGTGGCACCACCCAGTTCGTCTCTGTCCACTCCGTGTTCATCCATAGTCCCACACTTCTTCATTTTCTACGACGTCGACCACGAGCCGGAAGGATGCACTTGGTAACATATGTTGACAAGACGGCCGGAGCAGGCGGGCATGACGTTAAGCAAAGGAGTAAAACGGAGGGATAATAGTTGACACACTAGAGTAGGAGCGAGAGCAACAATGGTGTCACGAGTTAGGTAGTTCATGTTGTAATTATGACGATTGATTGGTGATTCCCGTTGCCTCCTACGCCCATACCTATCAAATATGTTTCCTTAGAGCGGATAAACACAACATACGATGCATGAATTTGGACTCTATAATCTTAGGACATGGAAGTAAAGCGAGAAATCAGCTATACATGTGTTTGTTTAGGAAAGTCCCCGCTCCTTATAAAAGACTTGGATGGCCGGCGGCGACATGAAGCCATTGCTCCCCTGGTAGGTTGATATCAAATAGCCTCTTGGTTATTATGAACTTGGTCCTTGGGTAGGTCGATCTTTACGTGCATATATAGCTATGTGTGCTTTATCATTGCTTCGAATCAATGACAGTTTCTCTCAGTTTTATTTCTTTTGAAAAGGGCATTTTTCACTGCTCGTAGAAACTCTAACAATTGCAAGATGATGCTCATATATATGCATGGTTTCCCTCCACCAGAGAGAGAGAAGCAAAAACGAGCTATGAGTGTAGGCAACGTCGCCTTGCTAGTTACGTGCACCCTTGACTTCAAAAAATGTTACTACTATTCTCCGATGGTTTCGGTCGTGTGCACACAGTAGCTGGATTGGATTTCGACCGTTTTTCCCGGCGCGTCTCTCTCCCTCGTACGTACGAGTAGATTATTTACGTCAGAACAGTCACGCGATGGCGATCTTTTTTGCATCTGGGCCGAGACCAACTTGGGATTTTGCTCCGCTCTGATCCAAACGATTCGGCCTTTTCGCCTGTGAATAGTACGTTTGAATACTGCATGCGCCGAAAATGAAAAAAAGGTTCCGAACGAAAGCAGCATCTGGCGACCAGCCGGCATATCCGTTCGTGCACTGCACGTGCGGCCGATCCTCTTCCCTTTTGGTCACGGTCAAAAATTTTGGGGCTGCACACAATTTGGCTGAGTCCGACGGCACAGATTGGTATTCGTCCATGTCGCCATGTCGCCATCCGGCCGGCCTCGCCGGCGTGGAAGAGTCCCGACAACAGCACGGTAAATTCCTCGTCTCTTCATCCACTGTCTATCCATATGCCATAATATCATACTCCCTCCGTTTCTAAAAATAAGACGTAAAATTTTCTTTGAAAATCAAACAATATAAACTTTAACCAAGTTCTTAGAAATAACCGCTAGCATGTACAATGCCAAATAATTACCATTACATACGTCATCAAATATGTTTTCATATAGAATATCCATAGAGTACTTTTTGATCATTTTTTCTAAAAACCTGGTCAAATCACGTAAAAAAAACCTGGTCAAAGTTTACACTGTTTGACTTCTGCAAAAAATAATATACGTGTTACTTTCAGGAACAGAGGGAGTACTTGTTTGGCGTCAATGATGACCTATCCATCCTAGTGTCCTCGCTCCCCTGGCCTTGCTCTTCACCACTAAGTCTAGGTAGGAGGGAGGGTGACAGAGAACCAGCACCGACTTTTTTGGATGTGCAAAACTAAACCAAGTTCCAACATCTCACACTGGCTTAATCCACCATTAGATACATCATCAAATATGTTTCCATAGAATATCCATATAGTACTATTATAGTTGTTGATCAGTTTGTTCTAAAAACTTGGTCAAAGTTTACATTGTTGACTTTTGCCAAAAAAAAATACACCTTACTTTCAGAACAGAGGGAGTACTTATTTGGTGTCTATGATGACCTATCCATTCTATTGTCCTCGCTCCCCTTGCCTTGCTCTTTACCATTAAATCTAAGTAGGAGGGAGGGGTGACAGAGAACCAGCACCGATATTTTTTTGGATCTGCAAAACTGGATCAAGTTCCAACATCTCACATTGGCTTCATCCATCTTTACCCTACCTCCGTCGCCTTGCCCCTCCCAATGCTTCATTATATCCTCACCTCCTCATCCACTATCTCCTCATCTGCCAAAACCTTATTTTCATCTAGCATTGTTTCATCTTTTCCCACAATGACATGTTATTTAACTTGTCCCCCTCTTTAGTCGGGGTGGTGGGTGGGGGTTGAGCATTATCATAACAATAATGTTACAACATCGACAGCAAAAATGTCATCACCATTTTGACGATGGTATGTGGAGGGGGAGAGAACATTGTATCATGTGCGCATGATTGTCATATCGCAAACTGAAAGTTTACGTATAAGCATGTCGTGTCAGTAAAATAACACTGGCATTCGTTTGATCTGTCATTTCAAGGGTGTGATTAGAGAAGTAACGGATGTGAGTTGGCTTCTTTCTCTAACCACAAAATAACAAGAGTTGGAATTGCATGTAGGGGGCGAGTTAGCTCGGCTCGTTAACATAACGAGTTCAGATTGAAACTTGACTCGACTTGGTAAGCTTGCAAGTGAGAGTTCGTTTAACTCGTTACAAGTGTGCAAACAAGAGCACATATGAGAAAAACTAATATTCTTGCTACTAATTCAGAACTAGAACAACACAATTCCACATCTCTATTCAGAGGCAGAACAATACAAAAATATTGAATCTCGTATCGTACCATTCCATGCTTAACAAATATTGGCGGTTTGGCAATCATCTTAGTAAAATTTCAGGCTCTGTATTTGAACGAGTTTAACGAGCTAAACAAGTAGTTTGTAAACTCAACTCGTTTAGTTTGGTCCACAAACGGGGTCAAATCTAAAAGCTCATTTAGTTTAGTCGAGCTGAGTCGAGTCACCAGCTACTCGTTATTTCGTGAGTTTCGGGTGTTGATTCCAGCCTTATTTCCATGACAGCAATTTTATTTCCCTGGTGCGTAACAACATTTAGCTAGATATAACTCCCATGTGGGAAGAGAGGTGTTAGAGGGATGACCTGATTGGACGACGGCAGCTGCCGGACATAAGAGAGGCGGTGGCAGTGAGAAAACATCAGAGGGAGAAGGGTGGCTAGAGGTTGAAGGAAGAGGCGAGAGGATCATGGCAGGCATGATATGAGCAATTCCATATATAGGCCGTTCAAACGTAATTGTAGTAGCTTGATTTCTTACTCCATAAAACATATATTACAGTTCTATGGAACAATCGATGAATACCCAAAACTATATCTTTCTTTTATAGGCCACATGCATGCTTTGATGCATAGACATCTTCTTCCTTTTGGCTCCTACCAACCTAATTAAATCCGCTAAGCTGCATACCTGAGAGTAAGTATATGCAAATACATACGTGCTGCTCGAGTCTCGATGACCGATCAATCTGTAATTCTGTATACGCGTCACGCCCAGATACTAGCAGCTCGCTCGATTATCTCCTCTTGCCATCCGTCATGGTGGTGGGGGAAGCCTTGGGCGATAGGAAGAAGGATGCCGGCGACGACTTGGCCGAGCTGAGCACCCGGTACCCCGTCGACCGGCCCTTATTGCTTCCGCTGCCACCGCGCTGGAGGCCGCAAATCGGCGACACCGACGGCGCAACCGCGTTATCGCCGTCTTCGTCGTGGTCGTTGTCCATGTGCCCGAGGACGTCGAGGAAGGCGTCGACGGCGCAGGGCAGCGCGAGGGGCCCCTGCGCCGCGTAGCCGTACTCTTGCTCGGCGTCGTCGAGGAGGCGCCGGAAGAGTGGGTGGTTGGCGCGGTCGGCGCGCACCACGAACCGCTCCCGCTCCGGTCCCACATACACGGAGAAGCACCCGGGCGCCGTCACCGCCGACACCCTGCCGCCGCCGCTCGTGAGCCGGACCTACAACGCTCGAGCGTCCTAGACACCAGGCTCTTCCTCGCGCCCTTGCTCGCCGCCATGCCGCCGCGCCGCTCCTGTTTAGCTCGGAGGGTGACCAAGATTTGCTGAGGAGAGGCGGGAGCTAATGCATGCATGCGTGGATATAAGTATGCAAGCTAAGCTAGGTTTGGAGCCGTAGCTAGCCGAAGACGTAGTGGTGCTGGTGTGGCGTGCAGCGCGACATGGTTAGCCCCATTTGTAGACCTGACCTGATGTGGGCCGGCCATTGACTTGCTGGGAATCACATGGTGCAGCTACTATCGACAGCGGGACCAGGAGGAGGAAGACAAAGGGGAGATGGCTTGTGTAAGTGTAATAATCAGCTAACTTATTTGGCTAGCGGGGCTAATTATGTGAGCAAGAATGTACTCCAAAGGGGAGTACTATATGTGCACTTGTGTAGTAGGAAAATGAAATCAGAGGCTCTTCATCCACGAGCGTCCATCGACAGAGACGAAGCAACAAGTGGTGTGTGTGATTGCAGCAGCCAGCTAGGGAAAAGGTAACCGGGAAAGGTACGTGTTGACTTGTTGATGTTGTGGTGGCGGGGATCGACTTCACTGGGAGGAGGAGATCATATCAAATGCCCAATAATTGTCATTGTTTAATCAGTGCTCGATTGATCGATCGGTCCCATGGTCAACGCGGGCTTTTCGAATGTGATGTGGGAGGAGCACTGCATCTGCATTGCTAGGCTGCTATTTTAGGGCATCTCTAGCCGAAACTTTAAAAGGGTTTAATTTCTCAAAATATTCTCTTTTAAAGAATTAATCCTAGTCCGCAAATTTTGCAACTCCTTCAAAATTTTAGCAGCCATCTTCAAGTCTCACCAAAAGATTCCCTTTGTCTCTCTCCTCCTCCGACGTCCAAAAGCTCGCAACACCTCCCAATCGACGCATCTGACCACGCCCATGCACCCCGCCAAACTCCGACGAGATTCCGATGAGACTCCGGCGAGAATCTAACAAAAAAAACTTTGATTTCTCGTCTACCCCGTTGTCCCTAGCCACCGCCAAACTCCTCTGATCCTCGCTGTTGTCCTTGGGCACGACCACGCTCATTCCTGCCGTCCCCGGCCACGACTGCACGCTAGAGCACATACAACACCTACAACACTTATTACGGAGAAGAACACACAAAGAACATGGTTGTCAGACGCTATCGTTGATTCCGATAAATCTTTACTTTCCGGACCACACCATCGTGCCACTATGAGAAGTAAGAGGAGAACAACCATTAAGATGAAGAAGCCCGCGGAGGACTAATTTCACTGACTTTCTCGACTACATCCTTGCACGCGTATGTCGCACTCGGTGAGTCTTTCAAATTACTTTTGTAGATCATCTATCTCAGGCCCTAGCTAGCTCCAGAACATCATCTATAGCCATTGTTGGCCGAGAAGAAGAAGAAAATGAGGGAGAGAGACTTCCATATGGGGTCTACTTCGTTTGATGAGTTAAGTTTAGGGGTTCGATTCAGTCCACCTTTTTTTAACTCCTCAAATTTGAGTAGTTAAGGTTTTTTTAAGGAGGTATTCGAAGATTTAAAATTTAGGTGTTCAGCTAGAGGTGCCCACACATGTAACAACTGATGGATTGGATCTCTTATGTGTAAAGATATTACCCATCCACGATATTCCAGTGACGATTGGTTAATTAATTAGTATAGCGGTTCATCTTACTTCCTCCGTTCGGATTATAAACCCCCCTTGATTTTCTCGCAAACAAAACATGTTTTGTTAGTTAATTTTATGTTCAAAATTAGGCTCAAACTCCTAGGGGACCTTATAATTCTGGGTGGAGGTCTGCTCCTGGTATTTACTCCATGGAGGTATCTTCTATGAAATTTACAACAATAATTTATACAGCTAATATAAAGTAGACGTGTCAAGAGAGTAATCCCGTCCGCAACAACAACGTCAGCCGGCTTAGGGAGGAGAGGCAGCGGCGGCGCGTCGTCGACACGGTCTGGAGGTTGAAGATGAAGGACATCTCAACGATTTCGTTGTAATTTTCGTTTTTATTGAGGTGCTTTGTACTGTTCGGTGTTGCTTTTAATGGTGGGATCCTTTTTGAAAAAAAAAAGATCTTCACAGTTCTCACATACCCCCAGATAATGACATCTGATCCCGAGCCTAATAGATACCGGAACACACGACATGCTGAAAATAATTAGAGTTTTTTTTTTTGAAAAAAGGGACACTGCTGCGATTTCCATAAAAAAATAGATTGCTAATATGTATCTGTATAGATTCTCTCTACATGATTATAGACCACGCAGGAACCAAAAGTGCAGCTTGGATATAGTACCACACAGGCAAAAACACAGCAAGTACACATCAACTGGCTAGATTCCCTTCACCAGCTCGCGGTTATTTTTCTCATCAACTGACGGAGACATCTGTAAGATGTTTGGTACTGGTGCAGGTGATGGCTGGTGATCGATCGTACTACATCAAACTACTGTCGTCACTTCTGTTGAATTAACTATATACTACTCAATAGTTGTTTAATCCAGCAATCAATTTTTTATTCATATGTCGCTTCGGTAGAATTTGTAAGTTCAGCCATCAATATATTTAATCATACCTCTATAATTCTGCTCAAATAATTGACTAATCAATCCAGCGACCATTTTATCTTTCAATAAGGTGTATTTGTTATTTATGTTGAAATAAATGCACAGTTGATCGAGCAATCAATTTATTTATCGAATACTGTCATTTCTGTCGAATTAATCCGGCAACCTGTTTATTAATATAGGAGAAGAGTCCAGCAATCAAGTTTACATGTAATTCTTGTAGAGTACTAGCTAAGCTAGTAGGGTACGAAAAAGTAGTCTTCATCTCAACATCGGGCAGAAAGTAACGGAACATGGAATCTAAGCTAACGTGCATGTTACTAACACATACACGTTGGATTGGAGTATACTACTCTATTTCGTTGACCTGAACAATTCCGGTCTTTGTCTTGTAATCAACATGTTTATCGTATATATTACATGTTATAAACGATAGCAAATAAACGACGAAGAGCGGAACAATCAAACCAAAGTGGACACGAGATTTTAACGTGGAAAACCTCTCCAAACAAAGGAGAGAAAAAACCACGGGCGCCAGCCAGCAATACTTCACTATATCGGGGTGAGGTTACAAACGCTGGAGATTTACACAATGCGACTTATCCCAGCCGGCGGCTTACAAGATGTATATATAGTGGTAAAACCCTAGGTCAACTGCAGTCCGACCCGGAAACAAGTCGGCCTTTATCAGTATATACGAATTTGGATCACCACAAAATAAACACTCCATCTTGAGACAAATTCATCTTGTAGCATGAACGAGAACTTCACCCTGAAACAACAAAGAAAACACCTTCGGCGCCAAATAGCCTCTTGGGCTAGACAGTGATACCAACTAAGCCGAGCAAAACTCGAACTTAGTAACAGGAACTGGCTTTGTCATCATATCAGCAGGATTATCATGAGTACTTATCTTGCATACCTTCAGCTTACCTTGTGCAACAACATCACGCACATAATGGTATTTGACGTCAATGTGCTTTGTTCTCTCATGTAACACTGATCCTTAGTAAGGTAAATAGTACTCTGACTGTCACAAAACAGGTTAATGCAAGTATCATCTCCATAAAGCTCAGCAAACAAATCTTTCAACCAAACCGATTATTTACATGCTTCAGCAATAACCACAAGTCGGCCTTTATCAGTATATACGAATTTGGATCACCACAAAATAACATTACATGGTCAATGGCCAATCGATTCACGAACATTGGGACATTTTTTTACTCAACCAGGGAAAAATAATTTCTTGCTTTGAATTGCTTTTGAGAAAGAGCAACATAGTTACTAACTGAAATACCAACTCGATCGAGTATGATATGTGAGCTGGAATAGGCATCAAATGGAATATCTGCACCTAATTTATAGAAGTAACAGATCAATAGCATTTTTTGTTATGTAATTATGTTCTTGTGGCCTTGATTCAAACAATAAATAGATAGATAACTGTGCACCTTTTTTTTGTATACCCTTTGGTGCCTCATCTTCTGAAATCTGACAAGTTTGGTCCCAACCCAACCCCAGGTATTTTTCTCGACGAGAATTTTTCATCCGGCTCTCCATGTTAGCTTCTTCTTCAACTCCTGGTTCCGTTTACATCCTCTCCTGTTGCTCATCCCCTTTAGATCCAGTGGGATCCCTTGATCCATGTCTTTCACTTATTTCTTCTCTTCTTCCACGTGCGTTTCTTGAGTCATATGTTTATGTGAAAAGTTCGTATATATGACCTAGAGTATACGAACAAACATAGCAGGTCGGTGAAAACTATGCCACATAAGCAAGGATACGGCTCAGGTCACGTAAGAGACCAAGTTTATCTGGCCCAGGAGGACAATGAACCAAAGGTATACCAAAAAAAGATAAGGGGCAAACATAAACTATGCGAAATTTTGAGGGACCAGAAATATATCTATTTAATTTATTAATCATTTTGCAAAAATGTGAATCGCATTGTTTGCTCTACATGTTGCAAACTACTTAATGAAACAAAATGTTGTTCCCTACCTTAATTTTCTTCGATCAATGGTATTTTATTGAAGTCATAAGTTCGCATCACACTGATATAATTAATAAGAGTCCGCAACCGCCCTCTGAATAGTTAGGATGCACATGGCCGCTCAAACAAAAGAAAGAAGGAAAAAAGACGTAATACAAGTATGTGGGATAAAATTGTGTTGTCTACCTTTCATACGAGGTAGTATACACAATGTAACAACGTACATAATTATCTAAAATCTATCCATTAAAGATATCAGAAGTATGGTGGCGTGCAGTGTGACATGACGTTGACTAATGACTTGTTGGGAGTACAGGGTCATATGGTGCAGCTAGCAACTCATGAGCATAAGTAGCCAAAAGAGAGAGCCTGGGAGACCTGGAGGAGGAGGAAGAAAAGAAGGAGAGATGGATTCTGTAATTAATTAGCAACTTATTGTTAGCTTGCTCGGGTCAATTAAGGGTATAGAATTGTACTACTTGCATTGCAATAATATGGGAAATGAGAGGCTATGAGTACTGCTGTACTGCATGTGCATCGATCAGAAAACTCTCTCCATATGCAAGTGGTTTTGTAGTTGTAGCTACTAGGAAAAGGCTATTTTTTAGACCAAAGGCCTAAAAGACCGACGTTAAATTAATAACGCCACAAACGGCGAGATGATAGAAAGTGCTGAACCCAGAATACAACACAACCCCGCACACACACAAGGATACAGAGCTACTAGGCGATTACAGGTAGACGCCGAAGACCACCGCCACCGTCCACAAAGGTAGACAGGCTCCAAGAGGGCCTCAACGGGACGCCGAGGAGACAAGAGGCGATCAACACCTCCACTGACCACAAAGCTGCGGACAGGCTCAACAAGGGGGCCACAGAGAAACTCCGAGGAGATAAGGTGAGCGTCGACGAACACCGCCACAAACCACAGAAGCTGCAGAAAGGCACCAAGAAGCCCCAAACAAGAAACGCCGATGTGTAGAGGGAGCTGTAGACCTTGCCGGAGAGAGCTCGGCGAGAGGATGCCACCGCAACCAACACCTCCCAACCTCCGGAGAGCAACCAACCGTGTACTCCAAAGCGGCGTCTTCAAGAAGAGCACGACGCCAAAGCGCCGCCACCGCCCGATCCGAGGATCAGGTTTTCACCCGGAGCACGTGACGAGGACCGAGAGAGTCACACCGGCGCCTTCAAGAAGGGAACGGCGTCCATGGACGTCGCCGCCGCGGTTCGGGAGGCTCCCGAACAAAGGTTTCCCTTTGACATGACTCAAGGCCTCCCACCCAGGGCTTGGAGTGCCGTCGAGGACGACAACCGCACCACTGACACGAGTAGTCGCGAGTCAATCACCACGCCGCCCGCACGGCCGAGGTCACCGACCAGCACCAGAACCACCGGCACGCCCGCCAACCGAGTGGTTCCCACCAACCAGGGCCGCTGCCCCGACGTCCGAGCCCTGCGCTCTGCTGAGAATGGCTGGACCAAGGAGATAGGGTTCCGCCAGATCGACGACCAGCAGCCACCATGGCTACCAGCGCCAACCGAACTGGTGAGGGCCGAGGGTTCGGGCTGGGCCCGGGGCCCCTGCCCCGTCCCAAGCACGAGGCGGCCAGATCTTGGCCGCACTGCCCTACCGGATCTGCCCGGATCCCTCCTCGCAGGACCACCAGGCCGAATCGCCGCCGGCTACCATGCCCTCCATGGCCGCCATTGGCCAGCCTGCCTTCACTTGCTCCCCCGACCTCCCAAGGCCAGCAGAGCACCGAGCCGCACCACCCATGGCGGCAGCCGCGCCGAAGAGGAGCCACCGCCGCCGCAGGGACGAGAAGACCACGCAGCCACCACGCCGCCGTCGGACGACCACGCCGCCGCGCCCCGCGAACAGCGCGACGCCCACACCGACCGCCGCGCGTGGGGGAGAAGGGGCCCCGCCGCCGCCGGCGCCAGCCAGGCTTTGCCCGGCGACGCCCTTCGGCGGCGGCGAGGGGAGGGGGAGGAGTAGGGAGGAGCTAGAGGTGGGCGCCGCCGGGAGCTCTCGGTTGCTCGCGGGAGCGACGCGAGAGCTAGGGTTTTTTGTTCCTCACGTCCGGGCAACTCATCGGAAAAGGCTATTCAGAAAAGGCACATGCTGTGGTTGGGAGCTTAAGTTGGTGGAAATATCAAATCTACAATAATTGCATGTCTTAGTGTGCTTATCTCGATTGGTCAATGCCTTCCGAGTGTATGTGGAAGAAGCACTGCATGCTAATGCTACTAGCTAATACCACTCCCTCAATTCATGGAGGCACACCAGCTGTGGAATCGCTTCAAGTTGCAAGCGCCAGAGTGTTGTGTTAATTAGTTAAAGCTTTGCATTTTTTCTATTTCCCCCGGGGTCGCAATTCTTTTCGAGGGTTGCTATGGCTCCCAGTGGTACATGCTCCTATGGTGAACAGAAAATTCGTCAATGTTTTTTTTTTTTAAAATCCGATTTTCTTTTTTTACAATGTACATATTTGTGTTTTCTATGTGTGTGCAAAGTTTTTATATGTTCTAGAAAACAGAAATCAATGCTCTATAAAGATTTTTCTCCAATCATCAAATTTATTTTTTACACATAATACAAAGGACATAAACATCTACATATCAATGTTTTTAAGTCATTTTGACATTAATAATATCCTTCATCCTGGTTGCAACTACATATATGATATTTCTTTTGATGAAAATATTGTAAGGAAAACCCATACAGTATAAATGTGAGCACTAAGATTTGAACCCTAGTGGAGTCATGCCCCCACAACTTCACCAGTCACCACCGCACCACAAGGTGGTTCCTTTTTTTCTTTTTGCGGGTAACCACAAGATGGTTCTCAACTGCATATGAACTACCACAGGTTAATATGGTGGCCTACACAAACCCAAGAAACTAAAAATATACAAATACATAAATCGGGATCATCTTGCCACAGGTTAATATGGTGGCCCACTTTCCCAAGAGCTACAGAAATTGTTAACTCATAAACCTGTCAAATGTTACATGGTACACTCATATGTTACCAACCAGTCCCTGTTGAGAAAATAGGCATATAAGCATATGAACGGCGGAGTTACCCGAGCTGGATCTTTAATGCTGCCCCGACCTCTTATTAGTTGCCTTGAGAACCTCCACGCCAGCTATAAGCATATGCATGAGCATCCTTGGAGGCTTGCTGCACACAAAAATAGCACAACCATAAGATATAAAGACTTGGTAAAAGGAGCAGCAAGCAATAATAAACAGTAGGCCAACAATATAAAGATTTGTTTCACTTGGCCAAATAAAGATTTATTTTAGTTCTTAATCATTTAACTTATTTCTGCTCTTATTTCTTTGTTGTAGGTGTGCAGCAAGCCAAGAGAACAAGAAAACTACTCACTGACGAGGAGAAATATGCTGCCTATGTGGCAATGCATTTTGTTTGCATGAGCAATGGTGGAAAATTTAAAAGAGATGACAAGAAAAAGATTGCAGAATTCTTTGGATCTGGCATTCAAGCCATCCAACGAATTTGGCAGAAAGCAATGAAACAGATCGAAAATGGTTTGCCAGTTGATGTTTCTAACAATAGGAAGGGAAGATGTGGAAGAAAAGCACTCGATATTAATCTAGCGATGATCCCAACTATTCCACTGAACAAGAGGTCCACCATCAGATCACTGTCTTGGCAGTTAGGCTGCAGCCCCAGTACATTGTTCAGGAGGTTCCTATCGCACGAAATAATAAGAGTTACAAATGCTGTACAGCCAGTTCTCACTGAGAAGCACATGAAGAAAAGGGTGGGGTTCTGCCTGTCGATGCTTGATGAGACAACATTAAAAGATGAAAGGCCAAAATTCAGCATGATGCACAGGATTGTGCATGTTGACGAAAAATTCTTCAACATGACCAAAGAAAACAGAAACTATTACCTCCTACCTGACGAAGAAAAGCCTAGAAGACATATTAAAAACAAAAACAGCATTGTAAAAGTTATGTTCCTTACTGCTGTAGCACGGCCTCGGTTCGACAGTGCAAGAAATGTAACATTTTCTGGAAAAATAGGCTGTTGGCCTTTTGTTAAAGAAGTCCCAGCAGCTAGGAAGAGTGATAATAGGCCTAAGGGTACACTAGAGACTAAAGCATTGAAAGTTAATCGGGAAGTGATGCGAGAGTTCTTCATTGACAAGGTCTTGCCGGCAATAGTGGCTGCTTGGCCAGACAAGCAACCTGGACAGATAATATACATCCAACAGGACAATGCTAGACCTCATATACCGCCTAATGACCCAGAATTCATGGCGGCTGTGGAGAAGACCGGGCTTGATATTCGACTGATTCAACAGCCAGCTTGCAGCCCAGATTTGAATGTCCTTGATCTTGGGTACTTCAACTCCATACAATCTCTAACAGATCAAAGAAGCCCAAGAACAATACAAGAACTAATTGAAGGAGTTCTTGAAGAATTCAAGGAATATGACTCCTACAAGCTCAATAGAATTTTCCTAACCTTGCAGTGTTGCATGATGGAAATCATGAACCAAAGTGGAGGAAATGACTACACAACACCTCATATTAACAAAGACAAACATGAGAGAATTGGGATGCTACCTGAAAGGATGTACTGTCCCGCAGAAGTGTATGCTAATGCCCTACAGGTGCTAGGCCTAGATGTGCAGTGACTTCATCTCCAAACAAACAGTGGAAGCAATACTACTCCAGTGCAATTATGCTTGAAGAAAACCCCCAAACTTCAGTGCAATTATGCTTACAGATTATATGTTGTGTGTAATGTATGGATTATATGTTGTGTGTAATGTATGGATTATATGTTGTGTGTAACAATATAGAGTTCTTATTTTACTTTGATTTTATCAAGTTCAGATTCCGGTTGCAGAAGAGCTCTAGAACTCACATTCAGTTGGCAACTTGCTGTGATATCTGCAACACACACTAACTAGTCCATTAGGGTAGCTCCCAATGCGAGTAGGCAGCCAGCAAAGAGACAAAACTTACAAGGTGGAGTAGTGTTGTGTGCAAGTTCTCAAGTGCAAGCATACAAAAAAAATTGAGTAGCTATCATTTTCAGAATTTAAACTGAATCAGAGAGGATTTTCAGTACTTGCACAACATTACTGTCAAGCAAGAACTCCAATTACTGCTCAAGAGTACAGCACAAACAGATTCTCGGTGAGGATTAGACAAATTACACAAGCAAGCATTGAACTCCATGCACCAACAATTCACGCACTGTACTGATTACAGGTTCAGTGCACATACCACTGGGGTTTTCAGTTAAATTTCACCGAAATTATTCAGTTAAATCACTACATCAGCTCAAATTTGGGACGAAATGGATTTACAAGATCACAGAATTTCAATCATGCACAAGATCTTGCAATTTTGCAGGGACAGAGAGAGGAAGTACTGTACATACCGGCAGCGTGCCGGCGATGTTGTTGAAGCTGAGGTCGAGCACGGTGAGCTTGTTGAGCTTGCCGATCTCCGGCGGGATGCAGGAGGAGATGCCGCTGTTGAGGAGCACCAGCTCGTTGAGCGTCCCGGCCATGTCGCCGATGCTGCTCGGCAGGCATCCCTTCAGCTGCGGCAGGTTCGCCAGCACGATCACCGACGCCGTGGAGTTGCTGAAGCTCTCCTGCAGCGTGAACTCGAAGTGGTTGTTGTTGATGAACAGCGCGTCGATCTTCTTCTCGTGGAGGAGGTGGAGGGAGCGGAGGGCTTCAGGGAGGGCACCGCAGAAGCGGTTGGAGTTGAGGTGGAAGACGGCGAGGTCGGAGAGGAGGCCCAGCTCCTCGGGCAGCGTGCCGGCGAGGTCGCCGTGGTTGAGGTCCACGGACGCCACGGTGCGCGCGCAGGGGTCGCCACGGATTACAGTGCAGCGAGATAGGAGCACTGCCGCTCCACTCTCCAGCTCCCCCCTCGCCTCCGCCACCGCCACGTCCGCCTCTGCTCGTCCCCCAGCAGCCGCGGCTCCGAAGACGAGCCGGGCGAAACCACCAGCAAGGACGACGACCTCGCGACGCTGTTCGGGAAGGTGCTCGACGCGTACCGGAGCACCGCCGTCGGAGAGATCTACCACAGCCGGCCACAGATCTATCGCCTCCGCCCACGGATCGAACATCTCCGACCACAGATCGAGCGGTCGGCGAGGTAAAAATTCAATCTTTGAAGATAGGGCACCGACGAGAGAGGACCGAGGGGCGGAAAAAGCAAGAGAGAGCAAGACGACACGCCGGCAAGAGAGAGCAAGACGACACGCCGGCGAGAGAGAGAGAGCAGGAGGGTGCGGCGCCGGCGAGAGAGAAGGCGCGGCGCCGGCGAGAGAGACGACGGGAGAGAGGGCGTGTGTGGGGAACGAGGAGCGTCTGTCTGCGCACGCGACCAAGGAGCGTCGGCGCGAGGGCAATTTTGGAAAGTTAAAATATTTCGTAGCGTGCCGAAAGTTATACATGGAATGCTAAAACGTCCTACTTTTTGACACGGAGGGAGTAATTAATAGCATGATGGTTCGTCAGGTTTATTTACATGGTTAAGTATGTATAGCTAGGGTTTCCAAATGACACGTGTTATGCGGCATGCTTGAGGATAAAAAGAAGGATACACTATCTGAGAACTTAGTTAAGGTTACCCGTGCTTTCAAGGAGAACCGAATAATCTCGTAATTACATTAGGGCACCCTAGATAAGAAAGAGTGTGACAGTTCACATATTGTATACATCAGGCAATGACATTAATTTCTGTTGATCAGTACGTAATAGATTAGCTACACCATGGGGCACATGCATGAAAAAACACAGGAATATAGAAACCACATAAATTGTGTTGTTATCTTTGTTGGATGCGTTATGCGAAAACACATGGGAAGTCAAAAGAGTGTCGAGGAGTTGGATCGAAAAACATGGGAACTTGAAAACAAAAGAATGCACTATGGCAACAGTGGATTCACGAGCTGGTTTTTTTTCTCAGCAATTGATCGAGATATGGAATGTTTTACTGGTGTGTAGGACTAACCATTCCGTAAATACATGTCATTTCTGTTTCCCGCAAAAACAAATGTCAGTTCTGTTGAATGAACCAGTTACTTATCGAATCAATAAATGTCATTTGTGTTGAATCAGTCTGGCAACATTATTTATTTTAGGGAAATAGCACGGCAGTCTAGTTGTCATGTCTATCTTGTACTAGCTAGCTTCATGTCGACATCATGGAGAACATATATCTAAGCTAACGTACATGTTACAGATACATATATAGACATGTTGGATATAATACTCTAGTTTTTTGACCTGAACAACTCCATTCTTTTTGTCCAGATCTATCTTTATCATATGTTGTCAACGGAATCTGTTTCACCAGAACATTTTTGATTCAATCAAAAATAAAATAAAAATCCTTGCGTTGAATTGAGTACACGAAAGAAGAGCAGAAACAAAATGCTCATTTATATATTGTATGATTGACACGAATGCCGAATCAAAACTTGCTAAACGTTGTTCTCAGAACTAATAAATCAATCCCATTATTTGGTCTAAAAATTTGCCTAATTGATTACTCAAACACATTATTTCATGTAGCATCTGCAGACGACGTATATAGAATTGAAATAATACACAAATTATCAAAAACCTACTCTAATAGAAAATATATAACAGCGGAGCCTTCTATTTAATTCGAAGAGATGATCCTTGACTTGGTTGCCTTAATTTAACGTGTCCCACTTAAATTCGTCAGGTAAGCATGTCTCAGTAGAGACATCCCTAGGTGCTGCCTACGTATGGACAAGATAAATAAGAAAACATATATACACATGTAAGTATATGGCGAAACCAGGGACATATAATCTACGGAAAGTACAATTTATATGGCGAGGATGCAGAAACTAACATTTAAGTACAAATTCTTTGTGGAAACCTCATATATTTGAATGTTCAAAGTTCTAAAGACAGTTTCAACGTAAAAAGATGCATTCTATTAGTATCATGTAAAATTTCAAGACCAAACTCAGTCCCATGTAAGACTATGTGTATGTTTAAACTATTGTTGGTGCCCAATAATCACAGCATACGTACAACTCTTTATACCAACATCAATGACAGTTCTTTGAAAAAAAACATCAATGACAGTTTTTGGAGCAGGACTTGTCTCCCTATAGGACACACGTAAATAATTAGGTTTATACTCAGTTTGGACAAGGTTGATGCGCCATCACGTGTTCATTGGATAAAGTGTCATTTTTTAAACACATGGCAATACTCCTCACTATCTACCGTGACTCCGTGAGTTCATGCTTTGATTTGCATTTTCTTCTTCAAAAAGGAGGTTACCACTCTGCCTCGACATTAGTTGATCACATAGCCGTATAGATATATTAATTATTGAATAACATTGGCTTACGAAAAAAATAACCCGGGAAGTCTTGTTCTCCGGTATCTACAACAAACTATGGTCGATGACAAATCACTAACAAAAATAGCAAGAGGCCCAATGAAAAGTATGCTACTCCAAAACTAAGTCTTTGGATCGATCCCACGTGCGCCGATGTTGACCGATCCAACCAAGGGTCAAACTTTGGATCGTCATCCTTGAAGCAGAAGCTTCGAGCCAACGCGTAGACACACACATATCGACAATGTCTGATCTAGACGGAGGCGAAACCATGTGCTTTTATCGGAAGAATTTGCATACTTATTGTCGAAATCACCACAACCAGCAACCTCTCTACTGGTTGGTGCCATATCGGTATTCGGATCCCGGCGTTGAGAGATCCCAAGGTCCGCACCACCTTCGGCCCCATTCTTCTAATACATTATGACATTATGTGAATCAAAAACATTATGTTGATCTGATTAAGAATGATATAGCCAGGGGACGCAACATAATTCATGTTCTATAATTTGCTGCATCTAGCAATATAGGGTAAAATATATGTTTGACCTTTGTGAATTTTAACCATAGCGGCCAGTAACCTGTGAACAACAGACACCATCACGCACTTAACATCTCAATTATTGTATATGGTGCGGCAGGACTTGTCTCCCTATAGCAAATATTCCAAAATCTACAAGAGATGGCACCATACGCAAGGCTATTCTAAGATTTTGTACATGCATGAACTGTCCATCTAAGTGGCGCACAATCTTTGACTAAATTATATCCAGGGAATCTAGTGAGTCACTTTGGCATAAACTGGTGGAGATTTAATGGAGAGATACACATGCCTTTGTTAGTGTCAAATGTATATGTTTGACTTGCTTCATATGTCTCTAATGTCACTAGTTGAATATTTGATTAATGGACTTTATGTGCAATGACTGCCTTTTGGGGTGATCTATTGTTCTGTTAAGAAATTATACAGAAATGCAAGCTAGAATTCTCCATATGAAATGAAAAAACACGCGCTGTTTCAATTTTGAACGTTTAGCGGTGATCGACTGTCAGCTACAGACTAAAAAAAAGACATATAAGGCGGAACCAATCCTAGATGGTTTGGAGATTCGGTGGCAGGTTAAAGAATAAAGAACCGATCGTGCACCGATTACAAAATTATTATCCTCCAACATCCGAAACGGAAACCAATTCTAGATGGTATCTGTAGAAACGTTGTTGTCCGTAGGATTCTCATAAATCATTTTCAATTTTTTTAAACTTCGCCACGCTGGAGCCACATTCCATTATCGAAGGATATCAAACAAAGTCCTGGATGGTACCGAGGTACCAAAATAAAAGAAGGAAGAAAAAACTAAACAGACCAAAGGAAAGAGAGGATAAGGTGGCTCCCAGGAGTCACCAGAACGATCCAAGCAAACTTCCAGTCAAACTACTACAGATTTTGGAGCCACTTGTTGTGTCGAAATTCAACGTCTTTCGTCAAGTTCCTCCTGTCCACCTCGTTTTGAAGACTTGACCAAAGAAAGCACACATATAACATATCAAACTCGACAAGAGAAGAGATGAGTTCCCTTCAAAACATGCACGATTACGAGATTTCCAAACAGCCCAACATAAAGCATTCTCATGTTCGGGGCCGAAACAGTGCAGTAGTCCATGGCACCATGTGGCACTCTATCTGCTAAAGGCAATCATGGAGCCACCTTGAGAAAGGTGTGAAAGGGAACGGCTGGCAGACGTGCTGGCTTCATGGACTGTTGCTTTCCCTGAATCCCCACATTATCGGTGCTACGACTTGCAAGTGCCAATGACAGGGAAACCTAGCTAAGCTAGCCAGATCGTGTGTGTCAAACAAAGAGGCTGCGTGCTGATGGTGAGACACACACACCAGGTAGATAATGCCAGGCCCATGCCGCTAGCTAGATGGCTAGAGTGGGAGATGAAAGAGTACATGACTTCAAGGAGGAACATTTTGGCAGCAACTGCAATTTGCAGATCCTGAAAGCTCTGCGTTTGAAACATTGCGGTCATATTAGTCCTGCTATCTGATAGCTACTACACTTATCACGTATCGATTTATCGTTGAATGCGTACAGGAGTTGATTTGCAGACTGTTGCAATGTAGATGAAAATTCGCACAAAATGCATCATCTTTAAGCCAATGGCAGGAAACCCCCACATTCCCACTGCCCGGTCAAGGGCTTGATTGCAATTTTTGCACAGAAATGTCACATCAAAGTGGACAAAAAAGGCCCAAGATTATGCCGTGTTAGACCTAGGATGCAGCAACAGATGATGAGCAGAGTAATATAGTATCAGGACCATTTCTTTGACAAGAGTACCAAGCAAGGAAATCGAGCAGTTGTGGATCAAGCAGAATATTCTACTGGAACTGAATCTAGCATCCCTACTACAGCAGCAAAGCCAGCAAAAACAAAGACGTAAACTACTGCAGCAACGGAGAAACAGCATAATTTGTATTCCGTATGGAACAAAGACGTACATTATGACTCGAGCAGCAGGGCATAGGTAGCCGCGAAAACATTGGGCACCCTACACCACCAAGAATGAGCATAAATACGAATTTAAGGGGGAACAAAAGATGCAGAGACCAGCAGAATCCCCTCTTACACTAGGCACTAGAACTACCTACCTCCAAATAACATCAGAGGAACAGCTATGTATTCTCAAGTTACGATACTCTTGTAACCAGCACATGCTATAATGAGCTACAACCATGTCATGCTTCACACAGCATCTTTCCCCGACTATCGGAACAACAGGATCCGAACACATCGAAATCTATAGTTTTCACTCCCTGACTGAGGCAGGAACGACTAGATCAGTCAACTAAAACTGTCTGAGCAAGCTAAATATCTGGCTAACTGGCTAAAATGTACAACAACACTGGGACAGCCTTGCGGGCTCCACAACACGCATACAGTGATGAATCATCACGGACTATATTCTCGAATGAGACGAAAACCTATGGCAAGTCTCCCAAAGCTCCATGTACCACGATCTCATATGCTGGCTGACTGGCACTGCTAATCTGCAGACAACTACTCTTATTTCCTGTTCATCGGTGGGGGTGAGGGGAAAGGCGGGCCATAGAATGGACCCCCAAATCCAGGGAAACCCAGAGGAGGGTTTGGAGCACCAGGGAAAGGCGGTGGCATGTTGAGCATGGGGTAGTTTACAGTCGGAGGAAACGGTGGAAAAACACCGTATGTCATTCCTCCCACAGGAGCAGCAGGAACTGGCATATATGCATCTGTTGTAGGTGGCGGTGGTGGGATCGGGGGCGGCATTGAAGGTGGAAGTGGTGGGGGGCTAGACTCCGGTGATGGAGGGTACTGAGGCGGTGGTGGTGGCTGTTCAAAATCAGGATAAGGGAATGGGGGTGGAGGCGGTGGTGCTTGAGGCTGAGGAACAGATACACCATTCTCTAGCTTCTGCCTCTTATTACCAGAAGAACTGTGCTCTTCTATTTTCTGCTCAATGTTGTCCCTGGTGGCTCGTGAAGAAAAAACACCGTTGAGAGTCTCGTGCTCGCCTCCATCTACTTCCTGTGAATACATCACTGCACTCGATTGTCCCTTGTCAAGAGAACCACCATTAGCTGAAACTGGAGAAGAAGTAGCAGGCGCTTCAGAGGGACTGGAGTTCTCAAGCCCTTTAGATGGCTCCTGCCTTGCTACATCTATTCCAAGCTTCTGGCAGAGGTCATCAGCTTTCTTATATCGGACCTGAGCTGCCTGGTAAATGATGGAAACATTAGTACAAAGTACGGCTATTCAAACCAGGTTTCTGCAACAGCACAACTACGCTGCTCGCTAGCCTGATTCTGAACAGATAAGAGGCATAAGCCATTATGTACAGGCCTAGTACAAAAGATACCGATTTGACCTAATATGGGGACTTAAGAACGAAAAGTCACTTTAAATCGCGAGCACCAGTGCTCCATCTGTTTGAAAATTTTAAAGCAAATATTGAAAAGTTAAAAAAAAACTGAAAATACCGGTATGTTCTCAATGATGTATACTAAAAGCGTGCAAAATCACAATACGAAATCTTTGTGTATTTGAAACAACTATACTGAGATCTGTACATTTCTCATTTTTGTGTAGCTCAAAATGCAAATTATTTCGCATTGTAATTTTGCACGCATGTAGAATACATCATTGAGAACATGTATGATTTTTTCAGTTTTAAAACTTGTAAATATTTTTTTTTGAATTTTTTCAAACAGAGGGAGCACTGGTGCTCGGGAGCAAGAAATCTTCACTCGACCTAAGAAGCTTTATTGTTTACTTAGAAGAAACTTGCTTATCATAAAACATATAAAGGTGTCAGATGCTTGTGAACGAATATTCGAGTTATACAAGACAAAGGAAGTAGGTAATAGCCCATCCGGTACTTCGGATTTAGCCTATAAAAAAGTACCCAATAATATCCATTTTTGAAAGGGAAACAGGCTGACAGGTTTTAGGAGGTAAAAGTCTGGTGCACACAACACCTCAGGACCCAGCCACGCATTTCCTTATCAAATTTTATTTCTTTCAAAATTATTTTTCATAGTGTACCATGAACGGAAATCTGCAGAACCAGATAATTTAAGAAAGTAGAAACATACCCGAAGCTGGTGTCTGACTAGTTCCATTTTGAACTCCTGAAAACAACTCAAATATTACAAGAAGCAATTGAATATCCATGCAACAAATAAATCGTTCGATCAAATAAATCTTAAACTTTGCATAGGAATTTATTTTTACACACCTGCTCATGGAGTGCTTCCTTCAAATGAGAAACCAGAGTAGCCCTGAGTGATTCAGACGTTCTGAATTGTTCAATGGTGTTTCTCAGGATACTATGCTGTTCCTGCAGCTCCTCCACAAAGCTAGAACCATTGCTGCTGCCTGACAATATGCAAGTGAAGATAATTGAGCTACAAAGAGTACAATACTAATAACTAGAGGCTGTCTATGCAAAGAACAACATAAAGCTATAATTAACTGCACCCTTATAATGTAACTACTGATGTCTAGGAGTGTACAATTATACCGAGCTGGATCCACCCAGGTTAGCTGGTTTTAGTTGGATTGGCAAGGAGGAATTAGCCAAAATGTTCTGTCGTGCCACCAATTTTTTTACGAGTTCACTAATTTTCAGGAAAAGGACCATATGGCACCCACGAAGCTACATTTTTTCCAAGGCAGGAAAGTAGGAAACAAATACTGAAATGCTATCCAAAGGACAGCAGATTGCTATACATCTGGTGCCTCCCAATTAAAGGGATAAAAGTCTCATTCTCCAACCCACATGTTAATCAGGCCATTAGTTAATACGCACACTTTCAAAAAAGAAGTTAATACGCGCAGCACCAGAATAATACTGAAGCTCTAGATAATACTAAAAACTGGATGAGATGTAAACTAATACTGAAAACCGCTTGCACAGTGCCAGAATAATACTAAATACTAGATGAGATGTAAAGTATTTTATAGATATATATCTTACCTAAGTACGAGTTTCCATACTCTTTGTTGAGGTTGTCGACAAAGCTTAGAGCACTGTTGCATTTTCTCATTAACTTGTCCTCATCTATAGGTGCACGTAGCAAATGCTTGTAGCTCGATATGACCTTCTCCACTAGCTCTCCACCAGGTTTTTTCTGCAAATTGTGGAACCATAATAAGTTGTGCACAGTACATACAACAGGCATACATGAATCATATGAATATCAAATTTTAATAATTAATACTACTTACCGACTTTAGCTCCTTAAATTTCCGTGTGTATTCTTCCTTTAGAAGTTGTCCTTGGGTGCCAAACAACTTGCGATCTTCCCATATGTCAACCTGCAACACTTCCACAAAATCATGAAACTGGACAGAGGAAAGAGAGATATAATGTAACAACACAGGCCCACAATTCCAACTCCCGTGTAGATCACACTTGTGTGGGCTTTCATACTCGCTTCACCCAATATAGTTAACTCCAAAGTGCTAGAATTTGAGACAGTAAAGACTATATGCTAGTGTGATATAATGTAAAGTAGCAAGATGAGGTGTCGCACAGAAATGTAAAGCCAATCATGTCAAAAGTGAGTGAATTTCCTAGAAACATGAGATGTACACGCACAGGCCATTTCTCTGTTTTTACCCACAAGACTTAACCGGGGAAGACACGAGACAAGAATGTCGTAAGATACCATCAATATTTTCTAATGCCAATTAAATACGGTTGCAAATCGATGGCCCATCAGGGCAGATCTAGCAAACCTCAAGTTGATTTCCAATAAGCTTAAGCATAATTGGCCTAAGCAAGAACAAGTAAAGATAATCATGCATTTAGCAGGCAGCACAGGTGAGAAGGAGATTGAACAGAAGCAAGAACAAAATTATAAACTTCCGAAGGGATGCCTTGACTGTACATCAAGGTGCAAAGAGATAAATTGAATGAAAAGAAGCAAGACAAAAGAAACTTCCAAAGGAATGGCTCGACTACATCTGTGCAAAGAGATAAATAACAAAAAATTGCTCCTGGCTATTTGGAAGATCAGAGCCTCGTGGCATGACAAGGGAGAAGCATCCATCATACGTGCGCCCCTTTCTTAATCCTCCATGCTACCATCCAGATCAAAACCATAATGTGCGCCCCTTTCTTAATCCTCGACTACCAAATACACGTGCAGGTGATGAATGAGCTACTAAAAATGAAAAACGGGCATATTTAGGCATTTTGCACATGCCAGATGCTTTTGTTCCCACAGACGTGTAAGATCGAATCTTTTTGTTTACCATTATATTTGATAGGTGCATTTGTCGCCAAAGAGACAGGCGCCCAAACAGAAATGATAAGCATGGGCCCATGGATAACACTGCATCCTTGAGAAAGGTTCTCGGTGCAAAGTTTTTGTTTCGTTCACATCACTAGGGCACTTTGCTCTACTGTTTGAGGATCTTATGGCACAAAAACTGGTTACAATTCAATTAAATTGAATACTTTCATTGCAAGTCATACCATCTCCAGCCCATAGTGCCTATAGGTGAACGTAAGTCCGAAGACATTTAGCAACAGCAATACTATAAAACTACCACCCTCAAATCTATGTATCTTGATATTCACTATATACCACCAAAAGGATGTATTTTCCGAGTCTGAACAGTCATCTCAATTAACCCTTTTTTAGACCAATGATTTCTAGTAATTAATTAAGCGAAGATGTTGCATCAGATCAAAAAAAGGAAACGAAAGGCAAACCAATAAAGAACATTCACAAACTCTAAAGTTAGATCTAAGCACTTTGAAGTCACCATCTCTAGCTCCACGAATCGCATCTCGATGTTCCTCCATGCACCCGGCAAAGAAGTCTTAAAAGACCATACCTGCACAAGCTTGACTAACCTCGTAGGTTTTAAATAGCCGCAATAGAAGGAGTGAGAAATTGAGGCCAAAAATACCCCTCACATGGCAGGCTATCGAACCGTTGCTTCATCACCAAACAGTGAAGGAAAAGACCATGATGACGATAGGACAAAATGTAGAGACCAAAACACCATTAGCTCGTGACATCGGCCACAAAGAAACGTCGGGGGATGGAGCCGAGACCATTATTCCACATGATGTCATCTCCACCTCTGAGCCGCCGCAGCTAAGGACACAAAACTAACACAAAAACAGAAACTACACGCCAAGGAAAGATCTTTTGCATCGGCCGCTATACATGACCAACCAAAGAGGATCATAGGCTTATAAGAGGTATTGGGCTATCTAGCACTACAAGACTAGCGTGACAGCATGAGCCACCCTCACTCTTACAAACCGTGTTCTGCCTCCTCCCACAATCGATGCGGGACTAAACCCAACAAATCTCCCAATCACATATCGGTCATCGGGTATACTTTGGGCCCATCTAGGCCCAACCAACAAGTATCATCGGTTTATAAATGTCTTGGGCCATCTACTGCTAAGAGACTAGCTTCATAAGAGGCCAAGAGGGGCAGCCGTGACAAGTGATGTGTGATTAAAGCCAACAAACTACCCCCTCCCCCACCCTACGCTTTTTTTTCTCTCCATTGGTTATTTAGTATTTGTTGGGTTGTTAAGGCCGTGTATAGAGTAAGATGAGCACAGGATACACACGGAAGTTACAAAGACGTACTAGGGAGAGTAACGACAACATCACACGTATAACTAGAGATCTTTCCAACTATCGTTGCTACTCCAAGATTTGTTCATAATAGCAGTCCAAAACTGCAACATTGATTCTACAAAAGGTGGTGTCAAAAGTAGAAAGAACTATTCAATATTTCATTGGTCATAGGGAATAGGCAAGTATTGCAGGACCTTGAATTGCTCATTTGATCATCGCTAGCTATGGGCTTTGAAAGCTTAAACTGCGGCTAAGAGCATCTCCACTCACGGCCCCAATAGCCCTCCCAATAGGGCTATTGGGCTACCAGACCGACCCCGTCCCATAGGGAGGGGCTTGGTAGTGCCGGACAAAGCCGTGGTCGCCGCCACGTTGGATACCGACAGGCCGCCCCGCGCTATCAATAGAACCGAAACCCTTTTTTCCCCTCCTTTCCTCCCCTCCCAGTTCATTTCCCCCACGCGCTCTTGTCGTCCGTCTTCCGTCCTGCCTAGGCCTTTCCGCGCCGGCGTTAGTCGACTCGCCACGCACAGAGCTTGCGGCGAACACGCGCACCGCCTTGCACGCAAGGTGCTCGGCCGTTCTCCTGCTAGGCTTCAATATTTAGAATTAATTGATTGATTGATTACTTTTGTTTGATTCGTAGATGGATATCGACAATGAGTTTATGGCCCAGCTGTTGATGGAAGAGAAGCCAATGCCGCCGCCGATGAAGATGAGCATTTTACGATCCTCACTTTTCTTCTACAATGCCAAGCGGAGGGATGCAGAAAAGATATCGAGCGGGCATTTGATGTGCTTCAATCTCGTTTTGCTATTGTCTGGTACCCTGCCTGGTCGGCCGAGCAGATGTGGGAGGTCATGAATGCTTGTGTTATCATGCACAACATGATAATCGAGAGTGAGCGCCAAGATCCAATGAATGATCCTCATGTATGATTACCACAGTCCTCCCCGATGTTGATCACCCCATGCCGGTGGAGTTTGCTGATTTCTCTCCATGCATACAAAAGTCCGTGATGAAGTTGTTCATCACCAACTGCAAAATGATCTAGTAGAGCATTTGTGGACGCTCAAATGAAACGCGGTCGTGGTCTAGTTGAACTTCATTTTATTTGAATTGTATGACTTATTTTGTTTCCATTCTTAATTATTGTAGAACTGATTTTTATGAGTTGAAAACTATGGAACATGCAAATGTTTGGATTTGTTTTTGCTAAATGTTTGAATTTGGCAATAAAATGAACTATTGGGAGGGGGTATTGGACATTTAGCCCCCCCCAAGACCTGAACTCTATTCTTGAGAGATCGCCTTTGAAGCCAATTTCTTTCTGAGATATCTTTGTGAGGGCTTCAGGATCCAAGTTACTTGCAACTTCTTAGAGGGTGTGCGCCTCCAAGCCGGCTAGAGAGTGTCATGGAGCCCTTCGTGGTGCTTTGTGAGGGAGCCAAGAGTAAGCCGGTGATTTCTCCAAAAAAAACAGAGTAAGCCGGTGATCACCTACTTCGTGTGAAGATCCCTTCTTAGTGGTTGGGCATGGACTAGTGTCCTAGCTCAAGGAGAAGTAGATTTGTCTTTGTGACCATCGACATGTGTCCTTTAAACTTTGTGTCCTAACCTTCTCCAAAGAGGACGTAGGATAGCGACTTTCACCATTGAACGAGAGAGCTCTTGCCCTCTGTGGTAAAAAGAAGATATGCAACAATATGTTCAACTAAGTGTTTCCGTATTTGAATTTTGAGTTGGTTTAGGATAAACTACAACTCCTCGGTTTTGGCAAGTAGACCGGTGAAGCACAAAATCTAAGAAGAATTCTACTACAAGGTAACCATTTCTGACATAGTACAACCAATCAACAATTAGCAAACCAATTAAACGAAGGCACAAAATGAAAACATTGCATTAAGTACACTCTTGATTCCTTAAATGGACAGCCATGTTGAATCAACGTTCCTCAAGGCCAAGAACAACTATAGTGAAATTGCAGGAGTATATTTACACATGTCCAACATTTAAAACAAATGTAACATATGAAGGAACAACACCCTTGGAGTAAAATAATAGATAATGATATGGGGACATGTCCAAAATAGACAAAGTAAAATAAGTGATTAGGTAAAGCGTAGCCAAAACCCACCACATGCTTGAACATGGGGGGTTTAATGGCTACTCCTCTGTGCCCGCTTTACATACATATCACATGAAGTCTTCCCACTAATCAATCTTTTTTGGTGCCTCCATATGGTGATCTTCGATACTTCGCCCCAATTGTAATCACAACATTCATGCCAGTGATCTCACGACATCTCTACCGGTGTCGCTTGAACATGGGGGGTTTAATGGCTACTCCTTCTGTGCCAGCTTTACATACATATCGCATGAAGTCTTCCCACTAATCAAACTATTTTGGTGCTTCCATATGGTGATCTTTGATACTTCGCCACAATTGTAATCACAACATTCATGCCAGTGATCTCACGACATCTCTACCGCGTCGAGGGATAAAACCTTGAGGCCTCTCGAGCATACTCGTAGGAACACTTTATGGTGTTTGCTCGTAAGGACGCTCGGATCACCAGATACTACTGGGAACAACTTTTACCCAGGTTTGGGCCCCCTTGTCTTGGTAACAGCCCCACTCATGCCTTTGATTTGTATTATATCGAGCACAACGTACAATGTAAATTACAAGGATGAACCCGACGAGTTGGATGGGGAAGTCGACGGTATTGGTGGTCGAAACTAGGCAAAGTGCTCTAGATCGATATGGCTCTTGGGTCTTCCTTTTGCAGTAGCAAAGAGGTGGAGGCCTCCTTCTTTCTAGATTGGCTCCACAAGTAGGTGTCTTAGTCGCCTTTCTTCTTCTCCAGGTCCTTCGAACCAGGTGTACTTTCCAATGGGCCTTGGAGAAACCCTTCGAGAATCTTGCCACCCACACACACAATTTCTCCGTACGGTAGTTAGACCACCCATTGTCACCCTCCCCCCCAAATCAATATTCGTGATGAAGCCACGACGGCGAACTCGTGTAGATATATCGAGATAAGAGGGTGAATACCCCAACTCGGAACCCTATGCACACATAAGATCTTGACCATGAAATCTCGTTCCAAGTCTATATGGTTGAATTCGAAACAATGGACTTGTGTCGTAAGGTAAGTTAACTGGAAAATCTGACCCTCATCCCCAACAAGCCTTCTCCCCTAGTAGAATTTCTAACAAAAAAGCAGGAAACATGAAAGTAAAATGGATGTATGCTGACAAATGGGTAATTTCGGGAATTAGGAAACAAGCTTGAAAGAAAATAGGCAATTGATTAGCCTGTTAAACTTGGCTGAACCCAAGAACCTTTCTGGCTACAGATTTAGAACCAATTGGATTGACTAAAAGCCAATCACTTTTACTTAGCTGTCAGATTTAAAATTTTGAAAAAGAAAGCAATCACTGATTGCCTAATGCATGCATATCAGTTACGTGCACACACAAAATAGACTAGATAGCTAAACTACAAAATCTAGCAGAGTTGCCCCCAAAAGACAGCAAGTACTATATGAGATAATAGCTACAATCGTAGCTCTGGAGGAAAGTGGTTATGTAAATAAACATCAATAAGATTCACATACCAGTCTTTGTACGACGTTCCGTCCAAAATCATCACCATTGGTGAACAAGTCATCTAAGGCAGCAGCAATGACCTTCAAGAATTCATGTATATATCTCATACCATCCTTCTTACTATTCTGCATAATATCATTTGCAAGATACAGCAAAGATATCTTTCTCTCTTGAGGGGCAGAGTGAAAATCTCTACCCCATGTTTCAACAACTTGCTGGCAGTGGCGATGATGAAACACGCACCAATGTGATAGAGCTTTTTTTTGTTAAGCATAACAATGAGATATGAACAAAATATACCCGCAAAAAAAAAGTTACGAACAAAATTGACAAGATGTGCAGTGAGCTAATAACTAAATAGACACATCCACAGCAAAATGTTCTATTTGTACACCATTTAAGAAAGCACATATTTGAGCAAGCAATGACGAAAGACTAGCATAGTGCTACTAAATGGTCACTATCCTAAATAATCGGTTATCAGCTGGATGTAAAAGGTATGCTTGCCACAGTGACTGAAAAGCTAAGAGTAACAACTAACAACACGGTCAAACTTTGTTGTTTGCTTCCTAAACCACAGAAGCCAGTCGATTGCGAGATCACATCAACTGAAAAAGTAGGATGAAAATAATTGATTTGTGCAATTCGTGTGATGTGCAGAGATCAACTAGAAAAATCCAACTCGGTCTCTTCTGTGAGAAACGCTAGTTGGGCCACAGTTACATTAAGCTTCACAAGCACCAAGTTAATGCTGGATGAATGAAAGGATACTCTCTATACTCTGTTGTGTAATATTAAGCTTCCCAAGCTTCTGCGCAAAGATCTCTGGGCTGAATCCTGTGCTCATCTTAGGTACCCTGGCTTGTTCTTTAAGAAACTCCGAAATGTCACATCAAACAGAAATCTGCAAAATACACAAGCGCATTAGGCAAATAAGTGACCCTTATTAAGCAATATAGCGACAAAGCTACAAGGAAACAATAAACGACTTCCATATGCTAAATTGCTAATGGTGAGAGGAGCACACATTCATTCTCAATTTCCTTCTATACCTATATACACACATACATACCATAAGAAAAAGGATAAATTATACCACCAAGAAATATCTGGGAAACACCCACTTCCTGATGATACAACAGATGGACAGAAACATTTTAAAACTATACCACCGCGTAACAGATGAAGAAGTAGAAACTAATAAGATCTACAACAATGTCATTGCACAGAATGGCAGGTTCTAAGAATCTATACAGCGAGTAGAATGAAAAAGGAAAATAAAGTTCCAGAGATATCCGCTTGAAAGCTCCTGACTCACTCACCAAACCAACATTGATTGCTCACACATATATAGACCCTCCAATAACAGGCGCAGTAAAAATGTAATCTTTGCGCAAGATCATACTCCAGACCCCCAATTCCACACAGAACTAGGTAGATGGAGCCGTAAATGTAAAGCTGCATCATCTCGTTGGCGTGGAATTCAGCAGGAGGAGCAGGAAAAGGCTGCCACCATGGAGACTAGACTAGACCAGAGCAGATCACGGGAACGTTCGTAGCTCTACATCCAGGAAGAACAGAGGGGAAAAATCCCATCTTTATTGCTCCAATCAACATAAAAGCCCATGGAACCGCTAATAAAAACTAGGAAAAATAAGAAAGGGGATCTTCCACGATCCCGGCCGCCGCCGCAGCACAACAAAGGATGGGGAAATTCCCCACGGGAGGCCACCTGCGGAGGCAGAGGCGCCCTCCCCCGGCGGCGGCGAACCGAGCGCCGCCGCCTGAAAACCCAGAAACAGCCTACCAGAGCACCACCAGAGAGGGGAGAAGAGAGCGAGAGGGGAGGAATCTCTTACCTTGCCAAGCCTTCGATTCGCGCGTTGGATTGGTCGGGAGAGTGGGGATTCTAATCTAGGGTTTATGGCTGTGGGGGATTCCGGGGAAGGGGAGGGACGAGGTGGAGGTGGGGGCAGGGAGGGAGGAAAGACGTACTTTACTGCTGGGCAAGGGCGACCCGCGGCGGTGGGCGGAGGTGGAGGTGAAGGTGGGGGGGAGGAAGGGAGGGAGTGGGAGTACCGTCCGAATTGGAACCGTGGACGGGAGGGGGGAAGGTTTGGCCTTTTGGGAAGAAAGACGTACGTCACTGCTGGGCGCTGGCGACCCGCGGCGGTGGGCGGCGCGGCGCGGGTGAGACAAGGTGGATGGCTGCAGTGGACGCGAGACCACGCGGGCGCGGTGCGGTGCTGGTCTCGTGCTCCTCCGGGCGGCCTCAGCGAAGGTGGGGCGCGGGAGCGGCGGGCTCCGCGTGTCAGAGAAGAACTAGTAGAAAGCTGTGTTGTGGGCCTTGTGGCTGCGCTGGTCTTGCTGTTTTTTTTTTCACAGCAGCGACTTGTTTACACGGTGGTGGGGACCACTAGTCAGTTTATAATAACTAAAGATTTTCTAGAAATGCTTTAGTGATTATAAACAGACTGGTGGTCCCACCACAGCATAAACAAGTTATTACCATTTAAAAAATGCAAGATCATCACAGCCAGCCACAACATAGCCTCCTTGACCCTTTTCTAACACGTGAAGTCGTCGATCTGCGCCGAGGCCGTCGTGGCGCCGCCCGGAGGAGCACGAGACCAGCACCGCGCCTGCGTGGTCTAGCGTCACTGCAGCCATCCATCCTATCTCACCCGCGCCGCGCCGCCCACTGCCGCGGGTCGCCAGCGCCTGGCAGTAACGTATGTCTCCACCCCCAAAAAGGCCAAACCTTCCCCCCTCCCGTCCATGGTTCCAATTCGGACGGTACTCCCACCACGGGTCGCCGGCGTGATCTCACGTATCTTCATCGTCTAGCCAGATCATCCTCCTTCTCCACCTCTACAGCACAGTCATGTCAGGATGCATGGTTGACTAGATATCCTGACCATATGGGAGACTAGACGAGAAGACATGCAACGACTTTGCCATTTGTAGTGCTTGGCGAGTGCACATATGAAACCTACCTGTGATGGGAAGGAGTCTCCAGGCATGGATGGGCGACGATGGAGAGTGCGTACGTTGACCCGTAGGAAGGAGGAGGAGGTAGACGATGAGAATTATCGTTGTGGGAGATAGAGATTGCGGCGGCGGCCTGGGGGGAGGAGGAGTTGAGGGTTAGGGTTGGGCGTGATAGGTTTATATAGAAAGTGATGGAGAAGAGGATACCGTATGATCTATATCTAGTGGTCAGAAAAACAAACCGAAATATATAAGTACGAGAGCATTCACCTAGGTATGAGCGTAATAATAGCGTTTCTGAACAAAAATATGGTTACGCTGACTTGATATAACGTAAGGGCCAAAAGGAAAATTGAGTTAGCACAATTTGAAATAGGAAACTAGAGCATATGGTTGGAGCTTTTGATTTTACACACTATGACTTGTTGGGGTTGAAAATCCAATCATCCGAGGTGGAATGATTAGGTGTTGTTCGAAGAAATGCTTCAAATTCGTTTTAAGTCAAAGCACAAAATGTACCGCATAGAAGAGGGGCTCTCGTGAAATGAGAGAATCGTGTAATCCTCCCATCTTAGCCCAGACTAGCCTAACTTTTTCGTTGGGAAGGGGGGAGTGGAGCCTATCGAAACACTCTTGAGAGTAAGGTACTTAGCTCCTCTTCATTCTCCACGGTGGTCTCTGCCCACATGGAAGAGGGGCATAGATGGATAAGACAAGCAGGAACAAGAGGGAGTTGTATCATGCGAAAAACCTACCAATTGTAGAAGTAGGGTTTTTGGCAAGCAATATGCAATTAAATAATACAATTCAAGTGTACCAGATTCTTTATCATTCTATTAGATAATCCTACTAACCAAGTATACTAAAAAACGATCTGGCAATAAGTGGAGATATAATATACTGCTTAGCACCCGCTTCACATCCGTCTTGGATAACATTTCCCTTCACGCGTGCATAAATTGAGGATTAACGGTGTGGGGACTGAGACTTAAACCCAAGATGTGGACACTCTGATATCATGTTAGATAATCCAACGTAATGTATGACCACCTGCAAAAGAAACTCGTCCTGAACTAATTTGTACTCCAGTAACTTGAATGGAAGCATTTCTGCTGGTTGGCATGGCATGGATTGTTTGTCTCTATTTGTGTCACTTGGATGGCTTACTCCATACTAACTATATGAAAGACGGACGAAATCGCGGCCTCTCCGCGGCTGAGCCACTGTGCTTAGCTACAGTAGGCATTGTAGATTCTACAGTGTTCAACAGTTCTTCGATCCACGCCGTCCGCTACCGATCCAACGGCCCGCATCGCACGCCCGTGACGCTTTCGCAAAAAACCCTCCCAAAAACAGATAATATGTCCCGCACTCCACGATTTCGCGAGGCGACGGACCAATTTGCAATTTGCGAAAAAGTCACGGATTTTTTCGTAAAAGTCCGCAGAATCTCCACCTCCCTCTCTCTTCTCCGCGCGGCGGCGACATCGTCGCGGCCGCCGACGCGGCGCGCCACCGCACTGCTACTCCACGTTCAAATCGAGGCATACAGGAAGCTTCGCCGTCGCCTGATCTTCCTCCTCACCGAAGATCCGCTGCTGGGACGCCGGAGCCACCGCGGAATCGCCGACGCCGTGCCCTGCTCCCTCCGCCGCGAGTGCTCGCCGCCGGAGTCGCTCCGGCGACCAAACCGAAGCGGCGCCGCCACTTCCGGCTGCCCCGCGTCCTGGCGCGTCACGCACGGCCAACCTCGCGTCCCAGATGCCCGTGGTTCGCCGCCGGCGAGCTCGCCGTGCCCACGCCGTGCGACGCGCCATGCCCTCTGCTGACGTCACGTCGACGTCGCAGTGGACCCACATTGTCAGCGACTCATTTTTTAAGAAAATAACAAATTTATGACATGTGGGACCAACTGTCAGACTTTTAGTTATTTTCAGGAATTACAAAAAATATTCAAAATTTGTAAAATTCATAACTTATTACCTGCTAATCAGAATAATACAAATAATATATCAAAACGATCAGAAAAACCACCTCTATTTGTTTGTACAATTAAAATATTTGTTTGACTAAATTTGAATTACTCTAAAATTGAAATAACAATTCACTTTTATTTTAAATATGGAGTTCATTTAAAATTCTACTTTGTATCCATTTCAAATCCATTTAAATTTCTTCATATGTCTAAATTGCAAGCATGGACATATGTTTCAATTAAAACCTTACATACCTTAAGTTCATTTTAAGAATGTCATGTGTGCACATCAATTATGACTATTCCATTATTTTGGTTTAACAAGATGATGTATTCCATAAAAGAAAATCATTAGTAAAGGATGTTTACATAATCTGAAAATGAAATCTCTGTTTAATAAAAGGTGATCACTATTAGTATTATTACCATTAACGTTAGATTAACTTTGTGTTATAATTCTATTCATTCAAAACCATACATTAAAACTAAGAATTTAATCACAAAATGATGTTACTTTACTCATTTCTTTTAAGTGTCATACTTAAATGTTAGATGAACTTAAAACTGTTTGCTCTTGGTATCTGGTAATATTTCATCATTCGAAAAACAAATAACCACACTTAAATCTTGATGATATACCAATCACGATAATCAAATATATTTATCAAATTATTAATACCTTAAGTAATCGTCAATCTCAATGCATTGCCAAATTACGCAACCATAACACCACTTAAAGGTGATAAAACAACCAAACCACGAAATAAAAAATGCATCTTCTCTAGCTACGAAATAAAAAAAATCACCTTTTTGTTTTGTTTCCCTATTTTCCAAAACTTTTGTAATTTTCCAAATACAATTCTAGATCAATTCGAACCAATTTAAAAAAAAACATTTCAAATACTTTGTGAACTTTTCTAAATCGTTTTAATACATCTACCCATTTATATCATGAGCTTTAAAAAAATCAAAATAACCATACCACAAATGAAAATATTGACACATAGATGTTTCAAACTAATTTTTGAACAAAATATAATTGAATCAAAAAAATAAAAATGAAAATAGAGCATGCTTTCAAAAATTTAAGACACTTTATAGATAATGTTTTATGATACTTAAACAATTTCCAATAAATACTAAATGCTGCAAAATCAGTAACTTCAACTATATCCACCGACAAAATATAAAAAATATATCAACATGACCACAAAAAATAAATGCTGACTACTTATTGCATATGATCAGATTTCAATTTTTTAAAAATTAAAAATTCAAATTTCTTTCAGCGCTAATCATTTTAGACACGAAAAAAGACATCGAATATCAAAAACTCCCCAAATTGAATGAATTTCGAAATCTGAACAATTTTTAACCACAAGCTTTCTTTGCATTTTAACACTTTCCAAATCTACACACTTCTAAAACATTGACATTTTCCAAATTTCAGTTTTACAGCTGCAACACATCAAACAAATTTGAATATTTTAAAGCTTCAACTTCCTTCGAAATCTAACCTTTTTACTAACGTGAAAAAAATTCAGCTCTAAATAACTTTCTGATTGGACTAATTCTCGAAATGTAAACAACTTTCAAACATAAGCTCTCTTTGCATTCCAAAAATGCTCAAATCTACACAATTTTTAAATGTAGACATTTTCAAATTAAAATTTTACTACACGTACGAATCAATATACACAAATATTCAGATAACTACATATAAAGTACTTATGCTAAGGACGAAAAAAAATGGAATACTAAAAATTTCCCACCATTTAGAGACATTTCAAATGCATTTTTCCTATTCTCAATTAAATTTTGATGCCGAAATGCAAACAAGTACATAAAACTGTTCGGATTGGACCCGAATCATAGAAATTTGATTCGTCCGTAATTGCCATATTTGGCCTAGTCATGGTGATATTAGACATGAAACTTTTTGTTAGTGCGGTTTCAGCAGTCGCCTGCCGTCCAGAGGCACTCGATTGAAAATTAAAACTCTCCCCTCGCCCGTAGTATCCTATTGTTATTTTTTATGCTGGAGCTTGCGCTAATGACAAGTGGAAGAATAGGCGTCGCCACGGTCCTCTCTCCATGCCACTCACACGCAATATATCAGGTCCGAACGTGAGCACCGAAAGTTGAATACCGCCCGGTTAGCTATGGACGCCGTCGGGTCCTCTACCTCGCCGCCGGCGCCGCTGCGCATCGTGATCGTCCCGTGGCTCGCGTTCGGTCACCTGCTCCCGTACCTGGAGCTCGCGGAGCGGCTGGCGTCCCGGGGACACCGCGTGTCCTACGTCTCCACCCCGCGCAACCTCGCCCGCCTCCCGCTCCCGCTGCGCTCCGACGTGGAACTCGTCGCGCTCCCGCTTCCGCGCGTCGACGGCCTCCCCGACGGCGCCGAGTCCACCAACGACGTCCCCGACGACAAGCGGGAGCTGCACTGGAAGGCCTTCGACGGCCTCGCCGCGCCGTTCGCGGATTTCCTCGCCGCGGCGTGCGCAAACGAAGCCACGCGGCCCCACTGGATCGTCGCCGACTCCTTCCACCACTGGGCCGCGGCCGCCGCGGCAGTGCACAGGGTGCCGCTCGCGATGCTCCTCCCGACCGCCGCCATGGTCGCCGCCGTGCCCCGCCCGCCGACGTCGCCGGGGCGCGTCGCCTCTGATTTCGAGCTGCGGGCGGCCGCGGCCGCGCGCGCCGTGCCGCGTTACGAACGGGAGGGAATGGCGCTGTGTTCGCCGACGACGGCGCGTCTTCGGGCATGTCCAGCCGCCAGCGCAGCGTCCTGACGGCGCAGGGGTGCACGGTCGCGGCCATCCGGAGCTGCGTCGAGTGGGAGCCCGAGTCGTTCTCGCTGGTGGCGCCGCTCCTCGGCAAGCCCGTCGTGCCTCTCGGCCTCCTGCCGCCGCCAGCCGACGGAGCCCGCCGCGCCGCTGGCACGAACAGAGAGCACGCCACGTGCGGTGGCTGGACGCGCAGCCGCCGGGCTCGGTGCTGTACGTCGCGCTGGGAGCGAGGTGCCGCTGCGCACGGACCAGGTGCACGAGCTGGCTCTCGGGCTGGACCTCGCCGGGACACGCTTCCTCTGGGCTCTCAGAAAGCCCAATGGCGCCCGCGCCGCAGCCGCCGCCGACGACGAGGACGATGACATGCTCCCGCCCGGTTTCCGGGACCGCACCGACGGCCACGGGCTGGTGACCACGGGGTGGGTTCCCCAGGTGAGCGTACTGGCGCACGCCGCCGTGGGCGGGTTCCTGACGCATTGCGGCCGGAACTCGCTCATCGAGGGGCTCCTGTTCGGGCACCCGCTCGTCATGCTGCCCATCTTCAGGGACCAGGGCCCCAACGCGTGGCAGATGGAGGCGAAGAAGGTGGGGCTGCAGGTGGCAAGGGACGAGGAGGACGGGTCGTTCGACCGACATGGCGTCGCCAGCGCGGTCCAGGCCGTCATGGTAGATGGGAGGCCAGGAGGGGTTTCGTCGCCGGCTCGGCGAGGATGCAGGAGGTCGTCGCCGATACCGAACGCCATGAGAGGTACATCGACGAGTTGGTAGAGCACCTTAGATCGTACTATGCCGGTGATGCGAGTGCAAGGGCTACTGATGGCAATTTCACTACTGCCACGCCGACCACCTTCAGCTGATCAGACTCTCATATATACTTCACGACTTAAAGGATTCGAAGTACAAATGTACGGAAAAAATGTACTGTCACTTATCTGCAAGCATATATTCAGTTCAATGTACTGTAACCTAGATGAAAATACACATGAATGAGATTGATTTCTGCAGGCCAAGTTGAGTGCACCTAAATGAGATTATTCGTCAGTCCAATGTTATCCTGAATGCCTTAGTATCAAAAGCTGGAGTTTACAAGCAGAGAAAATGTGCAAACTGGGCTTGCAACAACATAGTTCAGTATACACTCAGATCATTTTCTTATGCACAGTTTTTGAGCAGGCAGGTATTCAAAACAGTACTCCAGGCTAAGCTGTTGAAGTGAACCCAAATGTAAGACAGGGTTGGAAGAATGCAAATACGAATTGGGAAACACCTTGCCTTGCTTTGTTGCTCTCGGCGTATATTTTCATATGATGCTTCGCCTCTGGACATATGTATGTTCATCTTATACAGACAAACTCCAGTAATACATAGAGTGCTTCAGACAACCAGTTTCCATATTCCTGTTTTCCTCTCTTCCTAGCAGTTAGCTAGCCTGTATTTCTTCTCCTACTCACTGAAAAAACATCAGCCTGGTTGCTTTTTCGTCAATTTATGCAACTACAGTCAAGTTTAGGCAAAGTGCATCCATGTTTTAGCTGAGGTGCAGATTATGCTCTTTTAGGATCTGGTATGGCCTAAACGATGCCTATGACCCCAACATTTTCCCCAAAACAAATTGCAGTGGTCACTATTGTTTAAGCTAAACATCACTCTGTCTTATCTGAGGATGCAGGAGGTCGTCGCCGATACCGAACGCCATGACAGGGTACATCGACGAGTTGGTAGAGCACCTTAGATCGATTTTTTACACTGATGGTGCAGGCGCAATGGCCACCCCAACCACCTCAAGCTGATGTCACGTAGAATAAAGCAAGTAGAAATCATGTGCAAGGATTCGAAGAGCACAATGTGTTGTGGCCTATTTGCACGATAATTTATGTACCCTTCCTTTTGCAAGCAAATAGATTAATCTCCGCCAATCAAGTCATCCGTTCAGAGATGACAGAGGCGATCTGAGAATCAGGAAAATATATTATCATGGACGATTTGGTGCCAAGGCTGGAATTTGCAAGCAGAGAATGTGCAAAGAGAAACCAGGAACATACTGGTTCAGGATTAGATCATTTTGAGCACGCACCTAACCAAAATGGTAGGCTATGTTCTCTTGAGTAAAAACTGCTGGGGTCATACATTTGCATATTCAGATGCAAACATGATAATAAGAGTTCATACAAGAAACTGATAATGCCCTGTTATTCCTGGAAGTCTTCGGATAGCATTGTTTGGACTTTAGACCATGACTAAACAGATGGTTTCGATGACAGGACGTGCTTGATCCTCGCCTCCCTCTTATTTGATCCTCCCCAGCATATTCGGCATGTTGTGCAACACCCGCCTCCTCCAGCTCCTACATTAGTTTCTTAAATCTGTCGCCATCCACTCCAAAATAAGATAAGGGCGTAAATGCCCTTTCACCTGGCCGAACGTGAATTCCACGGTTGCAAATAAAGCTGGGAGATAACCTTTGAGCCCACATATTCTCTCATCGGAAGGTTTTACCATACTCCATCCTCCGTCTCCGTAAGAAGGTCTTGGATCCCATGTACATCTGATATTTAGGACGACAAACCACATTTCATTTAGCTAGTCCATATTTCTATTTTACACTATCCTCTTGCCAAAAGAATCTATATCGAAAATAGTCCAATTTCTGAAGGACCCTTTTTAAAGCGAGGAATAAGTATAAATATACAATAACGAGTAAGGCGTTTTGGAGATCGAGCTTCATGGAGCTTGTCTTTTGAAAATTTCCAATTCGCATTTTGAAGTTTCAAAAATCTTAGATTTATATAATAGTATGATGTACAAGTATGCAAAATTTCAGTTCGAAATTCATTATATTATAGCCTAGAAAAAAGGACAAATTAGTGGATCTTGGTCGGTGAACAACACACAGTTTTAAAAATATAAACTTTGTCAGATTTGTGTAGCCTAGAATAATACAAATTTTGGATCAAAACTTTGCACACTGAAAGATCTCGACATTATCTACATGTAGAATTTTTTGAAACTCAAAAATGCTGATTTTGAATTTTTGAAGGGCTCCATTTACACTTTCCGATACAATTCCGTATTACTAGTACTTGATTGATGAGCACCAGGCGACCGCCAATAAAGAGAAGTTTCCTTTCCAACTACTCAACGTTTTGCCATGGTTTCCTCATCTGATTTTCAGTGAGCATTTGCGAGTCTGCAACGGTAAATGAGAATTCCAAATACATAATAGGGAACTGGTTTTTTCTCACAACAGAAAAGTTCTGCGCATTGGGAGACAAATTCCTGAGCCTCACCGAAGCAGGACAGTTTGCTCTGTGGGAATTTATTTTAAGACCTGAAAGCCTGAGAATATAATGGCTGATTCTAGCAATTGTAAATTTGTAAATGAGAACATAGTGGCAGCAATGCATTGATCACACAGCAATTCAGAAGCTTTGACAAGCAGACTAGCAAACTAGAATTTCAATACCATCATATATTTGTAGAGAACAAGCAGAGAAATAAAATGTCATGATACCAAACAGCATTCATAATTTGATGATCATCACTCTTACTACATGATGCATACACCAAAAGGAAAACCTGTGGCCAAAACTTGATGCAGAAGTGCATAACACATAGATTGTTCTTTATAATGCAAAATAAAGCAGAAGCGCCTGCACCATTGACTAACAACAGCATCAAGGTAATGTATGAGAATTACCAACGACATCACTCTTCAGATGAAGGGCCAAGCATCAGGGGTGTCACCCTGAAGCGTTGAGAAGAAGGCATGTGAAACAAGGCTTTGTTTTAGGAACTGTTTAGAAATCGAGAGGCTATGGCCATCATCATCACGGGAACATGCCAGCAACTTGCCCTCGGTGTCAACATAAAGCAGCAATTCTCCACAAGCGACCAGCACGCGCACAAACCCTTCTTCGTACACAACCATCAGGTTCCGACCAGTCCGACGCTCATGGATCTGCGGCATCTCCGGCACGGGCAATTCGACGCGGCACTTGAGGGACCAGACGTGGCTCTCGTAGTCCTGCATCGCCCAGACACGAACAACTCTCATGCCATTGTCCCAGTTGTACATGCCAAGAACGCCGTCCATGTCGAATAGGTCTGCCCTGTACACAGGAACAACAGGAGAACGCATTTGTCGGAATGACTCGGCCGTGGTGTCGAACACCAGTATAGTCTTGGTTTCCGTCTGACGCGGCAGAGCTGGAGTGTGCCATGTCCAGTGCAGGTTACCACGGAGCAGGACAGGCGCGGAGGATGATGACTGGTAGCAGGCCGCATCCGGCGGGCACTCGACGCGCCTCGGCGGCAGCTGGTGGCGATCCAATGCGAAGATGTACATCGACCTCCGGTTGAACACCCAGCGCAGAAGCAGCCGGTACTCGCCTGTAGGGCTGTGCCGGTAGAACCCCAGGACGACGTAGCCCTTGAGCTGTGGGAGATGGCCGATCTGGCGCGTGGCCGGGTTGCAGATGGAGCCCCGCATGCCGAAAGGACTGGCACGAAGCCCTTCCTCCACGATGAGGAGGCCGTCGCAGGAAGCCTTCACACAGACGTGAACTCCGTCGAGCCGGGCCACGGGCTGGAGCTGCTGGGCGGCCCGATGGTCCAAGGCGGCGATGTTGTTCCAGCGGGGTCCTCCGGGTCTATCTCTACAGTTGATGAGCGGGAGGGATCGCTGGCGGCGGTGGTGCTCCAGGAGGACGTCGCGGGCGGAGGCGGCACGGCGCCACGCGTGGCTGACGGCGCGGCAGCGGATGAGATCTTTGTGGGGCAGGCGGACGAGGATCTCCCACACGAAGATCTCCTCCGGGAGGCTTCTTCCATGGGGGCCTGTTCGCGCGCACTTCCCCATGGTCGCCCTCGCGCTCGCCGGCGGGAGCTGATCTTCATGTTTGACCCGGGAATGAGACCGGGTCATGGTGATATTTTTTTGAGGGAAGACCGGTTCATGGTGGCAAAACCTATATATCGACCAGGTCAATGATAACCAACCGCCGCACACCCCGCCCGCGCGCGACGTATGGGCCGGCCCGTTATTCCCCACGACAGTGAGTCGTGCGTGCGGCCTACTTCTCTCGCTCGTTCTTTCCTTTTTTTTCGTTTTTATTGCGGCCTGCTTCTCTCGCTCGTTCTTTCTTCTTTTTTCGTTTTAAATGTTGTTTCTTTTTTCTTTCTCTTTTTCGATTTTCCACCATCTTTTTTTTTTTTTTTTTTTGTTGTTTCTTTCTTCTTTTCTGTTTTCTATTTATATATTATTTAAGTATTTCATTTTTTTTCTTTTTTTGGCGGTTTCTTTTTTCTCTTATTTTCAGTTTTCTTATTAGATATTATTTTATTTCATTATGAACTTCATTTTTGAAAATGTTCAATTCTAAAAATGTTCAGATTTGAAAAATGTTCATATATAAAAATCTTTCAAAAGTAATTTATGTTTATAGAATTTTTTCAGGTCACTTTTTTAAAAATCGTTCAAACATAATTTCCTTACGTAGACTTTTTTGGTTAACTTTTCTTTTTTTGGCTGTTTCTTTTTTCTTTCTTCCTTTAAGTTTTCTTACTAGATATTATTTAAATTTATTTTATTTGAATTTTCATTTTTTGAAAATGTTCAATTCTAAAAATGTTCAAATTTGAAAATTGTTGATATATAAAAATGGTTCAAAAATAATTTCCATTCCTATAATTTTTTCAGTTCACTTTTAACAAATTGTTCAAACAAATTTTCGTTCTTCGACTTTTTCTGTTCACTTTTTGAAATTGTTCAAAAAAGATTTTGTTCACCGGCTTTTCTGTTCCCTTTTCAAAATCGTTCAAAAAACAATTTTCGTTCACCGCTTTTTTTTGGCCATTTTTTAAAATCGTTCAAAAATAGTTTTTATTCACTGACCTTTTCTATTCATTTTAAAAATGTTCAAAAGTCATTTCTGTTCGTGGATTTTTTCTGCTCACTTTTAAAAAATAGTTCAAACATAATTTTCGTTCAAGACCAAACTCCATTCAATGGGTTTTACAAAAATCCTTCGAGACTAAATTCGGTTCAACGATTTTTCAAATATCGTTAAAGACCAAATTCCGTTCAACTGGATTTCCAAATATCGTTCAAGACCAAATCCCGTTCAACGGGTATTTCAAATATCGTTCAAGACCAAATTCCGTTCAACGGTATTTCCAAATATCGTTCAAGACCAAATTCAGTTTAATGGGTTTTTCAAAAATCGTTCAAGACCAAATGCCGTTCAACGGGTTTTTTGAAAATCGGTCAAAAATAATTTCCGTTCATGGACTTTTTCAGTTCACCTTTTACAATCGTTCAAAAATAATTTCCGTTCAAATACCTATTTTTTGTTCACTTTTTGAAAATCGTTCAAAAAATTCCGTTCGCAGACTTTTTGTGTTCGCCTTTTAAAATCATTCAAAAATAATTTCCATTCAGATACCTATTTTGTTCATTTTTTGAAAATCATTCAAAAATAATTTCCGTTCACAGACTTTTTCTGTTCGCCTTTTAAAATCGTTCGAAAATAGTTTCCGTTCAAATACCTTTTTTGTTCACTTTTTGAAAATCGTTCAAAAATAATTTCCGTTCACAGACTTTTTCTGTTCGCCTTTTAAAATCGTTCAAAAATAATTTTCGTTCAAATACCTATTTTTTCACTTTTTTGAAAATCGTTCAAAAATAATTTCCGTTTCACAGACTTTTTCTGTTCGCCTTTTAAAATCGTTCAAAAATAATTTCCGTTCAAATACCTTTTTTGTTCACTTTTTTGAAAATCGTTCAAAAATAATTTCGTTCGCCTTTTAAAATCGTTCAAAAAATAGTTTCTGTTCAAATACCTATTTTTGTTCACTTTTTGAAAACCGTTCAAAAATAATTTCCGTTCACAGACTTTTTTGTTCGCCTTTTAAAATCGTTCAAAAATAATTTCCGTTCAAATACCTATTTTGTTCACTTTCTTGAAAATCGTTCAAAAATAATTTTCGTTTCACAAACTTTTTCTGTTCATATTTTAAAATCGTTCAAAATAGTTTCCGATCAAATACCTATTTTTTGTTCACTTTTTGAAAATCGTTCAAAAATAATTTCCGTTCACAGACTTTTTCTGTTCGTATTTTAAAAATCGTTCAAAAATAATTTCCGTTCAAATACCTATTTTTGTTCACTTTTTTTACAACATGAAAGTTGTGAATATTAACTTACTCGTCAAATAATATTTCAAACGGTCAAACGAGTGCGACGAATTTGATAAAATTTGGCTTAAAAGTTTTCGAACAACTATTCAAAATTGAGAAGTTACAATCAACAAAACTCAAAAATGAGTATAGGAATGGAAACTACTCGTAAACGCGCATAATTTTCGTGTACAAATTTTTAAAAATAGTGAATCGAACGAACTGCGCATTGTGTATCGGTCCATGCGAACCATTTACCACGCTACTCTGCTAGCGAAACAGGAACACAGTGGTAAAGCTATACATTTAAATTCAGCAGTATGCTTATTATAAAGGAAATCAAAGAGTTGTACTAATTTATCAAAATATTTGCATCATTATAGACTGAGGAGTAGTCTATAGAAAGCGCAAAAACATTTTACCAAAAAGGTACGAAGAACAGTGGAAGGCAGGGAAAGGAGCCAGAACTGGGCCGGCCCAGTAACGCGCGCAGGGTCGAAGCATAGCCAGAACTGACCCGTGCGACGCGCCGCTCCCGTCGCACGGGTCGAAGCATAGGCGCTCCCGTCATGGTGATGGTGTTGATCGTTGATGGCTGGGCTATCAGTCTTCGGTAAACTGGGCCTCGAATCGTCGATTCACGTAAGGCCCAGCTAAACAACTGACTGCATCACGGGAAGACGCGACCAAGATGGGTAAACCCTATTCTACGCATGTACTCTAAATAGCACCGTTTCGCGTACCCTGGTGCACTGCGCGCTTCTCCTGGTGCTTCGCGGGCCGCGGCCCACGAAACGATAACTGCCACGGACATCGCCGGAGACGAACCAGATGATATGCGCCGACGGTCGGGGCGGTCTCGCCGGAGAGGAAAACGAGTGCGGAAGACCTCGACGCCGACGGGGATGGCGCGGCTGGCTGCGACATTGCTGTCCAGCGAGGAATGGACCTCGCCGTAGCCGGCGACGACACGGCTCGCCGCGGCGGCGCAGGTGGAGGCGAGGAAGTAACTTAGCTTGAGGGGTGGGGGTGGGTCGGGTGCCGGAGAAGCTCGCCGGCGAGGGAGCTTAGGGTTCGGGGGTTTAGAGAGATGTCGGGGGAGGCGGTGGACCGGCGGTGGGAGGCGGATGGAGGAGGGCGGTGCAGCGAGGCGCCGCGGGAGCGGGGCCGGCCGCGGGTGGCGGCAGGAGGTGGCCTGGCCGGCGGCGGCGACGGGGGATTGAGTCGGTGCTGGAAAAGACGCAAGGAAGAAGATGATCTTCGTGTGGGCCGACCCACCAGTTAGGCTGAAGGCGTCGAGGCGATACATCCCACGGGGCCGGCCGCGGGTGGCGGCAGGAGGTGGCCTGGCCGGCGGCGGCGACGGGGGGATTGAGTCGGTGCTGGAAAAGACGCAAGGAAGAAGATGATCTTCGTGTGGGCCGACCCACCAGTTAGGCTGAAGGCGTCGAGGCGATACAACGCGCTTAACGCGCTGAATAGGAGCGCCCACCAAGATGTGCCAAATAATTTGAGTCCGACTTCCCCTAAAAAAACAAATTGGAGTCCGACTAGTCATCTAAAAAAACGACTAGCCAAGATAGGCAAGTATGCTTCGTCTGAGTCCGTTTAGGTTTAGAAATTGAATCCTACTAGTACTCGTCCCAGTTCTGGCTGGACGTTCAGCCCGAGTTTTCCGGCTCGGCCCGAGCTTTGGCAGGCTCGCCCCGAGCCCAGCTCGGCCCGCGAAAGTAATGGACCGAGCCGAGCTCACTTACCTGGACCGCGGCGAGCTCGGGCCGAGCCAGGCTCGGCTCGGTCCAGTCCGTTTGGCTCGTTCGTTACCTTCAAATTGAAGAGAAAAGGCATTGGGCTGTGCTCCTGGGCTCTCCTGGCTTGTTTGAGACAACGACAGAAGCTCGTTCCTTTCTTCTACATCGAGAAGAACAGAAAACCTGGACCGTGCGCCGCCGCCTCCAGATGCAACGTCGCCGCCGCGCAGATGCGCCGTCACCGCGCCACCCCCTAGCCTCCCAAGAGCTCCGGACCTGTTACCCCTCATTCGCGTCATCGTCTACTGCCAGCATGATGTCTGATTTTGGTCCAGCAAGCTCTGATGCGCCGCCCCCACATCGCCGGCGATCCTCCGCCGTTGCCGGGAAGACGGCCCCACCCGTCAGTGACCCACCACGCCGAGGCTCGCGAGCTGCACCGAGCTGCACCGAGTTTGTCGAAAGCTCGGGCCGAGCTCCATCTTGCGGCTCGCCGGCAGTCTCGAGCCGGCTCGTGGCTCGTCAATTCAGACCGAGCTTTTTGCAGGCTATATGTATGCGAGACGTGATCGATCCGTACCAAACCCAAGCCAGCCCCCGCCGCCTCACTCTCAGCCAAACAAGATGGAGGAGCAGAAGGAGATCTTGCAGCGCTCCCACGATCCACTCAGTGCTGATTCCGTGGCCGCCGGGAATCGCTCTGCTGCCGTCCGCGATGACTGGCGCAGGCTACTAATCAACTCGCTGGTGCCCACGCTGACGATCCTCGCTCTACTCGGGTGCTCCGGCGACGACCTTCCGCTCGCCGCATGGAGCCTCTCGCTCTTCGCCGTTTCCTATCTATTCTACTCCATGTGTCTCTTCTCCACCACGGGTACCCATTGGCCAGGATCTTCCTCACCCTCTTCTACGTAGGTCTCCTCGCTTTCTTCGTGCGCAGTTTTTTGAGCAACGTGCTCGGGATGGTCATCATGTACTTGACTCGGTCCTAGCCGCCGGATTGTTCGGTGCTGTCCTCGCCGAGCACAGGCAGAGAAACGGCACCGAGAGTCCGAGACGGCCAGTCTCGTTGCCGTCGCCAACGCCCACGTCCTTAAGAAGCAGAACAGGCGCCCTGCCAAATTGATGATAGGATTTATGGCTTTCTGTTTTGCCCCGCGCCTAGTGTGGTTGATAGTTGTAGACAGCCCCGCAATCGATGTGGCGGCAAGCTTCTTTGGAGGGATTAGCTTTGTCCAGATCATCCACATCAGTTGTGTTATCGGCTGGTTGAACGGAGCCGTTTTTGATAGCTCGGTTCCGATTTTCCTCTATTTCGGATTTGCGGTCTGGTTTTTCGTCATCTCATATGTTCTTATGGGCGAGATCGTCGGAGTTACCGTGTTTTGGCTCGGTATTCTGACGTCCACGACATTTCTCGGCTACTACCACCAGATTCACGCCTCCTACGAGGAGATGATAAGCATGGGGTACGTACATTACATGTGGCTTCTTAATTAGCTGAGTTGAAATTTGCTTTCCATAGCGTGTTGATCAAACTTGTCTTGTTTTTTATGCAGTGAGCCTGCCACCGAGGTACCACCTCTTGAGGAGGTATCTTGACCAACCTTCGTTCTTAGTGCAATAGTGCTGATGAGCACCACATTCTCAGCCACCAATCAATTTGCTCATGGAAGTCGAGTTGTTCAAGTGAGATGTGTGTGATTACAGCGTCTTGAGTTTTCAAAGCGCAAACTGGCCCCTTGTTGTGTGTGTGTCAAGCAGTTATGTTCTCCTTTTAGTTTGCATTTTTTGTGCCGTCGTTAGAATATAAAATATAATATGAGCCAAGTGGAACCGTTACATGATTTTGGATCAGTATAATAGAATGCCACGTAATGGGATTACACACGTAATTACATGCGACTACACCGGCTTCCATCCAGAATCACAAAGCTTTACCGCATCTTTTGCTTCTCATACACAAACTTGTTTGACTTTGTTGGGCCGAGAATGGGTGCTTCGGCGGGCAATTGTCGCTTATTGATGGTTGTGTCACTAACGAGACTGTAAATTTTGAGAAAATTACACAAACCATCTCAAAAGTGTTATTGGTTTGTGCAATTTCCTTCTAAATTTTGGACCAAACATATGCCCTGAATTTGCTATCGATCCGCCGGGGAGGTGAAGTGTGAGATCGCGAAGAGATAATGACATGAGCTGCATGAACCCACGGCCGCTGATACCAGCCCCATGAAACAGCCTGTCCCAGCAGAAGCCAGCGTGCAACACAAACACAGGGTACAAATGAAAAAGCACGGACGCCTGGAGATAAGCTTCTTCACCCAAATCGAAATGCCCCCGAAAACATAGGTAGGTTTATCCTCCGCCACCGCCGGCTCTGCCGCCGTCACCCCAGATGGACTGTACGGCCCCCTCCCTAGAGGAGCGGAAGAAGTTTGATTTGGAGCTTCTCGACTCCCCCCCCCCCCCCCTCCGTGGAAGAGCGGAAGTAGTTCGATGCGGCACTCCCCTACTCGGTCCTCTCTACGGAGGAGCTGGGGATGAAGCTCGATTTGGAGAAGAAGAAGTTCAACCTGGACCCCTCCGTGTCGTGGCTCTACGTCGTGCACCTCTCCTGGCGAAAGGATTTTGTTTCGGTGTTCCGCGACTTTGGCAGGCTGCTCTATTGGCTGTTGCCGGAGGTAATAATACCTGGTCTAATCTGGTGCTCTGACAGCGACCTGCTCTCGGGTTGAGCCCATCTCTCTCACTTCTTTGTTGCAATTTCTGCTACATACTCCTCTATTCAAGTGTTGATACTCTAGTAGCCAAATTCTTCATGTCGCTCACATATGTTGGGTTGTTCGCTTTCTTTGCCGGACAATTTTTTGTCACTGTGGTGCATGATGATCTTACATCTCGACTTGGTGTTTGTTGCTTTCTTTCTAGGAATTACTCTTAGACAACACAACAACGGTACTATTGCCAATGGCCTGCGCCTGGACCTTATCGCTGCTGCCTATGGTTAGCCACACCTACTACCGTGCTTGTGCTACGATCCATTATTCCCAAGAGCGACGTTGTTGCCGGCGCTGTGTGTGGCTGTGTCTCATATCGTACTCCGTCTTTCTTGGATTCTGCCTTGGCCGGAGATCATTCTCACACTCTCAGAAGGCTACGTGTTGTTGCGTTCAAGGTGTTCCTTTTCTACCGCACAAGATTTCATGTTGTCATGGTTATGAGTTATGTTCATATTCTTTTGTCAATTTCCATGGGCAGTGTATATCTAGTTGATGAAGAGTTGATCAGTTTTCCTATACTGTTTCTCTAGGATCTACTAGTTTCACCATGGGGTTCCCGCAAACTAAATATTATAATCTGTACTAAATTTTAAACTTTGATTGAAATTATTTTTTGCATACTACAGTTATAATGACTAAAAAAATTCGTTGTCTATTTACAATATTGAACATATATATAAATGATGCTAAATTTTTGTTGTAATGTTTTTTATACAATTGTAATTAATATCTCAGAGCAAACTAGATTGTGCTAAAGTTACAATGTAGTTCACAATAAGAAAATTCTTTTCAAATTATGTTTCAACAATTATATAAACTATATGATTTACAATTATTCATAATAAAAAATATTTAATGATTATGACCTAACAAATATCTTAATAGTGTTTTCTAGTATATGACTTCGTAACCATATTTACTGAAAAATATTGTACATAAATTAAGTCTTATCATGATTCTTTACTGATACTTGTGCTTTTCCATCTTTTGTTTTGACTCATGTGTCTCACATGTTTTCTCACGCACAAAACCAAATCATGTTCCGGTCCTTGAATCACTAACTGAAGGGGCTCCTAGGGTCAATCAAGTCAACCGTAACTGAATGATCAACCTCAACATCTGGGACGGGAGGTTCGAAGTACTGGACTCTTTAAGAACCCTGAGGATAAGGAGTTTGAGGCGTGCGCAAAGGCAATATTGATGGTGTTGTACTACATTGGGAAACACAATACAATGTCATGATTGAAGATTTCCCTCTCGTCGATATTGATGTTCCCAAGCAAGATAACACGTAAGTACACATCATTTTTTTGCATTGTCTTCCTGATTATTCTAACAAGCTTCTTTTACACATGCCCTAACAATGTTTCGTGCCTGACAGAAACGACTGCGGGGTGTACATGCTCCAGTATGCAATTATGTGGGAATGAAGAATGCTCCCGTTGTACGGACCGACTAACATCCCCAAACATCAGGAAGAACCAAACACATGCCTTCTTGAGATGCGGGAAAACACACAAGATTGGAAGGGTACTCTCAAGATAGAGGTACAACTTTTTTCATGCTCCAGTAGTGCATATTGTTAGGATGTTGTCCAAGAGTAGTTGCTGTTTTTCTTTTTCCCGGGGATGCTTATGATGTCCTTGTGCACCCAAGAAGCAGATTTGTTTATGAGTAGTTGCTTTTTCTAGCGTATCCATGATGCAATGTTCTTCTGCCCAGAGAGTAGTTGCTTTACTGATATTTATTCGAATAGTCAAATAAATTAAGTATTGTCATGATTATGTATTGATATTTCTTGGTAAAATGTGTCTTATAGGTTAGATGGGATCATTAGTAAGTTGAAACTATATGATACCCCATGCGTTGTGTGGTACTTGTATATTCTACCTTTTATGTTCCACTTGAAAGGAAAACATACACCCATTGAAGAAAATGAAGCACAGGTGAGAACAAACAAATATATCATAAATATTGATATTTTTGTTTGAAATGTTGAACGAATACATGATTACGTGGCACATACATAAACTTAGCACTAACATGAGAGTCGGTCCTCGGTAGTCAAGCTAGATTGTAAGAGCACCATATAAAATTGGAGGTTGTTGTTCAATCCTCTGCTCTCAAGGCAAAGGAATTAATATCACACACAAAAAATATTTTAATATATAATATGTTCAACTTCAGATGCAATGATAACGCATATATTTGGGTTTAACAAACATATTAGAGAATTGATATTTATAATTAGCCGACTCACCTTTTTCTGTAGCTAACACAAGCTCTAAGTCCTCACATATAGAACCACCCAACACCCAAGATCGACTTAACAATTAAGTTAAATCATGCAAGGGTTTGAGCACTCTACTAATGACGTGGTCAGGTTAATTACTTCTTTGATAACTCATCTTTATAATATGGCCATTTTCCCATCACCTATATTCTACAATCAATCATCTTGACTCCTTGAGACCGATAAACTATAAACCTAGCAAAAGACACACCTACGGACCACCTTGTGACCGATATAACTAAAAACCTAGCAAAAGACATACCTTAACCCTGTACATTTCAGTTGAGCTTGCCAATGGTGCTCATAGCAAAAGGTTTGATAGTTTAGGCTAGTTCATTTGTTTTCCGTACTAGTTCGGGGGTAAGGATTCAAACTGTGAAAGGAAATGAACTAGGTGACCACTGGACGATTGCCACGGTTTGGTGGTTTGCACACCCATAGGCACAAGGATGTGCAAAAACGGTTTAGCCTAGTTCATTTTTTCTTACTTATTCGGGGGTAATGATTCAAATTGTGAAAAAAAAATGAACTAGTGACCAATGGACAATTTTCACGGTTTGGTGTTTTGCACACCCCTAGGCACAAGGGCATGAGTGTCATCGAAGTTGGCCGCTAGAGAGGCGTCCACGTCCCTCCATTTTAAGTCCTGGCGCGAGCATAGAGTGTTTGTGAGCTCTGCTCAAACGCGATAATACGGCGCTGACGTTGTCGTTGTAAAAAGTAAGAATATATATCTCCAAGCAAATAGATGAAAATATATATGTAGTACAATTTCATACCGTTTCTTAGCAGATAGCCGAAACGGTAGGCTACGTTTTCTTGTACTCCCTCCGATCCATATTAGTGGGCATAGCTTTGTCTAAATTCATATGTATCTAGTTAAGTATTTAGACTAGATACATGTGTATCTAGACAAAGTTGTGCCCACTAATATGGATCGGAGGGAGTATCCAAAATGCTTGTGGTCATACATTTGCATATCCAGATGCATACTCCCTCCGTTTTTTAATATAAGATGTTTTAGTTGTTGTACATGTTGTCTAGATACATACTAAAGTAAGTGAACATACACACTTAACATGTCTACATACATTTGTGTACACATGCATGTGGACAAATGCTAAAACATATTATATTTAAAAACGGAGGGAGTACATGATAAGTTAAGTTCATGCAGGAAAGTAACAAATGCCCAGAAACCTGAAATGGATCCCCAGCTACATGGGTCCTGATATTTTTCAAAATTGAAATTCAAGATTTTAAGTTTCAAAAATTTCTGAAAATAATTAAGATGTAGCCAGTGATGCATTCTACAAACAGGAAAAATCTCAAGGTGAAATACATTTTAATGTTAGCTACACAAAAATGACAAAATCTGACAAGTGTTAGAGGTTTCAAAATCTGCACTATCCACTATTTTAGATCCACGATTTTGTCTGACAAATTTGCACAACCCAAAATACAGAGTGTTTCGGATTGGATTTTTGCACACTGTTAGAATACATCATCGTCTACATATAAGATTTTTTTCAAAAAAAATTGAAACTTTAAAATACCGTTTTCGAGTTTTTTAAAAACCGGGCTCAATGGAGCAGAAGCTCCAAAACGCCACTCTCATCTGGAAGTCTTCTGATACCATGACAGTAGCTAGCTACCAGATGGTTTGGATGACAGGGACGTGCTTGATCTTGTGGTGGTCCTCGCCTCCCTCTTCCTTGATCCTCCCCACCATCTTCGGCATGCTGTACAGCACCACCTCCTCCAGCTCCTTCATCCCAGCCAGCGCCTCCGGGAGCATCTCCATGTTGGTGCACCGGAGCAGCGTCAGCCTCACCAGCGCCGCCATGGAACCCGCGCTCACCGTCCACTCCTCCAGCTCCGGCAGCCCCAGTCTCAGCTTGTGCAGGCTCGGGAACCCGCCTTCCTGGAACGCCAGCCGCTCGCCGTCGTAGGCGCCCCACATCAGCGTCAGCTCCGCCAGGCTCGGCAGCTCGCCCAGCATGTCCACGAAGCTCTGCCCCACCATCGTGCTCCACATGGACAGCCGTGTCAGGTTTGGCCTGATGTACCGGACGGCCACCTTGTCTGCTTCCTCCTCGTCCTCGTCCATGGACCCCAGCAGCCTGAGGCTCTGCAGCCGCCGCAGGCTCGGGACGGTGAACACGGCATGCGGCAGCGACTCGCCCTGCAGCACCAGGTGCACCAGCAGGTCGAGGCTCTCCAGCGCCGACGTCAGAGCGCCGGCGTGCGCGGCGGTGAGCCCGCTGAGCTCCAGCGACCGGAGGTTGGTGGCCCTGCCCAGCGGGTTGCCGGCACCAAAGCGCGTGTCCCAGCAGTGCGGATGCACGCCGTGGAGCGTCTGGAGGCTGTACAGGCCGCCCAGGCACTTGGGCAGCGCGAACGGTGCCACGACGTGCCGCAGCGTCGGGATCGCCCAGAACGCGGCGGTCACGCCCAGCATGCCGTTCCTGCCCTTCAGGATCAGTGACTGCAGGTTCACCAGCTTACTTATCGTGCTCGGCAGCTTCTCCAACTGACCACACTGAAGTCCAAGGTACCTGGTCCAGGAAATCATCTCAAATTATTTAGCATTCAGCATCAATCTTATTACCAATGTTCAGAAAATTCTCAGATTACCTTATGTGGATCATTGAGCCGATCTCATTTGGAAGTTTCTTGAGCTCGAGGCCATGGATGTCGATGACACGGAGGAACTTGGACGCATGGAGGAATCCCAGGTCGGTGGAGTGGATGCAGACGCTGGGTTTGGTTGTGCCGCCATTGACAAAGTCGCAGACGATGGTGCGGAGCTTGGGCAGCGCGTTGCCGAGGTGAACATGCTTGTCGGTGGAGTTCTGGACAGCGAGGCGGCGCACGGTGGCGGGGGCGAGCACGTCGGTGCTGTCATGGCTCTCAACGAAGCAGGCTTCCTGTGCCTCGTCCTGCGCGAAGGCATGGAGACGGTCGTGCACCACCACTGACGTCACCGTGCCAAACTCGTCCTTGTCCACCAGCTGCACCATGCACCGGGAGATGAGCTCCTTGAGGTACCCCTGTCCAACCTCCTCCATGGTGCTCCCGCGACGCGGCCGCACAAACCCCTCGGCGACCCACAGCCGCACCAGCCTCGCCGCGTCCACATGAACGCTCTCCGGCATCGCCGCGAAGTAGAGGAAGCATGACTTGAGGTGGTGCGGCAGGTCGTCAAACGCAAGCGACATGATCCTCCGGCCGCCGTTGATGTTCTTGCTTTGTGGCTGGTCTCTCGCCGCCAGCAGCTGCGCCATGACCTGATCCCACTCCACCGGCAGCTCCTTGGACCGCAACACACCAGCGAGCACGACGACGGAGAGCGGCAGGCCGCGGGTGATCCGGAACACATCCTGATAGTACCTCGACTTGTATCGGCCGGGGCAGTCGCCGCGGCGGCCGAACACACGCCGCCGGAACAGCTCATACGTGTTCTCCGGGCTGAGCCGCGTCAGCTCGATTGGGTCGTACGTCGGGCCACCGGCGTAGCCCACCACCTCCAGCCCTGCCGCGTCGGTGACTAGCAACACCCTGCTGCCGTTTCCCTCGTCAGGAAGAGAGGCCCGGAGGCTGTTCCAGTCGGCGACAGCGATGCTCCCATCGACGACGACGAGGTACCGCCTGCCGGTCATGTTCCGGAAGAGCGAGTTGCTGATGTCCTTGCCCTTGGCGCCGGCGTCGCAGCCGCCATTACCTTCTTCGGCGACCTGGCCATGGGATGGGGACCGCCGAAGCTGAGAGCTGGCCTGCCGGTGGATGTCGCGGAGCACGTCGGCAGGCCGGCTGTTTGGAGGGAGCACGGTCCAGGTGCGTATGGCGAAGTGGTTGCGGACCTCAGGGCTCTGGTAGACCTTGCGGGCGAGCGTGGTCTTGCCGATGCTGCTCTCGCCGACGATGGAGACGAGGGCGCGGCCGGAGACAGTGTCGACGTCGAGGAGCTGCTCCCTGAGCATGTCGCTGTACTTGTCGAAGCCGACAGTGTACTCCTCCAGATCGTCCCTGCATCCATATTCACAAAGCTCGTCAGCTGCTTGCAATTGCGTGATTTTTCTTTCTATGCATAATGCAGTAATGCTGGTTGATTGGTAGCTAGCTTAATTAACACTCAGCTTTACTACCATGGTTAGCTACAACTACTGCTTCTGTCAAAACTGGTTAAGCAGGCCAATCAATGGCGCTATTTGTTGAATATTATTACATACGTTGATGTCATTTTCAGAGTGGAAAAACTGGAAATGTAAAATTAAATATCTTTACAGTCCAGCAGAATCTTGTTCACAGATCAAGACCACAATAAAAGAAGAGAGCACAATCATCACCGGAGACATGTCAAACAAACAGATAAGAATCACCAAGAGAGAGCAACCGTCTTGATTTGACCTGTTGGAACCTCAGGAACAAAAAGATCACAATGTTACTACAAGCTAAGCTATTCATCAGAAAGGTTTTTCCAAACAAACAATATAGTCAGCTGTTTGTAAACATAATTCTTTCAAAGCATAATGCTCGTTAATGGTAGCTAGATTAGCACCCAAATATTGAAGCCTTCACCAAATGTCACGGGAACAGGACTTTTATGTTGACATCTTCATTTGGTCAAGCAGGCCAATCAAGATCGACTGTGCCTCCACACCTGCCCCGCTTCTCCATCGCCTCCACACCGCCGTCAGCGAGTCTTGGCCGCGGTGGGTCTGGACGTCCCTGGGCGGCGCACCGCTCGACGAGGGCCGGCAGTCCGCGGCTCTCTGTGGTTCGCACTGGAACTCGCTTTTGCTCCTCCTGCCGCTGTATCGCTGCATCTCTCGCGTCCAGTTGGGAGACGGCGAGCGTACCTCATCCTGGCAAGACTCTTGGCTGCCCTCCGGCCCCCTGGCGTCCACCATGCCCGAGCTCTTCTCCCACTCCACCAAACAAAGCGCCTCCGTCAAGCAGGTCATTGACAATGGGCTCGACACCATCCTCGTCCCTCGGCTCTCCTCCACGGCCTCCGCCCAGCACCATGCGCTCCTCGCCGTCCTCGCCGACACTCACCTGACGCCCGGAGCTGACCAGCGCTCCCTCCCGCTCTGCGGCAGCCCCGACGGGAAGCTGCGCACGTCAGCTCTTTACAAGATGTGCACCACTGGTGGAGAGCAGGCCGGCTGGTATGACTTCGTCTGGCGCAACCGCGCTCCCTCCCGTGTCCGCTTCTTCGCCTGGCTGCTTGTGCAGAGCCGGGTCCAGTGTCGTGCCAACCTCCACCGCAAAGGGATCCTCACCGCGGCGGAGAGTGGCTGTCCCTGCTGCCCCGCCCCTCTCGAGACCGCCGACCACCTCTTCTTCGAATGCCCGTTCGCGCGGAGGTTCTGGACTGCCCTTGGTTCCCCACCTTCCCCGCCTTGCCGGGCCGCTGACGCCGCGCGCTGCCCTCTCCCTGGGTCTGCACCCCCGGACACTGCTTCGACCCTTCGTCTCCTCTGCTTGTGGCACCTCTGGAAGCATCGGAATGGGGTTGTCTTCAACAAGCTGGTGTCCTCCCTCGCTCTGGCGCGCAAAAACTGCCGGGACGACGCAGTTCTTTGGCGTGCCCGCCTTCCTCTGGAACGCCGCGGGGACGTTGATCTCTGGTTAACCTACTTGCTCCCTGAGCGGCCTTAGACCCCCCCCCCCCCCCCCACTATTGTTGATGTCTCTTGTTTGCTCTAAGAAGTTGAGCTTGCCCGAACTGAGCAAGTCTCCCCCCCCCCCTGTAAATTCTGCTCACCCAAAAGGGATTCACCCTTTTTTCCCTGTGAAAAAGAAATGAAAATTCAGGTGGGAGCCTTTGTGCTCTCCCCGGTGAACGCTCTAAAAAAAAGATCGACTGTGCTATAACCAATCCCTTAATTATAGGTGTGTTTGATGTCATTTTCAGAGTGGGTAATCATTGGTAATATAAAGTAAAGCAGCGTGACAATGCTGCAGAATCTTTGCTCACGGAACAGGACGAAATGAAAAGACATTTCAGAACGAACAAAGAAAATCTTCAGGAACAAAATGAGATGAGGTAAAGCAGATTTATTTGAGGTTGTTAACTGGAACTGCAAGAACCCGAGTAACAAAATTAATCCCATGTTTCGCCGCAGCAAATTGTTCTAGCGATTTGCCTGCGATTTATTTTCACTTTTGGGAGCGTGCGTACCAGGCGGCGAGGGTGGTGGCGGAGGAGGCGGCCCAGGCGGGCGCCGCCGCGTGCTCGATGTTGTATGCGGCGCGGTTGGCGGAGATCTCGTCGAGCCGCTTCCTGATCTGGTGGACGCGGGCGGAGAGGTCGTGGCGGAGCGCTACCTGCAGCCCGGCGCAGCGCGGGCGGCGCGGCCACCGCCACCGCCACGCGGAGCATCGGGCCCCGGTGGGGAGCGCCGGGGGCGGGTTGCGTCGTCGGCGGCGCCCGGCGCGGTGGAGGAAGTCGTCGAGCGCGTCCTCGGCCTCGAAGGCGACGTCGCGGGTCTGGCGTACCCAGACGGCGACGAACTCGTCGTCGCGGAGGCGGCGCCGGCGGTCGGCGTCGCGGATGAAGGTGTGGAGCCACTCGAGCTTGTCGCGGAGGAGGCGCACGTCGTCGCCCACCTCCAGCAGCACCGCCGCCTCCCACGCCACCAGCTCCGCCACCTTGGCCAGCACCGTCGTGATCGCCGTCTCCGCCATCGCTTTCACCTCGCGGCCGTCAGCTACTCGGCCACTCTGTGCTGTGCGCTGTGCAGTGCCTGCGGTCTCAGCCTGAACCAAACCAGAGCAAATATCCCCTCTCAGGGTTCTGGGAATGTTGTAATGGCAGCTTGGAGTTTGGAAATTTTGACATAACAGACCACATCGAGAAACGAAATGGCAAAAAAGACCACCTGCGAAAAAGATTGTCAAAAAGGACCACATTGGTCGTGGCGGCAGGCTCGCCAGCCGACACGTGTCTCCTGCCGCCACGGGCGGAGGCGACAGGGCTGGCCGCCATGGGCCCTGGCGGCACGTTGCGTCGAAACGGAATCGCGATGAGCTGAAACGGAATATCTGACAGGCGGGTCCCAGCCGCCTGGGCCGCTGGCGGCAGGATGACGTGGCGACGTGGCCGCCTGGGCCGCTGGCGGCCTCTGGCGATTTGAAACACGCAAATAATTAAGCTAGCTAGCAAGTTAAATCACTCCATCGATTAGCTCTGAATGCATGCGGTATTTAATATTGGATGACAACATGGGATGCTCAGCTGCATGCAGGAGAGGACACGGACAGTTGTCAGAGCTCTCATGTACGCACCACAGCTGCATGCTCAGCTGCGGACGCTCGCCAGAGGCCGCCAGCGGCCCAGGCGGCCACGTCGCCACGTCATCCTGCCGCTGGCGGCTGGGACCTGCCTGTCAGATATTCCGTTTCAGCTCATCGCGATTCCGATTCGACGCAACGTGCCGCCAGGGCCCATGGCGGCCAGCCCTGTCGCCTCCGCCCGTGGCGGCAGGAGACACGTGTCGACTGGCGAGCCTGCCGCCACGACCAATGTGGTCCTTTTTGACAATCTTTTTCGCAGGTGGTCTTTTTTGCCATTTCGTTTCTCGATGTGGTCTGTTATGTCAAAATTTCTGGAGTTTGGTGGACGGAGTCAAGGTCAATGGTGGCGCCGGCGAGAGACAACACGTGGGAACGAACACCTAACACCTCGATCACTCTCTCGCCACTACCCCTACCTACCTATTGGCGGGTAGTAATACTTCTGGATCGAATCATCGAATGCAATGTGCAGCTGCGGCTGATGGTAAACCGGATGGGCATTGAGTTGAGTGTTTTTCTTTTTCTTTTTAGACATGGTTGAGTTGAGTGGTTGGATTTTTGGCTCTCATTGAGTGGTTGGAGTTGCATGCCACCGAGTAGCGATTTTTGGCTCCTGAAATGCGGTGATTCTTTATTTTACAACTTTCGAAAATTGTATTTACATTTTTTTAATCTGGAAAAAATAAAATGTACTGAACGATTTACCCTACGAACATTGTAAATCTTATTTAATAATATTTTGAGCTACATAGAAATGAAAAATTATGGATCCAAATATAGTGAATAGTGCATAGTTTCAAAACTACAAAATTCATAACACTCATCATTTTGGTGTAGCCTAGAGTTAAATAAATTTGCCATTACAATTTCTGCTCGTAGGATATATCATTGACTACACTAGCATTTTTCTCAAAAAAAGTGAAACTTCCAAAAATATGATTTCCGATCTTCTTTTTAGAAAGGGAGCATTAGAACTCGGGAGTCAAAAGAAAATTTCGCATTTCCCTAGTTTGCTCCTCATGTTTATTTGTCTTTGTGAATATTTCTTTTCTTTTGGAGAAAAGTGCAAAGACACCACTATTTAAAGTTGCTAGCTACCGGGTTTGCAGTAGAAAACCAGCCTTGGATCCATCGCCTCGTCTCAGTTTTATGGCTAGTTCGGAGCAGACCGAGCCGAGATGCCTATGGGAAAAGAAGAGCAGGCGACGACGGTAGTGCCATCGCGAGTGCACTCATTAGCGGATGGAACCTAGCCAACCCTTCCCCGATGTTGAGTAATATTTGGAATTGTGAATTTGTTTGGTTTGGCCATTTTTTGTGAGGGATGATTAGTTAATATGATGACATGTCGTATATGTGCACTAATGAGGCCAATTCTCTATGTAAGTATGATTTACTTTGGATGATGAACGGTGGGATGTCGTCGACATGTTTCAGCATTCATGCACGGTTGTCTTCATCTCTGAAAATGTTTCCACTTTACGTGATAGGGGACACTGAGACATGGACGCCCCAGGTAAAATTTGAACACGGTGTTTCGGCCATTTTTGTCCGGGTTGAAAAGCTTCCGATCACCTTCTTCCACTGGTAATACACGGATGCCACGGTGAACGATGGACCGCGTGGCGAGCCTTTTAGGCCGATGGTCCCTGGTGGGCTGCAAAAGTAAAACCTATTACTATATCATGTCCAAAGTTTCATCTATCATTTTAACAGATCCTTTCCAATTTCTATTTATGTAGCGGTGGTTCAATTTGTAGGTCGGCATAGGAACTTTTTTTTTTGCGAAACACAGTACAACTCAGACGCTCATATACACGCGCACACACTCACCCCTATGAACGCATGCACGCACACCCTACCCCTATGAGCACCTCCGAGAGACCGAGTCGGCTGGTCGAGTCTTGAGATTGACGAAGTCACCACTGGCGCCTCGCTGTCGACGGGAACGTCGCCTCCCACTGAAGAATATTCCGCCTTAAATGAGAAACACCAGCGTCAAACCTGGGGTTTGAACTCTGGTGGGCTGGGGTACAACCATCCTCCTAGCTATCTTACCACAAGCAAGTTCTCGGAATAGGAACTTCTCTGAAGGGGTCTTTTTCACTCTATTTCAAAGCAGAAAATTCTATTGACTCCTTGGAAGAAGTCCTATGGTGAAATTAAACACTACAGGATCTAAGAAGGTGAAAGGCATTTGCCTCCCTAATTTGTTTATTTGTTAACAACATAAGAGATATCTTACCGTTTGCTAAAATAGTTTAGATACATTTAATGAAATGCACGACATGGTGATTGAACCCTCAAAAGGGAGAAAACATCGAACACAATGGTTCATAGATTCTCTATTTTATTGAGTTGTACGACAACCGTACTATTAATAGGTTGCTTTCTGAAAGGCTTGGGGAATCTTTTCTTGTGCACAAACCTATATCTGCACACACTGCCTTCCCAAGAAAACAATGGAGAGAACCTTGAATTTCTAGTGGCTGCTGGAAATAGTCCAGAGACTCCACCGTGAAAACACCGGAGACTACGGGGCTCACAAAAACCGTAGACTCCGGCCTATTTAGTTTGGACTGGCCTCAGAGCTGCGCCAAGTGGTGTGACGCTCTGTTGCCAATCAGGAGTATGGCTGGAAACTTGGTACGGAGACTCTGAAGTTTCCCGTCCCCGGCTAGAGATTCCGGCCTCTCCAGGTCAGAGACTCCGGTGTTAGCTTCCTGCAATGGCTAGGTTTTCAGGGGACCTATATAATGCCTTCTTCCCCAAGAATAAGACCACGACCAAAATTCTCTCTCCTCCATTGTTGTTGAGATTAAAATTCCTAATCTCTCATTCTACCCACTCAAACATTTTTTCCTTCTAGAGCTTGGGTATAAAGCCCTAGATCCACACTTTCACAAAAAGAATTTGATTAACCCTCCATTTCATTGAGGAACTTGTTACCGTTGGATTCATTGGAACCCTAGACGGAAGTGGTCGTTCTCGACGCTTTGAGAGGCTTTGAGATCTTATTGGGAGCCTCCAATTAAGTTGTGGAGTGTGTCTCAACCTTGTTCGTAAAGCTTTGGTTCTCGCCTTTAAGGGCAACATATTCATAAACTGCTTGAGGACTTGTACACTAGATGATAACAAGCACATTGCATAAGAGCATATCATATAACAAATTTGCAAACATACTAGAATCCACTACATTTTATTTTTCAATGGTGATTACTATAAATGATGTTGTTTCAATACCAAATACAGAACACGCACGCTGTGTTAAAGTTTGACATGTTAGACACTTTCGAACGTAAAAGTTAGTTTCATGGGTCAGTTTATACTCTAACAATTAGGGACATTAAAACTGGCACAAACAGGAGCTCTCTCACGCTATCAGCATTTGTCACTGTTGGATCATGCGTTTCGAAAGCTTCTGGCCATCCGATGCCTCCTCCCCGCGCTGTCCTAGGGGACCTACTCTGGACGTCAAATCCGTGCACTCTGGTTTATTGGGCCCAAAAAGCCCACAAGAAGAACGATCCCGGTAGAAGAAATAAGTCTGAACAGAGAGTTACAGCGGCAACACTTCCCCTCCCCGACTTCCTGCGCCGCAACCCTCCCGCTGCCGTGTCGTCGATGACCTCCATCGATCTTTCCTCTCCTCTCCCGTCCCTTCTCCTTTCTCCGTAGTAGGCACTGGCAAATCTTAGCGCCATCCTCGGTGACATGGCGTCAAACAACGTGCTGTGATGTGTTGTCCTCAGATACTCCGCTTGTCGCCGCCATCGATGTGCTGCCCTCCAACGCTTGCACCCGCAGGTGGATGAGATAGGGGTGACGATGCACTTCATCACTTCTGCTTCGTTTGGTTCTGCATGCAGGTGCAGCTGAGACCTTCTCGATCACGAGTGGCGATGGTAATCCACTTTCCATCCCCATCTCTAACGCGTATGCCATCTTTGTTTCTTTTTTCCCACAAGATCTGGTTTGATGTTGATATTTTCTCATACTTCCTGATGGTACCCTCTCTTTTTGCTCCCAGTCTCTCTGCTGACCACTAAACTCCCATGGTTTAAGAAAATGAAACATCTATTAAATATTGATATTGGTAATTAGTTCGTGCAGTAGATCTGATAGAAAAAGGTAGGGTCTATGGATTACTGAATCGTAGTGAGTTCATATTCTTATAGAGCATGTTTTGATGCCTTGATAATTTGATTACCTTTTTCTATTGTTGCAGGATTATTGCACGACTCCTACTAGATTAATTGCATAGCTGCTGCGAGAAGACAAAACCCCAGGTCTGTTTCATTACCACAAAATAGAATAGCACCTTTTTCTTATTTTCACAAAGTATGATTCTAACTGTTTGGGTTGTGTACTTCCTATAGTGCCATCTGGGCTCGCGCTCATCGTAAACTTGATTAATTACGCACAACTTGATTACGCACATCGGTCCTGCTAGCGGCAGTACTCAGAATGGTCCTCGCATTGGGGCCATTGATGTCGTAGTCGTGGAGCACGGAGGGACACATGTGACACATGCTCACATGCCATACCTGCACGAGTAAAATAACTTGCCATTTAGTTTATCGTAAGTTGTTGACATTTGCATTGCAAAGTGGCAACTGAATTGGGTGGTTGATCCTGTTGCAAAGGTCTGCTGGAGCCTAATGTTGTACACACCATGAAGAACGTACCCCCGTTGGAGGCGGGCACGAATGTGTCCTTGCTGTTCTCCTGGCTAAACTAGGCCAGGCACGCTTATGGGTTGACCTTTTTTCCACAGAAGAACATATAACCTGAGATAATATTTACTTTTTAGATTTGAATTTTGTGTGTGATGACAAGTTGTGTCTCACCATCTGCGTTCATAGTTAATACCCAAGATTAGATATATTTCTGTTCTTTACTGAAGTAGCATAAATTATCTAATCTGTGTTTTTAACAGAACTCACGTTTTTCTCTATGAGACATGAGATGTTTGTTCCTTTGTAACATTTCAGCTCACATAATACTTTATAGTTCACTTTGTTTGCTGCATTATGTTTTTTGGGTACTTTTGTGCTATTTGAGATTTCAGTTACCACATGAGTTTTCAGTCATTGCTAGGAAATTGAGAAATTTTGTAAGATCATTTGTTAAATTCAGAAACACCCAGGAAACGTGATTAAACGGATGGGGTCAATTTTTGGCAATTGAAGAGAGTCTACAATTGGAGCATACTGATGAACCCTCGGTTATGTGTTTTTCTAAACCAAAGTTTGGGCGAGCACATCACCCCAATCCCATGTTGTGAATCTGTTGTTGATTTTCTCATATGTTGTTTCATGAATTAATAGTATACTGTGACATTTATTCCACATGTTTGGACAAGGCGGTTACAATTAGTGATCTTGATGTGTAAACATCAATACACAATTGTACCAGATCATGGCATTCGAGTTGAAGCTGTTGTGACACCACCGGACTCCTCCACTGACATTGACACAATTGACAAAGTTATGGCTACTCAGCGGAAATAATGATGCAGTTTCTACCCAAAGGTTTAGTTGTTCGAGTAATCGTTCAGTGATCAATGAGGTATGATCAGTATCGATATTCATTAATTTTATTTTCCTTGCCTTCTAACCTTCCCTTTAAATGTATTGATATTTTTACCTTTTTTTAGTCTTTACTCTGTTTTGCAGATTGGGCAAAACTTTAAGATTGATTAACCTTTGTATGGTAAATAGGGCAGATGTAGCTTTTTCCCATTTAATTTCTTTGGATGGTAGCATCAGGAGTAATTGTACTTTGCATTCTAATAGTTTGTGTCTTTCTTTCATGTCCTCTTCCTGCACCTTTTTAATTTGTTCTTTTATCTTGGCATTGTTGGTAGCACTTTATTCCTTTTCATGCAAATTTAACATCGATTTTCTAAGCTTTGAGAAAAAATTCCTAACATTTATGGAATATGCTTCTCCACTGGGTTGCCCTCCATCTTGAAAATTACAAATATATTTTTATCCAGTTCTTTTTTAGATTTATTTCTATCCAGTCCTAAAATCTATTTACCTAATTGACGGGCGCGGCAACGCGTGCCTACATGATCTAGTTTCTATAAATATGCTTACTTAATTATACACTAGAAATAATTGTTTAGATATTTGTTCGATCGTACTCATTACATGTCTTACAATAAATACATATAAATTATATGGATTATGGGTTGTAAAAATATATTTCTAAAACAGACTTCTGTTACAAAATACAGTTTATATCCTTCAATATGTAAGACAAACAAAGAGCACACCAACTAATGTTTTGTAATATTGCCAACTATGTGGTTAAACTATGCGAATAAATAGATAATTACATTAATAAGATGTAGATAACTATAAAAGTTTATTACAAATATTTTGTCACGTGCCTAATAATTCATTCAATCGGCCCGGACTCATCATGATGTCGGTGCACGACCATCCCAAAGGCCACGTACAGTTTATAAAGTTCAAGAGAGAGAGAATTACCTCGAGATTGATCCTCTCGTGATTATGCTTGTGCTTCTTCACTGTGTGATTCTATAAGAAGATGGCGACCCCGGTGAGAATAGTAGTACATATACGGAGATGGCTGTGTCGAACACCTGCTCTAGTGAGCCCTCACCGAGAGCGAACAGGAAGAATCCCAGTTTGAGGAGGCAGGAGAAGATTTCAGGCACAAGTGAATCCGTTCCAAATCGCTTGTGAACTCAAACGCGATGTTGGATGAGAAAATAAAATCTAATCATAGAGAGTAAAATTGAAAATTTAGTTACAGACGGTAAAAATTCAAATTCGAACAAAAAAAAAGAGGTTGAGAGAAAGTACACTGGTCTCCATCTCTTCTGACAAGGGAGGGGTAGCTTGGTGCTAAAGGTGTCTAGGAGGGTGCTTCTCTCTTTTGACAGGAGGAGGAGGAGTAATGACCAGGAGCAAGCAGGTTTGTTGTGGAGTACAGTCGTGAAGTACAGTGTGTAGGAGTCCGTGAGTATTTCCAATATGTACAGTTTACGTTCCTCTGTTCACGCATTCATTGCTCCACTTTGAGTTCAAAATCGTCCGGGCGTAGTTTGCAAAGACCAATGAATTGTTCTTAGCTCCGGTTCGATTTGTTAAACAAGACGGCCCAGGGCCAGGCTGGCCAACCAGTTGGTCGGTGCCAAACATAGTATGCTTCGTGTGGCAGAGTCGGTGTTCGTGTAGGTTTAGAACTTGAACCCTACTCGCTTAGCCTCAAGTGCAAGATTGTGTATATTTGCATGCAAGACATGGTCGATTTGTACCAAACCCAACAACCCGGTGGCCCTAAAAAAGATGGAGGAGGAGAAGGAGATCTCAAAGCGCTTCCACGATCCCTCTGTGCTGATTCGGTGGCCGCTTCTGTCCGTGAAGACCATCACTGGCTACTAAATATGAATCAACTCTCTAGTGCTTGCGGTGACGATCCCAGCCCTGCTTCAGTGCTCCCGCGCGGCGATCTGTTGTGCGCCGCGTGGAGCCTCTCGTTTGCGCCATTTCATGCATGTTCTACTGGATCGAATGCAATATGCAACTTCTGTTGAGATGGTAAACCCGATGGGCGTGTTGACTTGAGTGGTTGGAGACTTTTAGTGCAGTCAACGAGAGGCCAGGGATAAAACTAAAATACTAGCATGCCACCCTGTGAATATCTTGTCAGTGGTAATTTGTTCTTCTTGTTTATTTATATTTGTGAATATTTTTTTCATTTGGAGGAAATCGCAGAGACACCACTCTTCGAAGCTGCTAGCTACCGGCATTGTTGTAGAAAGCAAGCCTTGGATCCATCACTCGTCTTAGTTATACGGCTAGTTCGAAGCAGACCGAACTGAGACGCTCGTGGGAGAGAGAAATCTGTAGAAAAAGAATACACCACAGTTGCGCGGGTTACACCAAACCACCACGACTATATTATTTTAAAATTACCACCAGTCTTGCGCCCATTCATTTCAAAAAAGAGAAGGCGACGACCATGAACTAAGTGGCAAAACCGGTGGTGATTTTAAAATATCACGAATCCCAGTGGTTATTTGTATTTCCCACACAATTGTGGTGGTTTTTCAGATTTTTCTCCCGTGGGAAGAGAAGAGAAGGGTGAATCGATGATAGTGCCTTGACGACTTTACTCGTTGCGGATGGAACCCTAACCCCTTCATTTCGGGTGAAAAAGATGGGAAAGAGCATTTCTCTCTACCCTTCCCCATGTTGAGTAATATTTGGAATCGTTGGTTTAGCCATTTTTTGTGAGGGATGATTAGTTGATATAATGACGTATCTTCTATGTGTGTTGATCAGGCCAGTTCTCTATGTATATGATTTACTTCGGATGATGAGCAATGGGATGTTGTCGACATGTTTAATTCACTTGGAGAGCAACGACTGCTGCACCAATCAACAACAATGCATCATGTTGTAGCTTCTTCTGATTTGAACATTAAAGCATTGTTGTCTTCATCTTTGAGAACGCTTTGCTCTTTGCGTGATAGGGGACAGGTGACGCCCCAGCTAAAGTTGGAGCACGATGTTTCGGCCATTTTTGTTCGGGCGGGAAGCTTCCGATCACCTTCTTCCGCTACACAAGAATGCCACGGTGAACCATGCGCTGCGAGGCGAGCCTTTCAGGCTGATGGTCGTGCAAAAGACAAGGGTAAAGCTACTAGCTTATTACTGCAGCTGCAAAAGGAAACTCCATTTCCTCATTTATTTCCAGCGAGTTAGAATTGCCTCGTCAGTAATGAAGCTTTGACGCGCACAGTAGACAGTCAAGAACTGATGACACGACCAGAATAGTTTTACTGTTGGAGTATTGGGACATTGCTCGTCTGAGGCAGGTGAGATGGTTGAAATGGTAAGCAGACGAGACAATCACATGGCCGTGGGGTCGCCGGGCGGTTGCACGAAGTGAATGTGTGATAGGCCCCTGTGGCGCAGTGGTAAGGCACGGCAGTGGCCGGCTTACCCGTCCAGGTTCGACTCCCGGGGGGAGCGGATTTCTGGGTCGCCTCGCGGCTACACTGTTTAGAACACTGTAGCATCAATAAAGATGGTCCGTTTTGCCTCACGTCTATGCGCCACAGGCGAGATCGACGTGCCCGTCGGTCACCGAAGCACTGGTCTTCGGCCAAGTCTCTCAGGACGTAGTGCTGGGTTATAGGGTGTAGGTCTAGTTTAGACACATAGGTGTGGTGTGCGTGTGTGTGTGTGGTGTGCGTGTGGTGTGCGTCCTGTGTGTCCGAATAGATGCTACAACTTGTAATACCAGAGAGGCTCTCAAAAAAAAAAAAAAAAGGACATGCGAGTTTGTCAGAGATTGTTGTTTGCCTAGATAAAAGTTGGAGCACTGCACTACCCTTTCACCATTTTTGTTCGGGTTGGGAAGCTTCTCAGCAACTCCACCCTCTTCCGTCGCCACGGTCAATGGTGAGGCCTGCTACGATTGGGAGCAATCGGCCCAAACCACTGCTGGGCTCCAATTGAAATGAAAACAAAAGGAGGACAACGTGCTGGCAAACAGAGCTTGCCTGCCTTGGCCCTTGGAAAAAAATTGTTCGATTCAGATTTGGTTGGGGTGCGCCTGCCCAGGCAGTAGTGCAACGCACTGGGCGACACGCGAGGGCCCCAGTGGCAAGCCACTGTGGTGGACCCTCCCCCATAAAAAATAAATTTAATATCGTTGTGGGCACATGGCCCACATATCAGATATTAAACTGATAAGAACAGATACTACACTTGATCTTAGCCAAAAGGCCGAGAAAGGTATGAGTTGCACCGGTGCCCTCCCCGCATATTTGTACTCTCCCCACGCTGCGCATCCTCCTTCGCTCGGCGATGTGGGACTAAAATCGAGTGCGTGAACGGAGCAGTGGCTCGGCGCAAAGCTGGGATGGGCTGCAAAGATACCGAAGCTGGCCTTTCTTCTCTTGAGGCCCACAAGCGGGCCTCGTTCCTCTGCTGACGGTGGTGGTGGGTCCCGGTGTCAGTGACGTAAACAAGCTGGGATAATTAATCCTTGGGAAACTAGATGCGAGGAAAATTTCTTGGGTAAATCGGTGCGAGCTTTCGATAAGTCAAAATTTTCGGATGATTTTGGCCGAGTTTATCAGCTGCCCATCTCGTAGCGTCCGCACAAGAACAAGAATGGTCATGGCTTCCTTCACATAATCACATTATTAGCAGCAGCAGAGCAGCGACTCAGACGAGCAATCAGCGGTTGCTGTTAGAGTTCGATCCTCACACGCGAAGCCAGCTCAGATGGCCGGCGGCAACCGCGGCGCGTCGGACGCGGAGGCGGAGCTCCAGCGGGGCTTCAAGACCCTGGCGGTGACGCGCGCGGCGGCGGTCTACGAGGTGCGCCTCAACCGCCCGGCGCAGCGCAACGCGCTCAGCCCGGAGGCCTTCGCGGAGATCCCGCGCGCCATGGCCCTCCTCGACCGCCTCCCCGCCGCGCGCGCCGTCGTGCTCTCGGCCGCCGGCCCGCACTTCTGCGCGGGGATCGAGCTCGGCGGGCCCGGGACCGTGCTCGCCGCGGCCCCCGGCGCCGACCCCGTCGCGACCGCCGAGGGGCTCCGCCGCGCGATCCTCGACATGCAGGCCGCGCTCACCGCCGTCGAGCGCTGCCGGAAGCCCGTCGTCGCGGCCGTCCACGGCGCCTGCGTCGGCGGCGGCGTCGAGCTCGTCGCGGCCTGCGACATCCGCTGCTGCTCCAAGGACGCCACGTTCGTGCTCAAGGAGGTGGACTTGGCCATCGTTGCTGACCTCGGCGCGCTGCAGCGCCTGCCGCGGATCGTAGGGTATGGCAACGCCGCCGACCTCGTGCTCACCGGACGCAGGATCACCGCGCTGGAGGCCAAGGAGATGGGGCTCGTCAGCAGGGTCTTCGATTCCAAGCAGGAGCTGGATGCCGGTGTTGCAAAGATCGCAAAAGGTATACAATTCTGCCCTCTCTACTCTTCGGTACATGTTCTTAATTATTACAAGTTCATTTGCCATGCTACTCCATTACTTGCGTAATCAGTCTGTTACTAGAACTTCACTATTGACAAGGATTTGAGCTTGTTTGGAGTTGAGATGTCATTAGATCTTTATGCAGTTCATGTGGATAGAGGCAATATGAGCAAAGGGGTATGTGCCGGAACTTGAACACAATTGTAGAAAGGGCCAATCCACTACATTTTGCTAAGAATCATATTGAACACTTACAAATCACTCTTGGTTGGTCTATAAGTAGCTAGCAACTGCTGACGCTTGGCAGTCAAATTTTAATGTATGAGGAGCCACGTCCCTAACTAAGCTCTGACCCTTAAGGGTTCTCTCTTGGGTATTTGTATTCTGTACACCACTTCTTTGACAAATCGTCTTTGTGCTCTAGTTGCAGCTCATGTACCTGGGACTGTTACATCCCTTTAACTGCAAACTCTGCTTGGTTTTCTGTTATTCAGAATCAGGTTTCGTCTGCCATTCACTCTAAATGTTACTATGACTATCTTAAAGATTTTATAGCATGTATAAATTGTGTTAAGTACAGTTGTGACTTGCCGGTATGTTAGTTCACTATCCGGTATGTTAGTTGACTATGTGGTTCAGCTTAAACTTTTGACAAGTTTTCTAGGATTCCAGCTCTCCCAGCTTTTGTTAAGATCATTTCCTGTTTTCTGTTAATTCGTTTTTAGTGTGCTGAATGTTATATAAATGCTGGGTTAAAAGTTCCTTCTACTAGATTAAACATCATGATCCATCACTCTATTGGTCAGCTGCAGAGGTTCACTGCTCCATTTCCCAACATAACGAATGTAAACTGGAAAGTCAGTCAGTGGTTTGAAGTCAGTGGCACTTGGATCGATCCAACGAAGCATTGTATGATGGTTTAAAGCGATTTAAATTCACTGCTAGCACCCCTGTATTAATTTAGAACTAAGTTGGATTTGTTCATCCAAGTCGTAAGTACATGCAATGCAACGTATGCAGTCTGACTTTAATTATAGTGCCTTGTACACAGGGTGTGTTCAGAATTCAAATGCATGAATAAGACATCCCTGCGCCGTGATAAGAAGTTCCTTGGTTACCATGCTTAACACCTTTTGCTGCATTTTTCTCCGGCAACTATATAACTCAACACACCTACCAATGATAAACTAAGAGAAAATTGTCTAAATGTTTCAGAAATATCAGAGAAGTCGGCATGGGCAGTGATGGGAACGAAGGCCGTTCTGCTGAGAAGCAGAGATATAACAGTAGAGCAGGGCCTGGAGCATGTAGCGACGTGGAACGCGGGAATGATGAAATCTAATGACCTGATGGAGGCAATCAAAGCTTTCGTGGAGAAGCGGAAGCCCGTTTTCTCTAAGCTCTGAATGATCAAATATACCATACTTCGAAGCTGAAAATCTCGATGTGAAACCGAGCCACTTGAGAATAAAGTGAGATTGATGGTACAAAGTAGACAAAAAATACAAGCTCTGTATTTGCAAAACAAGTGCTCTTATTGGTTGTATCTTGTATATCATAAATAAAGCGAGGATTTTCCAGATTTTCCTTAGCACTACTGATGGCCTTATTGGTTAGTGTTATGTTGTGATAGCTGTGGTTAACCCTTCCTACTTACAATGTAATGCGCTTTTGCAGAGAATTGACTGCCTTTACAATAGGCATGTGATCGACCTAATGGGAAGGATTGATAAATCCGTTCACTGAGCTTATATCTGGGTTGGGCAAACAAGACCTTGGTCCAACGAGCCTGGGATGGTCCCATATCTTGTCTAGGTATGAGTTGAGCTGCTACTCTGATATCGGAACTACCACTATCCTTTTTGGTTACCATGTTAATCTCTTGCTTCTTTTCTAACTTTTATGTGTTTTAGGTGCTGATTTTAGCTTACAACATTAGCCGTATTTCTTTGGTCACACTTTTGTTTGTCTTTTGTGTTGATATCTATTGAATTTGCATTTTGTTATACCATTATCACTCAGGCCATTGCCTTAGTTGCTTGATGGCCTTTGAGCTGCCATAAGACCGAGCTCGTGAATGGTATGGTTAGCACTTCCGATACAGAGCTCAGTAAAATTTCCCTGGTAAACTTGGTGGAAGCCTCGTGATTGACTTGATCATGGTCCATCCAGCGACTTGGTGGAGCTTATTTAAATTCCTCATCCATAGTGTGCTACTGAGCTTGTAAAGCCTGTCGGCTAGCGGAAATCCATATCGGGTCATGGGTGCAGATGCACCCACTGCTCAGAAAACAATTTTTAAAATGTCAAAAAATTCAAAATGATTTTTTTGGATATACTTCAAGACATTTTATGTTAGCACAAAAGGTTTCGCGAAGAAAAGACATTTTTTGTGACATATGCAAAAAAGACAAATCCGGGCGATCCAAAATGACTTTGTACGAGACATTTTTTGTCTTTTCTACACAGGTCACAAAAAAATTCTTTTCTCCGTGAAACTTTTTGTGCTAACACAAAATGTCCTTATGTATATCCGATTTTTTTTTGGATTTTTTTGACATTTTGAAAAGCTTTAAAAATATTTACACAACGGGTGCATCTGCACCCGTGACCCAAAACGCCGTGTCCGTCGGCTAGCACATGGTTTTTATGGCAATACTGCCTTACATACATATATTACTAGGTAAATTTGGTGCGGCGGCACCGCCGCACCCGTGTGGTAAAATGCAAATTTGAAAAATGTAGATATTTAAAAATTGTGGAGATTTGAGAACTGTTTAAATGTGAAGAGTTAGCAATTTTTGGAAGTTTTGGAATATTGATATTTGAATTTTGGTCGTATGCCGCAAGTAGTTATCATTTTTGTTTTGTGTTGTGATATTTTTTGATATATGTTTGCAGTTTATTTGTATTTATTCGCATATTTGAGGTGAGTTTATTTGAAGTTGAATATTTATTAGTTTGAGTTGCATAATTGGAGTGAGTTCAGTTATAGTATTTGTAAATTGGAACTTTTTCAAATTGGTATAATATGTTTGAGTTTTGTATTAAATATTTAATTTGATTCAATGGTAGGAGATGTTCCATTATTTGAGCTTTTTTTTAATTCAATTAAAATTCAAAACATATTTAGAGAAAATGAATTTGTATTTTGTACAAATATGTATTTGATCAGACAATTGTTAGGTGTAATTTCATTATTAGAGAGTTCTAAGGTATATTACCGTTTACATGTAATTGTTGTCTAAATATTTATTTGCTCAGGCATTTTTTAATTTAGCTTCATTATTAGGGAGTTTTAAGTTATTTTAGTTATAAATATGTTAGCGTACTTGGAGTCCTTAAGTTTGGTTGCACTCTAATCAGATAAGTTATATTATGGTTATGAAGAAATAATAACCAAATTGAGCATTAATTTATTTTTGACGATCTACGCGTTCAAAAAAAAATTGAGGTCTGAATTTTTTTTTGGAATTGAGTAAAAGTTTGCGTTTAAAAAAATGTTAAGTTTCCAAAAATATTCATATTAGGAAGCTGTTGAGGTCTGAATTATTTTCTATTTACAAAATGGTCAGTTTTGAAAGTTGTTCGAAATCGAAATTTGTTGATATTAAAATTTCAAATTCGTTAGCGTTAGAAAAATAAGTTGCATTTTTTTCGTCATTGTTTTGATATTTTTTTTTTCCTCGGTGTGTAGATTTGAAGTTACTGAATTTAGAACATTTTTCGTTTTATGGAGTTCAAATTTTTGGGAGGGCGATTTTTTTTTTCTTTTCTGGAAATGCCTGCCAAAAGAGGGAGTCTCTGACAGTTGGGTCCAACGCTGAAGTCGTATTGACGTCAGCAGTGGTTTGCAGGCGCACTACTGCAGCGGCGTGAAGAGCTAGGTAGATAGTTGCTGAATTTGTCAAATATTATGACGACAGATTTTGCTGCAAAAATGTTTTAGGTACGCGGGGATTCTTATGCAAAAATATTTTATTCCTGGGGTCCGTTTTATCAAAATAAAAAGTTAAAACATTGAAATTGTTTGGAAGGATGATATACATCTACTCGTGGGACAAACAGATGACCGAGTGCGACGAATTTGTCAAATTTCGGCAAATGTTTTTGCGATTTTGGATCCAAAATTAAGGAGGTAGAGTCGACCAATCTCGAAACCGATCACAGGGACGGAATCTACTCGTCGACGTGCCAAAAAAAAAAAGTGCGAATACGGTTCACGAACAGTAAATGTCACTGTAGAAGTACGTGCCATTTACTGTTCATGAACAGTACCACCAGGGGACGTGGCTCAATCTGGACCATCCGTTCCGTCGATCGGATGGCCCAGAAAAGCAGGTGACGTGGAGGGGTTCTGGGAGGCCCTAAACGGGTGGGCTTTGATATATGGTATATCTAGTTCAAGTGTTCAACTACCTATCTGAATTTAATACATCCCAGTTCAACTGGCAGCTCAAGTTGGTATGGTATAGACTTAGGGCTGTTCTAACCACTAATCTGAATTTAATACATCACAAGTGGCTTCCAAGTCAATCAGCTGAATATATAGGCCTTCATCCTAATTGTCCATTCTATATATGCATCCTCTTTTCTTCTCCGAATAGCAGAGCAGAGCATGAGCGTGCGTCAATCAATCATACTACTTCCTCTCTACTCCAACTCGTCTATCCATGCCTGATGCCTCCTTTCTACATATTGCTCGTGCTTCTCCTCTTGTACACTCGTTTGTGCTCCTCTGGAGCTGCAAACGATACTCTCACGGCAGGCCAAGCGCTCGCTGTCGGAAGCAAGCTCATCTCAAGAAATGGCAAGTTCGCGCTTGGCTTCTTCCAGCCAGCAAGCAGCATCAGTAAGTCCCACAACGCGAGCTGGTACCTTGGCATATGGTTCAATAAGATTCCAGTTTTTACTACTGTGTGGGTTGCCAATAGGGAGGAACCCATCACCGACCCCCTAACACAGCTCAAGATCTCAGGTGATGGCAATCTTGTCATCTTAAGCCATTCAGGCACTCAGTCCGTAACTTGGTCCACTCACATTGCCAATAGGACTCAAACCAGCATAAACACCACTAGTGTCGTTCTCTTGAACAGTGGAAACCTTGCCCTCACTGAGAGGCAATCATCTGACATACTGTTGTGGCAGAGCTTTGACTACCCAACAGATGTTCTGCTTCCTGGCGCCAAGGTTGGCCGGAATAAAGTCACCGGTTTGAATTTCCTGGCCATCACAATTAAGAGCCTCATTGATCCGGGTCTGGGCTCATACAGCATTGAACTAGACACCAGCGGGATCGTCCTCAAGCGCCGCAACCCTTCGGTTGTGTATTGGCACTGGGCATCCTCCAAAACATCGTCATTGAAACTTATACCAATACTCAAGGCGATCATAGATTCGGATCCACGATCAAAGGTTTATTTAACCCAATCTATGTTGATGACGATGAAGAGGAGTACTACATGTACAATTCACCAGATGAATCTTCCATATTTGTCTCACTAGACATCTCTGGTCAGATAAAGCCTACTGTTTGGTCACAAGCCGAACAGTCTTGGCAAAGCCTATATGCCCAACCTGCCGATATCTGCACTCCGTCCGCTGCCTGCGGACCTTTCACGATCTGCAACGGCAATGCACAACCATCCTGTGACTGTATGGAGAGCTTCTCTCTCAAGTCACCTCAGGATTGGGAGTTTAGTGATCGAACAGGAGGATGCATCAGAAATACACCATTACATTGCACTAGTAACGGAAACATCACAAGTTCAACAGACATTTTCCACCCCATTTCTCAAGTTACATTGCCCTACAACTTGCAAAGCATGGACATTGCTACTACTCAGAGCAAATGTGAAGAAGCTTGTCTCGGTTCCTGCTCCTGCACTGCTTATTCCTATAACAATAGCAGATGCTCTGTCTGGCATGGGGAATTGCTTAGCGTAAATCTGAATGATGGCCTTGATAATATTTCTGAAGATGTTCTTTACCTTCGCCTTGCCGCCAAAGATCTGCCAAGTGTGAGAAAAAAAAAACCAAATGTGGGAGTTGTTACTGCTGCAAGCATTATTGGTTTTGGGTTACTAATGTTGATGCTGTTGTTACTGATTTGGAAGAACAGACTCAAGTGGTGTGGTTTGCCATTGTACGACAATCAAGGAAGTGGTGGGATTATAGCCTTTAGATGCAGTGATTTAGTTCGTGCTACTAAAAACTTCTCAGAAAAGCTGGGAGCAGGTGGTTTTGGTGCTGTGTACAAGGGAGTGCTAAGTGACTCGACTCCTATAGCAGTGAAAACTCTTGATGGTGCCCGTCAAGGAGAGAAGCAGTTCAGAGCTGAGGTGAGCTCAATTGGACAGATCCAACATATCAACCTAGTCAAATTGATTGGTTTCTGTTGTGAAGGTGACAAAAGGCTGCTTGTTTATGAGCACATGTTAAATGGGTCTCTTGAAGGTCATCTATTTAAGAGCAAATCTGTTATCCTAAATTGGAAAACCAGATATCAAATAACCCTAGGAGTTGCTAGAGGACTGTCCTACTTGCATCAGAGCTGTCACGAATGCATCATACACTGTGATATTAAGCCAGAGAACATACTTCTGGACGCATCATTTGTTCCTAAAGTCGCGGACTTCGGGATGGCAGCGTTTGTGGGAAGGGATTTTAGCCGACTTCTGACTACATTCAGAGGAACTGCAGGCTATCTCGCCCCAGAGTGGCTTACTGGAGTTGCCATTACACCAAAAATCGATGTCTACGGCTTCGGCATGGTACTGATGGAAATCATATCAGGAAAGAGGAATTATTCTGAAACATTCACTAGCAGCAGTTGCGATGTTGAATATTTCCCTGTGGAAGCCATCGGCAAGCTTCATGAGGGGGATGTGCGGAGTTTGGTGGATCCACGGTTAAATGGTGACTTCAACATGGAACAGGTCGAGAGGGTTTGTAAAGTTGCGTGCTGGTGCTGGTGCATCCAAGATAACGAGTCTGACCGGCCGACGATGGGTGAAGTGGTCTGGGTTCTCGAGGGTCTTCAGGAGATTGATATGCCCCCGATGCCACGACTACTCGCAGCTATGACGGCACAAGCAGATGAAACTTCAATGTAATATTTGTATTTTATTTCGCAGTCGAATTTTGAAGTTGTAATGTGGGGTGTTTCAGCTAAATCTTTGCTCCAGCAAATTTTGAAGTTGTAATGTGGAGCGCTTCAGAAATTCTTGGAAAATCTTGCAGCTGCTTAATTTGCTCTTATTTACGATTTTTAATGCCACATGTGTATGTTAGGCCATCAAAGCTTTCCTGGAGAAGCTCTCGTTATCCGAATGCACCATGCTTCACAGGAAAAAAGTTGTACGCCAATCCTGGCATTTTGAGGATATATAGCAAGACGGTAGAAAGTAGACCAGAAATACAATCTTTTAATTGCTAAAACAAATTCAGAGATGGCCTCAGCAGTACTGATGGCCTTGTTGGTTAGAGTTATGGCTGATATGCCTGTCCCTGCCTATCATTTTGTACAGCCAAATGAATTGCTACAGCAGAGTAGCACACTGCCATTTCATAAGCAGTAACAAAGAATACAAGATGATGAAATTTTTGGTGTAATAGTAACTCCGCTGAGCCCACACTGGGGCAAGATAACAGACAGTTCAGCACACAAGCACAAGTTACTAGAATAATAGTGACACCGGACCATTAAAATCCTGAACCAATTAAGCTCTGGAATGGCAGCACAAATTGACCTCGACAACGTAAGCCAAACAGATCAATCCATTTTTTGGTTCACCACTCCAACTATATACAGACACTATTAGAATTGCACTAAACTGGGGACCTCACAAACCAACAATCTGCTTAAGAACCACTGATACAGGAAATGCAAAAGCAACACAAGAAAAAACAACAACCAGGTCATAGGCCTAATAACATCGGCAACCCCCGAATCTCAACCACACACCGAATTAGGAACAAGCTGGTACTACTAACATCCCTTAGTCCTCCACTATAGTCTGCGTGCATGACATGGCCAATCGGCCGATCACCATCATCTGCCTGCTTCAACTCCCCAGCTCGTCCGCGGTGGGTTCATGGCCGAGGAGCCCTGCTCGTCTAAGCCTCCGATCGCGAGGGCGTCGCGGCTTAGATCAGGGGATACGTTGCGGAACCTGCCATCCTTGTCCTCCAGCAAGTTGCCCAGGCCACCCAGGTCGCCTATCTCGGCTGCCATCCTTGGCTCGTCCCATGCCACCGGCTTTCTGCCCATCTCGATGTCGCCGACAGCTCTCCCCATGTTTGGACTCATGAAACCGTTCGTCGAGCGAGGCCTCAGGCCCTGCTCCTGCGGAACTCTGGCACCGAAGTTGTTCCTGGAAACAGGGATCGGTGTGAAGAAGATCTCCTTGATGTTCTCCACAACTCCCCTGTTGTATGGGTTGGCCCGTTGGTCGTAGCGATACCTGAAGTTCTCATATGTTGTCTACAGAAGGAAAAAGGCACCAATGCTTAGCAATTGACAGAATGGAACCACCATGCAATACTTGGAACATGTCTTTCAGGGAACAACATTTACCTGATTAGTGCTCATGAGATACAAGTGAAACACAGAGAGGCCACCAACAAACCAAACGGCAATAAATGTGTAGATAACCAGAGCGATAGACGCAGGGGTCTTTGCCATTGCCTTCCATATTGTTATCTGCTCCGCGTTTCTGATCTTAATAATGTACACCCAGCAGAATCCAAAGACATAGAGGCAGAGCAGAGTTGTCGAGAAGACAAACATATAAAAGAACCTGTAATTCCGCTGCACAATCATATGCAAACTTGTAAGCACTTTAAAGTATTTCAAAACATATCAAACAGAACTTGGAATGTTGGAACAAGAGAAGCTATATTACCCACAATATGAATTAGCTAGTACATTATTCTTTCATCATAAGCAAGTGAATTAAACTAACAAGCATAAAGTACAGCGAGAGACGGAATATTGCAAAACATACACAGCAAAAAGGATATATAAGAAATCTTAGATAAATCCTCAAGAACCAAATAGTGATAGCAATATTCAATTAAATCAACCAATGTAAGAAAGAAGGCCATGCTGCTAATGTATGTGTCTTCAGTTAATGAACTTACAAGTCCTATGCATTGCCCTACCCATGGGCAGTGATGGTCAAACCGTTCTACGCAGTTGTTGCAGATAGAGCAATGGGAGCAGCGAGGAGGACGATACAACATGCAGGTGTCACAGTATTTTGTCTTCACAGTGATTCCATTGACAACAACATCCTTCACTCGGGGCAAGCGCAATGGTGGAGTCTGGTTAGCTCCAACCTCAGCATTGCCTTCAAAACCTTCAGGTTCTGGCGGATGTGCATTCCGAGGTATGATACCTGGATCCCTCGCAGAAGTGAAAAGCAGAAGACCCATATCCTGCAAAGTGACAGAATCACGGAAATGCCTAAAGCAGTGAGCAAGGAGTACTATGGAGTATGGATACATTACCTATACAGTTTTTTGTTTACCAGCATAATTATAACAAAGAGAATATATTATATGTACTTTTCTGTTTACAAGCACATTTACAAACAAAGAGAAAATTGCTTGTGTAATCAGTTTTCATAAAATGTGAGGGGATAGCAGCACTAAAATTATGCTAATGCTAGTGTGCAGCAAGTTATAGGATTCAACAAGCTATGGCCTGTTGCCCAAAAAAAAGCCATGGCCCCATTCCTTGATGTCCCCAAACCCAGTTGCATCTATGCAATCGATCAGTTGGTCAATAAACACGCCATGCATGATGAAGGAAGGTATTACAGTTCAGCATAGCAAATATCATTATCTGGAACAGATTGGTTAATTAACGAACATACATGGTAGGACAGTCTCTACTTCAACTCATGTGTTTCTGGCTTTCTATTGAGTGGACATTTAATCACATAAAACCCAAAATTGATTCACAGCATGTACATTGTTTGCACTTGAAAAGCAGCTTGCAACTAAGAAAGATTAAGCCTACTATCCAAGATATAGCATGTACTGAGTGCAACAGATATAAGGTTGAAAGGGGGTAAGAATGGCATCCAGATATAGCATGTACTGAGTGCAACAGATATATAAGGTTGAAAGGGAGTAAGAATAGCATACTCACATATACTGTGAATACAACTGCTGCAACCATCACCGGTAACCCCAGACCATAAGAGAAGTCATCCATCAATCCTTTTGCAACAAACACACAGAAGATCGATACGGCGCGATAATGAGGAACATGGTGACGAACAAGGATCTCGCATCAGGTCCGAATATAAACCTCCCCTGAAGGAAAAATACCTGCAAGTAGAGATACATCCCATCAGTTGCAATCACACTTTTCAACTACTTACCTATACCTTAGAGATTTCATACAAACAAACTTCTCTCATGCTATGTAGGCATCGATGGCAGTTTCTCCATGGAAAAATCAGTGGAGGAAGAAAGAGAAAAGAAATCATACCACATTTTTACTTTCATTAAGTGAATGGACCATTAATACTAGTTAATACCAGCGGGTAGTCTGAGCTAAAACTCCTTGCGAAATTAACTAACATTAAATCAAATTATCCCCTCGCGTTTCTGAACAAGGACAGCACATACACGTCCCAGAATCTACATTCCCAAGTACAAAATCGTAAAATAAAGAGTAAAATAACCAGCAACCATCTAGACGGAGCTCAGCAGAAGAACCCTGGCGTTTCCACGAGTGAATCTACTGGTGGACACTAGAGAGGGACACTCTGCCTCACAAACACGCAGATCCACACACATTCACCAAACAAAAATGTACGGAGAGAGGAAAATACAGGAGGGGGTAGAGGAGAGGCGCTGGGCTCACATTGTTTCCTTTCCAGGCCTGGTACACCAGCGGCGCCTCGCCGCCGGCGCCGGCGTTCATCCCCGCGCGGCCCTCCGAGGCAGCTGCAATCCGCGGCGAGATCAGGGGACCGGATCACGGCATGGCCGCCCGCCGGAGAGCTTCTTCTTCCCTTGCTCTTCCACCGCTATGCTGTCCGCCGTCGGAGCCGACAGCCCCCAATGCCGCTGCGCCGCCGCCGATGTCGGAAGCCCAGCCAGACACACCCCGAGAGAGAGAGAGAGAGCGAGCAAATGGAGGGGGTCTGGAGCTGGGGACGCGTAGTAATAACCGGCTCTTTACCTTTTTAGTTTTGCACAAACACACCTGGAATTTAGATCTCTTGCCATATCAGGCTCCATCCCATTTGTTTTAGGATTAAGTAGCTTCTCCCCTTTTATAGTTTCCATTTGTTTAGTGGATGATCTGTGCGGCTAAAAGTTGCTTGATTGGGTGTCAGTGCAGCTGTTAACTGTGGTACCACCAGTTGATTGTTCACCAAATCCTTTGAGCCGGAACCCGGAAGGAGGTTGGGACTAGTGGGTGAACAAAGCTGTGACTGTGAGGGTTTGTTGCATCTAGTCTTAGTAGTCTCCTTAGCAGTTGGTCGACTCCTTAGATGCTATATTTACGTCGTGATTCGTGCTAAACTCAGAGTTGCAAATGAGATACAGTTGTGTACAACTGAGATATAGTGAAATCAAAATCGACTGAGACTTACACAATCCCGAAAAGTAAGTATGATACCCTAGTGGTTATGTGTCCAAGTCAAAATGGCAAGCAGATCAGATATCCTTTTCTCATGAAGTGTTAGCAAAAACATGGAACTGAGTCAAATTGAAACAGAGGTGCTGAGAGAGAAAATGGCTGAAATGATGATTAAAATGCAGGGCCCTCAAATGTATTTCCTTCACTAAATGCACACCAAGGAAACAATAACGCTTCAGGTATGTGTGATCATTGCCACCGTGCGCTGCAGTTTCCAGTTCCACACGGACGGAGGCGCTGCCGCTCGCTGAAAGTAGAAAAATGCACACAAAGGAACCAGATCTGAGCCAGCCCTGAAAGTAGAAAAATTCTAAGCCAGCACAGTAATTACCCAGGAGGCAATGCGATCAGTCGGGCGTGGGAAGTGGGAACTGGGATGGAAGAACATGCTGAAAAGTGGTAAAGGCGGCCGGGAAAGTGTGCCAGTTGGAGCCTGCGTCGCACATTCTCTCCGCCTTTTTCTTCCGTTCCCGAAAGCGTTTTTGACGGCCGTCGTGGCCCAATCGTTCGCGATGCCGCCGTACGGAGTAGTGGAGTTCCGTATGATCTCGAGTACACGGGCACACCACGAGTATGTGGCACTTGCCGACAGCGTACGTACGGCAAGTAGGGACAGCGCCTTCAAAGACCGATAAACACCACGACTCCACGAGTTTTCTTACAAGTAAAACCTTGAACTTGTAGGTTATAGGATTTAGGTAAATCGAATCTTGAACTTCCGAAAACGGCCTAATTTGAACTTTGGAGCCGTTTGAGTGGGTTTTCGCCATGAAAAAAACATGTTATTTCGGCGCTAATAGCGCGCTATAGCATATCTCAAGAGTTCACGCTAAATTTTACTAGTTTTGCTCGCTATTCGCTAAAATAACACGCTATGCCACGCTAAAATGTCATAGCGTTGGCGCGCTATTTTTTTCCAGTCTATCGGCTCAAGGGTCCGAACTTTTCACCTTAGAAAAAAGAAGGAGTTATTTCCTATTTGTCGTGGTGATGAACTGCAACCTGCTGGTTCCTCTTTTGAATCGGAAGATGATATCGCTAATGCAGATGATTCTAAATAAGTATTTTATGCTATGTTGTTGCTTTGTGGGAAGTTGATGTTAGGCTTCTAGACAATTGGAGAACATTTTGTACGTGGTTATAACTTTATAGCACGGATAGCCGCTATAGCGTGTATAACATCTGAAGGAGGCAGCCGCTATTTCTGTTAGCACGCTATCTTTTTACCATGGTTTTCACTAACATGTAAAAATCTGGCTTGACCCGGTTCGGTCTACATAAGAGTTGGGCTCAACTAACTCAGGGACATTTTGATTCTGAGCGGGGAAATTAGGATTCATCGGGAGACAAAGGAGAGCAGGCGTGAAGGGGAATTTGGAGCCAAGCGGTAGTGGAATCGACAATGTCATGTTCGTCGGGTGCTTCTTTCATTCCCGGCGACGGGCGGGGAGGTCGGACAAAGGCCCCGTGATGGATATCCTGGACTCCGAAGAACCCAGGAAGAAGGTACTACGTACGCGTGCGTCGTTGCTAATGTAAGTTTGATTTCTGAAAAAATCAGAGTTACTTCCTATGGTTCTTCTTCTCATTGTGGAGTTTGTTTCAAATGATGAACAAACCGGTGGTTGTGGCTATGTTGATTGGTGTGATGAAGCGACATCAATTTTCTACGCGATTTGCTTTGGCGATTTACGCGATGAAATTTACCAGATGTGTGGCGAAGGAAGATCACAGTGCAACAAACAAGAACAAAGAGGCACAAAGGACATTGGTGACGGAGTTGTTGTTGCACTATAAGATGAGGTGGCAGAGAAGAATGCAGAAATTGCTGGTTTAAATGCCAGATTTGAGAGAATGGACATGATTTTTTATAAGAATGTTGTCTTTGGGCTTGTTACATCTATGGGTTTAGTAGCAGGAAAAATCTTAATGTACTCCCCTCTGTTTCGATTATCTAATAAATCTTTTAATGAAAGTAGATTGTTTCCCTATTAAGTTTACAACTTTTATGATCTCTTCCCGAACCAAACATGAATGTTTCGATTCATTTGGCTCTCACGCCTTTTTTTTGCTTTTGCTATAGCTATTTCCATATCTTTTTTGTTAAGTAATGAGCCATCCTCTAGCTTCTCTTTTCTGTTTTTGTGGAATTTAACATCAGACTTCATACGGTATAGTTGTTGTGTAATGTTGTTATTGTTATGTATGCTCATTTTGTAATGGCATGCTGGTATGTTCTATGGTCTTTATGGAAGTGTGATATTTCTGTCAATATTATGGAAAATAATCCTGACATTTACATAGCAATTTGATAGCACAAATCATTGCTATTTTCCCGGCAATGTTATAATAAACAGTAATGTAATTACAAGATTAAACCAAATGCACAAATCACAACCACTTTCTAGACAATCTGGAAGTTTTTCATAGCAATATTAAACCAAATATTCCTGACATTTTGATTTTACAAGCATTGCAACATGATACCAGCCCAGACATGGTCTTATGCCATGATCATGAACGATACATAGTTTATCACATGATCATCAAAAGTAAAAACATGACAAAGTAGTAACTTAGTACTAGTTGCCACTCGCTGTGAAATAAGATTATACGGGCACTGAAGATGCAGGCCTCCTCCCTCTTTTTGGTGCTCTACCTCTCCCTCTCATAGCAGATGATCCAGATTGAGCAGTTCTAGATGATCTAGCTTGAGCAGTTGTAGATGGTCCAGCTTCAGAAGTTGAAGATCTCTTTCCAGCGGGTTTAAACCCAACAACTTATGCAATTGAAAGATCTAGGGGATGCCCGAGAACAGACTGAAATCCGGTGGCAGTAAAAATTCATGTAAAAAAACATAATATTCAACTAAAATATCTAGAATTCATTGGAAATTCATAATATTCAGCTTAAGTCTCTAAAATAAATGAAAAATCCATAACATTCAGCTAAAGTATTTAAAATTCATGGAAAGTCCATAATATTCAGCTAATTCCTCTAAAATTCATAATATTAAGTGAAAGTTTCTAAAGTTCATGAAAAAACGCAACATTATTTTGAAGTATCTAAAATTCAAGGAAATTTCATAAAATGTTATTCTTATAAATTCATGGAAAATTCATAATATTCATCTAGAGACACTAAATTCAATAAAAATCCATTATATTATTCCAAAGTGGCGCTATTTTTTTCGAGTCTATCGCCTCAAGGGTCCGAATTTTTCACCTTAGAAAAAAGAAGAAGTTACTTCCTATTTGTCGTGGTGATGAACTGCAACCTGCTGGTTCCTCGGAAGATGATATCATGCAGATGATTCTGAATAAGTAATTTATGCTATATTGTTGCTTTATGGGATGTTGATGTTAGGCTTCTAGACAATTGGAGAACATTTTTTGTACGTGGTGATGCATATATTGTTTATTCTTATTGAAAAATCCTTCACTTTTTAGTCATATCTTGTTTTTTTTAAACGCTATATAAAATATAGCACGGATAGCACGCTATAGCGTGTATAACATCTGAAGGCAGCCGCTATTTCTCTTAGCACGCTATCTTTTTACCATGGTTTTCACTAACATGTAAAAATCTGGCTTGACCCGGTTCGGTCTACATAAGAGTTGGGCTCAACTAACTCAGGGACATTTTGATTCTGAGCGGGGAAATTAGGATTCATCGGGAGACAAAGGAGAGCGGGCGTGAAGGGGAATTTGGAGACGAGCGGTAGTGGAATCGACAATTTCATGGTCGTCGGGTGCTTCTTTCATTCTCGGCGACGGGCGGGGAGGTCGGACAAAGGCCCCGTGATGGATATCCTGGACTCCGAAGAACCCAGGAAGAAGGTACTACGTACGCGTGCGTCGATGTGAATGTAAGTTTGATTTCTGAAAAATTCAGAGTTACTTCCTATGGTTCTTCTTCTCATTGTGGAGTTTGTTTCAAATGATGAACAAACCGGTGGTTGTGGCTATGTTGATTGGTGTGATGAAGCGACATCAATTTGCTACGCGATTTGCTTGGCGATTTACGCGATGAAATTTACCAGATGTGTGGCGAAGGAAGATCACAGTGCAACAAACAAGAACAAAGAGGCACAGAGGACATTGGTGACGGAGTTGTTGTTGCACTATAAGATGAGGTGACAGAGAAGAATGCATAATTGCTGGTTTAAATGCTAGACTTGAGAGAATGGACATGATGTTTTATAAGAATGTTGTCTTTGGGCTTGTTACATTTGTGGGTTTAGTAGCAGGAAAAATCTTAATGTACTCCCCTCTATTTCGATTATCTAATAAATCTTTTAATGAAAGTAGATCATTTCCCTATTAAGTTTACAACTTTTATGATCTCTTCCCGAACGAAACATGAATGTTTCGATTCATTTGGCTCTCACGCATTTTTTTTGCTTTTGCTATAGCTATTTCCATATCTTTTTGTTAAGTAATGAGCCATCCTCTAGCTTCTCTTTTCTGTTTTTCTGGAATATAACATCAGACTTCATACGGTATTGTTGTTGTGTAATGTTGTTATTGTTATGTATGCTCATTTTGTAATGGCATGCTGGTATGTTCTATGGTCTTTATGGAAGTGTGATATTTCTGGCAATATTATGGAAAATAATCCTGACATTTACATAGCAATTTGATAGCACAAATCATTGCTATTTTCCAGGCAATGTTATAATAAACAGTAATGTAATTACAAGATTAAACCAAATGCAAAAATCACAACCATTTTCTAGACAATCTGGAAGTTTTTCATAGCAATATTAAACCAAATATTCCTGACATTTTGATTTTACAAGCATTGCAACATGATACCAGCCCAGACATGGTCTTATGCCATGATCATGAACGATACATAGTTTATCACATGATCATCAAAAGTAAAAACATGACAAAGTAGTAACTTAGTACTAGTTGCCACTGGCTGTGAAATAAGATTATATGGGCACTGAAGATGCATGCCTCCTCCCTCTTTTTGGTGCTCTGCCTCTCCCTCTCACAGCAGATGATCCAGATTGAGCAGTTCTAGATGATCTAGCTTGAGCAGTTGTAGATGGTCCAACTTTAGAAGTTGAAGATCTCTTTCCAGCGGGTTTAAACCCAACAACTTATGCAATTGAAAGATCTAGGGGATGCCCGAGAACAGACTGAAATCCGATGACAGTAAAAATTCATGTAAAAAACATAATATTCAACTAAAATATCTAGAATTCATTGGAAATTCATAATATTCAGCTCAAGTCTCTAAAATAAATGAAAAATCCATAACATTCAGCTAAAGTATTTAAAATTCATGGAAAGTCCATAATATTCAGCTAATTCCTCTAAAATTCATAATATTAAGTGAAAGTCTCTAAAGTTCATGAAAAACCGCAACATTATTTTGAAGTATCTAAAATTCAAGGAAATTTCATAAAATGTTATTCTTATAAATTCATGGAAAATTCATAATATTCATCTAGAGACTCTAAATTCAATAAAAATCCATAATATTATTCCAAAGTCTCTAAAATTTAGTAAAATACCTCTGGTGTCTTCTTTTTCTTGTCAGTCTTCAAAATATGTGCACCTTGACAAACTATGTTCTTGCTATACTGTCCTTGAGCTTCTTAAATATGCTAGTACATATTTTCGATAGCTTTTTTTATGGAAAGCCCCTAGTGCAATTGTATTGATTATCAAATAAACTTACATCGTATGATAAAATGCCCCGAATTGAACCAGGAGGGTCCTCGTGCCAAACAACGGAGGAGGAACCCTGTGCATGAGTCGCATAACAGCTTTCCCTAGGAGAAAACACGATAATAGAAATAACCCAAGCTAGGAGTGTGCGTTCTTCATAGATTGATGCTGCCGGACCGATGGAATTCCCCTCCTCGTTCATCGTATCGATCACTTCCATGCAGTAACTGTTAACAACATTGTTGCATCCCACATGACTCACCAGATAAGCCCATCTTTCAAAGCTCTTGCCTCGGCAGTTGGAGTATCCGTGACATGACATGGGGGATGCCTGAGCAGCTCCCAGCAATGAATCCCCCTGATCATCATGGAGGATGGCTCGTGTCGCACCTTTTTCCTCGGCCAAAGAGAACATTTCGTTTAGCAAACCCTTCAGGTAGTTTTTTCCATTTCTCACAGAGAGGGTAAAACGTGACTGCAAATTGCTCCATACCTCACCTCACCCTAGGTACCCTTTTTTTGTTTGTTTTTGTTTTTGAGCATCAGGGACCGGTTTCTTTCGTGGGCCATAGTTTATGGGTCACGTTGTAGAAAGCCCATCTTGAAAACGGGCAGATCAAAGTTTGTCTACTTTGATAGTGCGTGCGGCAGTTTAGGGCAAGACGGGCCCAACACCCGTAGCTACTCTTTGCCCAGTGCTAAAATGTTGCCGGGCCCGAATTCTATTTCCATGGGTTATTATTATTTTTTTTTTTTTGAGGAGCCTCTCTGAGAGTACAAGTTGTAGCATCTGTTCAAATACATAGATACGCACACCACACACACGCACTCCACAACTCACGCCCCTATCTATGCGACTAAACTAGACCTACAACCTATACATAGCACGTCCTGAGAGACCTCCGAAGTCACGGACTTCGGGAACGGCGGGCACGTCGTTCTCGCCTGTGGCTTGTAGACGTGTGAGAGGCATCAAAAAAATAAATAAAAAAGAGCCACTAGTCGTCCGCCCCGCCACCCGCACGCTAGCGAAAACAAAAAGGAAACATAAGTACTACTCCGTAGCTGATAGTTCACGGACGCCGGTCGCCGGAGTCCGGACGGAACAGCACCGGTGCCGGGACGGCGAGTGCGAGCCGGCGCGGTTCACGTGAGGTTACACGACGCGACAGGGAAGAAAGTGCCGCTAGATCTGGATCGGGTTCGGTCATCCACGCGGGTGGACGGACGGACGGATGGGGATGGAACGACGCATCGCAGCGCTGCTGCAGCCCCTGGCATGCATTGCACACTGAGACGATGCCGCCAATGGCAGCATCGCCGGGGTCCCCCTCCCCGGCCCTTTTCCGGCGTCGCCGCTCGCTCGCTAGCAGCAAAAGCCAAAGCCGAAGGCGGAGGAAGCGACGGCGATGATGGCATGCATTTGACTCCGAAAGCCGCTGTAAAGTCTACCCCAAAGAGGGCGGCCGTTGCTGCTTGCTGCATGTTTGCACGCCTTCTCGTGTTAATTTCAACGAGTGATTAAGCGAATGATAGCACTCTCCTTTTTGTACTAGCGCTGCACGGGCAGGCACACGAGAGGAGGTGTCAGCGGCGGCGACTATAAACCAAGATTCCTTCTTCGAGGAGGAGACGAAGGATAATGTAATAAGCAAACGGAGCGCTGGAATCCAAGGTGTAGGTAGGTGGCCTCCTCCTCGCTCCAGTGGGCTGGCTCGGTGTAACGTGGAAGCTTCTCCTTCTTCCTCCCCCTCCAAAGAAAAAGAAAAGAAGGGAGGAGATGAGAAGGAATTTTAATGGGGGCAGAAAAGAAAGAAAGAATCGCACACGAAAAAGATAGTCGGGAAAGAAAAAGACATACAGAGATGCCTTGTTCTTGTTCCCCTCTCCCCTGCTTGTTGCTTAGCCTCACACATCACTCACCTGTAATTAAGCACTGCACGAGACGCTCTCCCTGTTCCCTTCCTTTCTTTGATGGAAAGGGCGAAGAGCTCGGCGATGGCGGTTGAGTCTGCTTCACGCCACTGACGACGTCCCCTATAAAACCGCCAACTTCCCCCCTTTCCCGCTAGCTATAACAGCCCCGCACCAGACCTACCACTCAGGCGTCAGGCTCCCCGTCTCCCTCGAGACTCCACTCCATCCATGGCGGCGGAAGGGCGGCCGGAGGAGGGTGCTGCGGGCGGCGGTGGATGCCGGGTGCCGGCGGGGCCACGTGGGCAGGGCGGCCTGCCGATCGGGTTCCGGTTCCGGCCCACCGACGAGGAGCTGCTGCTGCACTACCTCCGCCGCAAGGCCCTCTCCTGCCCCCTCCCCGCCGACATCATCCCCGTCGCCGACCTCGCACGCCTCCACCCCTCCGACCTCCCTGGTACGCAACGTACGACGCCACGATCCACTAATTAATTATTAATTCGGTGCGCATTGCGCTGACGCCGTGATGTGATGTGACATGCAGGCGAAGCCGACGGCGAGCGGTACTTCTTCCACCTGCCGGCGACGAGGTGCTGGCGGAAGGGCAGGGCGGGCGGCGGCGCCGGCGTGTGGAGGGCGTCCGGGAAGGAGAGGCTGGTGGTCGAGTCCCGGTGCGGGCGGCCCGTCGGCGCCAAGCGGACGCTCGTCTTCTGCGGCCGCGGCGGCGCGCGCACCGACTGGGCCATGCACGAGTACCGCCTCCTCCCCGCCGCCCTCGGCCCCTGCGCCAAGGGCTTACACGCCGCCGAGCCAAAGGACTGGGTGGTCTGTCGTGTTTTCAAGAAGGCCACGCCGGCGGCTCGCCGTGGCACGGTGCGGCGGCATAGGGGCGACGCTGACATGGCGCCGTCCCCGGCGTCCTCGTGCGTGACCGAGGCGCGCAACAGCGCCGGCGAGGAGGAGGAGCAGGACGGAGAAGAGATCGCTTCTCATTGCCCACCGAGAGAGGATTAGAGCTGACTTTGATCATGGTCCCTGTAATTTTCTAATGAGTTAATTCGTCGCCCCCGCTACCCTAGTAGTAGAAGTAGTGATCCTCAGTTCGAACCCATCAAGAGAAACAGATCGAGCTCGAGCAAATCAAAATCAAACGCCTCACCCACAATGTTTGACGAGTGAGACAGCTCACTGCAAATCCTTCCAAGGTTAAAAAAATTTTTTTTTTTTGAACACATCCAAACTTCCTTCATATATTCACCTCAAATCCACGTACACAGTACATAGAAACAAGAACAAAGCAAGAACAGAGCGAAGAGGATGAAGAACCAGAAGCATCGGGAGCACCGGCCTCGCCGGCGTCGGAGACGAAGTCGACCACCTTCCTTCTTGCCGCAGACAGGGAAACTTTTGCCCTATAGGAGACGCCGCCGTGCCCGCCCGCCGCGCCGCGGCGGAGCTTGAATCGATGAACGGCCGGGGCGAGCGCCCCCCTGTCCCATCTACACCTCCTTGCCGGAGTCAACTTCGGAGCCGCCGCTGGACGACGCCGTGGATCCCGGCGAGCCCCAGGTTCCAAGCGCAACCACCGCCAGGACGGAGACCGTCGCTGGATCTGGCGGTAGAGCGAGGCACGGCGCGGATCCGCCGATCCGCGGGTGCCAGGGGAGCAGGCGCGCCGGCCCGGAGCTCCACGAGCGCCGCCGCCGGAGAGGAGAAGCACCTGCAACAAAAACCTCGCCCGCGACACCTCCTCCTCCACGGTGCCGCCGGCTGCCCCAGACGAAACTACCACATATACACACGTGAGGCGGGGATCCCCCACCCTCCCGCCGCCGAGGCGGCCGCCGGAGGGCGAGGGATCCGGCGGATCGACGGTGCGGAGGTGGATCGGCTCGGTGGATTCACAAATCGCCCTTTCCGCTACAGTGTTTGGAGAGGGGAGACGACCAGCGTGAGCAAGTTGACGACGTAAGGCAAGGTTAAAAAAATTGGAGTTTGACCAAAACACATCTCTCATGGATGCGTGCTCCGTGTGCTTTGCTAGTCAATTTCCAGAAAGTAACTTTGCCTATCGTCATTTCGCTTCTTCTTACACAAATCAACAAGTAAAAATCCAATGAAGTACCGCAGAATCCAATGGTAAAAAAGTTCAGAGGTGCAGCAGGGAAAGCAGGGCAGAAAGGCGAATTCAGCTCCATGGAAGCAAGCAGGAAAGCGGATGGATGCATGTTAAGCCGGGCGTGCGTGGTGATGATGGCGCTACTGATCGATCTATGAATTGGATTAGATACTCGACTCCACTCAGACTACCGGAGATGCCTTTCTTCTTCCCCGGAGGACCCCTGTTCGGCGACACAGGAATAACGAGGGACCCTGTAATTGGCAAGAGGAATAGGAATCCATCCGGCCGAACTACGAACAATCAATTGCAGTTGCATCGATCGATACGGAGCATTTCGTATCGCTTGTGCTTTGAATAAAATCGTAGGCGAATAAGCTCAAAGATTTGGGGAATCTCTCCATCCGCCGGACATTAGGATCTCTGAATTCACAATGTACTGTCACTGTCTTCTTCTTCAGCTACTAATAACTGCAGATACTGATGGTTACTTCCAGTCCGATCCATGGATTGGATTAGATACTCGACTCCACTCAGACTACGGGCGATGCCTTTCTTCTTCGCCGGGGGGCCCTGTTTGGCGACACAGGAATAACAAGGGACCCCTGTAATTGGCAAGAGGAATAGGAATCCGTCCGGCCGAACTATGAACGCACAATTAAGAGCATGCCAAAAGACCGGTCCGGACGGCAAAATCGTCCACCAGCGACACCCCAAAGGGTCGTCCCGAGCAAATTCGTGTCCGGCACCCCGAAAGGGCCTCTAAGTTTGGAGCCCCTCTCGGAGGTGCCGGACATGGAGCGGACATGGGCTCTGACAGGGGTGGCCCGCCTGTCATAGAGACAGCGCGTTCAGGCGTTATTTAACGCGCCGTGCAGGAGGCCGGTCTGGCCGTGATGGCGCGATACATCGCTCGCCGGCGGAGCTAGATGACGCCGGCCGAGCGGCGCCTCCCCGAGAACGACGACGGCTAGGCCAACTGGGGCCGTTGGATGGAGCGCTTCGAGCGCGAGCGGGAGGCGGTCATCGCCACCAACGACGGCCCTAGATCGCGCGAGACGCGATACAACACCGGCGGCCGCAAAGACTAGTGGTGGCCGGTTGCCTCCGCGATCGAAGCCGCGCGCCGACACGCTGCCACGGGCAGCGCTATCCCCTTCCGCCTCCTGCCTCCGGTGCCGCGCGTCCCTCCACGACGCCGCTCACCGCCGCGTGGTGGAGGCGGCATCACCTTCCGCGAACGCCGCCAGCCAGCGCGTTCGCCACCACGCCCGCGCGGCCACCTCTTCCTCCGTCGCTCCAGGACGGAGGCAATGCCGGTGGAGGTCATCCCGGCAGGCTACGACGTGCCGTCCGAGATGCGGAACGAGCACGACGGCGACTGCCCGGGCTTGCTGGCGGCGCTCTCCGAGTCGGTGGTCGACATCGAGCACGACTCGCCGGGCCTCATGGCGACCCTGGCGATGTCAGCCTCCTCCTCCTCCGGCGGCCCCTCCACCAGCCGTGCGCCGGGCGACGGCGCCTCCTCCAGCCGCGCGCCGCGCCACGACGGAGCCTCCACCAGCCGTGCTGCCTCCACCGCCACGGTGGTGAAGATCGAGGACGACAACGACGATGACTCGTGGTGGGACAGAGAGTAGGCTAGGTGGCGGTTAGGGTTTAGATTTTTCAAAAAAAATTCAAATATTTTGTAATTTGAACCGAATATGAATGAAATTTGAAATTCCTTTAAATTCGTTTGAATTCAATAAAAAAAAATTTTGGCTTTGGGGTGCGCCGCTGTGGGCTACACCTCCAATCGACCGAACACAAAGCCGGCACCCCCAGTTGGGCCTCAATTGGGGGTGTCGGACACGAATTTGGAGGCCCGATGGAGATGCTCTAATCGCAGTTGCATCGATCGACATGGAGCATTTCGTATCGCTTGTGCTTTGAATAAAATCGTAGGCGAATAAGCTCAAAGATTTGGGGAATCTCTCGATCGACCGGACATTAGGATCTCTGAATTCACACTGTACTGTCACTGTCTTCTTCTTCAGCTAATAATAACTGCAGATACTGATGGTTACTTCCCGTTCGAAAAGTGTTTTTTTTCTGTGTTTACGTTGGGCGAGCCGACACGCACCTACTCCTACATACTAGAAGAGATTCTAGAGACGGGTTCATCGATCGGTTCGTGCGGTATGACGCCCGGATGACGAGTTGCTTGCTTAAGCTAAACTGGCTGCATTTTTTTCTTTCTTTTCTCTTGAAACGAGCGTCTGAAGTCGACAACACTGATTCGCAAAAAAAAAAAGTCGACAACACTGTCGGTGACAGCTAGTAGGAGTGCAGGATTCAGACGACGCCTCCTACGAGCTGATCCCAGCGATGAAAACTCCCTCGCCGGAATCTGCTGGCCACGAGCTTGGTGGTGACAAACGAATTCACTGTCGCCGAATACTAAACCAAAACATCTTCTGCCTCCTCCTCTCTGCTGTTTTTCTTCCAAGAGGATGGTACAGTACCATTGGTACTCTGTTTCCACGGCGTCGTAGTAAAAGAAGACAGCAACGGGTGAATGTCGCGGCAAGCAGCGAGCAGCGGAGTCAAAGCCGTTTTAAATTTAGACGGCTACAGTCTTACACCAGCAGCAAGCCTTCACTCTTTTCTCACAGGTGTCCGCGCTCGTTCGACAGCTAGCGGCGGCAGCAGCCCGCGGGCGGTGGCGGTCGGACCGTCAGACACATCGCCGCCGCGCCCGGGCATCCATCACTCCATCAGTCAGTCACCGGCGTCGGCCCGTCCCTTCGTTCGCGCACACACACGCAGACTGTTCCGAACGCACACGCGACCATGTAGTACACTGCAATACCTCGAGCTTCCCCTACTGAACTTTGGGCGAAGCTACGGCAATGGCGTTGGCGTGCACTGCTGCGCCCTACACACACGCACGCAGCTTGCCATGTGATCCTAACCGCCGGATCGCCCCCCGGCCGTCTGTCCGGAGACGCAACCGGCGACCAAGACGACACCGCGTACGGGCGCTCGTGCATCCCGCTTCTTCAAATAGCCAAGCGTGCCGTCTCGTACCCGGGGCAGGGAGGAGATCTGGGCCGGAATTGGCCGGCGGTGGCGGTTCCTTGTAGGGGAGTGTCAGCTTGGGGCACACACCACCAACACCACCACCAAGTACCAACCATGGAGTGCAGATCTAGCACTGCTCCTAGAGGTTGGCAGCACCGGAGAGTTTACTGCATGTTCGTCACTGACAACGATCACTAGTTTAGGTTAGTAGTGGGGTGAGGTGAACCGTGAGCGTGCAATTGAATGAGTGATAGTGCCAGGCACATGGGCCGGCTGTCGCGGCGAGCGACTGGCTTAACTCGGAATATCTCGGATGCGTGGAGAACTGGAGATGGCAACCCGTCGGATTTAGTATGGAGGCTGCCGCTGCCGGCACGGTTTGATTATATTTGTTTCTTCATTGGGTTTCTGTCTCACATACTCCAGTTCAATTAGCACTCTATCATGCAATGGTTTTGCTTGTTCGGTCAGAAGAGAGAGAGAGAGGGTGTACCATCCATTACGTTTAGTTTATTTTTTCTGGGGGAAAACACTGTAGGTCGTCAGTAGGTGTCAACTTGCTATCGGTGTCAAACCATAAGCACGCAAGCACTAAGCTAATCGATTCAGCTGTCGTCTCACTCACTGAGCAGTGAGCACCATCTATGTATCTTTGGGAGCCCGACACGCACGCTTAAAACTAAGCACCTGCACTTTGTTTGACGTGCTAGACAACAAAGCCAGCAGCTAATTAGCCAATCAAGCTGAGCCTAAACTAATGATTCCGTGGTGATGATGCTAATCAATAAATCTCTACTATATAATACGAGTAGTGTTTCTTCCTCTCGTTTTTTTGTACGTTGGTTTGGTACGTCGTCCCGTTCACGTACGTCGTCCTCCCGATCGATTGCTGGTTGGTTTTTGTAAATCGTATTAAACTCTAATTCCTACCGAGGCCCAGAAACGTCGCACGGCACGGCCCAGTAAAAAAAAACCACATCGTCGCTTCTTTTTTTTCCGCCGCTCTGTACACCCAAATCGCTCCTCCTCCGCTGACCGATTCGTCCCGCGTGGCGGCGGCAGATGGGAGATGCAGCGCACGGCCGGATGGGGAAGGATCACCACCCACATCGCCAAGAGAGAATCCGTCATGGAAGTTGGGGAAGCCAGCATGCGGTGACACGGAGTACTCCCACTATGGTCTGGATGGCGCGCTCACCTCCTGTCCGAGCTCTGTTCCAGTCCACACGGATCTCCGCCATCCACATCGTCGTTCTCCTGACTCCACCAGCCGGCCAAATACCCTTACCCGCGCCCATCTTCATCTCCCCCTCCTCCCCCTCCCTTCACTTCAAAGAGAGAAGAAGACAGGGACGTCTTCAAGGCCTCCACAGCCACCGGACAGAAGCCTCAACATGGTCGGCCGAGCTGGTGTCCGCGTCCCAAGACCTGCTTCCAGCCTCGACATCTCCCTTCCCTGATATCTCTCTTGGATGGAGGTAATCTTCCCCAATTCCAGTACATGTTTGACCTATGAGGCTATGAGTCAGTCGATTGATGCCAGCCACGTTTCATGGGTAATTCCACCAAATTGAACCATAATCATATCACCCCTTTTAGGTTTATCTTCACATATTATATTGTTCTTCAACCATGTTGAATTGCTGCCAGGTCGCATTGTGGTCTGAAGCTTGAAGATGCGACCATAGAGAGAGCATGAGAGTTCTGATGTCTGTTGGTAAATGACAGATACATTAATTTCCGGTTGCCAAGGTAGGTTGGGGAGTACGAGAAGGTGGAGAGAAGACCTCTAACATCGGCGCTTGAGCTGCTCTAAGCCTGCATCATTGGTTGTAGCCACGCCGGATTCTATATGACCAACAAGTTCAGTTGGGTTGGTTGTTTTTCTTTAGATGCTAAATGGTCCTGAAAGATATGCAAGTCTGTTGTTAATTCACTACATGCAGTGTTTGTCTTAGTCCTTTGTGGAGAGAAACAAAGGTCTACATGCTTTAGTTGTACTGTTGTGAAACTGAAATAGAATGGAGTAATTATCTATCAACTACTAATACATGTGATTTAAAGAAAATGAGCAGCTATTCGTATGCGCCTTTTTCTGTAAGCGCACTGAGAAGAGACTACAATTTATATATATATATATATAGATTCAGTACAACATATGCAAGTGCGATTTCCATTTGGATATACATGGACGTATGTATCTATTTGTAGCTTGAAGCTTGCATAATGGTAAAACATAGATATTCCATGGTCAGCAACTTAGTTGCCCTTCGGCTGCCTAACTTTTCTTGTGTATATCTACAAGTTCTTAGAGAAATTATCAAGCGGACATGCTCAAAACTAGGGTTTAGGGAGGTGGGTCAACAAATAAAAAATTGCTTAAGAAAAATAAAAAAGGCTTAAGAAAAATTCAATGCATTGGTCTCTTCATAGTAATAATCTCCTTTTACGGTGATATACTAAGTAACACTCATATGAAGGATGAATCACAAATTTAATGTAATATAAGTTCAAATTTTATCATTGTGCCCGATGTCATCTAACCCAACACCCCGGCACTGCCAATAAGAATTTACTTTGTGCACCTCTATGGCATATATATTTTTCTCTCCCGTTGCAGCGCACGGACACGTTTGCTAGTACATACATACATACATACATACATACATACATACATGCGGTGGCACGTTAGTCGACGGCGCCGACCGAAAGGTAATGAAAGGCAATAGGCAAGGCAAGGTGAGATCACAACCGTCTCCCTCCCCCAACCATTGATCTTGGGAGCTAGCACACGCCACTCCAAATCGAGTTCTCTGAACCTAAAATATTTCCAGTTGTCCAACAGTCATCACTATCATCTCTTTCAACATGATCCAGGGGTGGTGCCCCTAGCTAGGCCCTAGCTAGTCCTGGTTTGAGCAGTTGAGGACGGGTTGCTTGCTTCCTTTTCCAAGACCAAATCCATCCATCCATCTATCAAAGTCGTCCCGGAAAGTCGAAGGAGCCGGCATGGGCTCCCTCTCCTCTCTACTCGCTTGCAAGTCATCCCCATGACTCGCCCCAACTCCCAAGGGAAAAGGAATGGTTTTCTGGGACAGCGTGTGCGGTGGAGCAGACGTACGTACGGCATTGCCGCCCGTGCGTCCTTCCGCCAACTACCACCATTCTATCATCTGTTTCGTTTTCGTTTCATCACGGAAACAAGCAACACACACACTCTCTCTCTCTCTCTCTTTTGCATGAATATTTGTGCGAAATATTCACAGAGATTAAATTGGACAATTTTCTACTACCTATTACTCTCTTCATCCAAAAATATAAGTTGTGCTGGATTTGGATTTACCACAATCAACAATATAATCCAGGCCTCGTCTCCTTTTGGGTTGTATCTTGCCTTGGGTGCGTGTGGTGTGGTATGGTGTCGAGTTGTATCATGGAGTTGTATGGTAGTTGAGTTATCTATAAAGCGGAGCGAAAGACTATTCGAGAGAGGTTCTAAGCAGGTTTGACCAGGCGTTTACCGATGACTTGCAGGGCGCAGTTGTATTCGTCTCCACACATCTTCCCCCTCTCACCCCCTACTGGTCGTCCACCTCCTCGTTCTGCCACTGGGCTTGCGCGCCGGCGTCCAAATCTCATGTAGCTTGGTGGCTGAGTCATGAGTCTGGAGTGGGAATACGGTTTGCAGGCTGAGCCCGTGACAAAGTTAGGGGCCACAAGATTGGAATAGAGGGGTTTATAAAAAATGTATACAATTATGATGCATAGGTCAATGACTGGTTAGACCTCGTTAACACCTGTCATGAACAACTTATAGAGAATCAGGACTATTGTTGTGTAAGTTCGAAGAATTGGGACCCACATAGCACCTCGAGTACTTTTAGAACCGATTATGCATTTTACTCATAATATAGTTTCACACATATTAGTGGTGAAAACATTTTGGGTACATACAAATTTTACTCATATTTTTTAACACAAATAAGCCAACTTATCAACTTTTCATCTGAATTGTCCCATTCTTTTCTTAATATATCTTACCCTTCGAAGATTTTGGGAGAACTTTTTGGGTTACAATGGTCCCGTACACATGATGTATCATGTCACGATTTCGTCTCCTAACTTTTTTCCCACGTCACAATCGGTTCGCCTTGCTGACTTGCGCCTCGTAATTGTTTGTACTGACATAGATGCCACACATGTGTAAAACCACTCACACATCACTCCAAAAACCCGCTTTTAGTGGATCAAGGAACCATATAGAGATGATTTTGACACTTGAGGGATCAAGGATTTATGATATTTTACTGATATTTTTTAATAATATTATAGTTCGGGAGCGGAGTTTAGCCATAATGGAGGAATTAAAAAAAATCTTTTCCACGACGTTTCCCTCGGTGACAAATTAACATATGATAAGTCGAGAAACACTCAATCCATCAATCTATGTTAATTTACGCGGTGCAGCAAATAAATTTTGGTAGACATATGAAAATTTTCAGGTTTTATACAGTCAACATGTCGTGCAATCCTATTTTATGCTTGTCATCATTCCATTTGACGTTTTCTGAAATACAGAGAATCAAAGAGGCCCTACTAGGTGTACCATGTATTTATGATCATTCAGGACGTCCAATTGCAAAAATACTACTCCCTTCGTCCCAAATATAAGTCGCCCTTAAATTTCACTGGTCAACGGCATACAACTTGATCATGATTTGTACTTACAATTTGTCCACAAAATTAATATAAAAATATTTGACACTAAAGAGTTTTGCAAAACGAATCCAACAATACCATTTATAAATTCTCAATCCATATAGGTTAGTATATATATACGTGGTCGTGATCAAGGTCGAGTATCAAAGACCAGCCGAAAATAGGGCCCTTATTTTATTTTAGGATGGAGGGAGAGTACTTGAGTACATACCATGTAATTAGAGAGGCCCTACTAGCGTTCAATGATTCGCAAATAACATCATGAAACTGCATGGATGGACCTCTGCTACTGCATCCTAGCTACGGTCACGCATGTGCTGATTATCAGTCAATCAATGTTCAGGTAGCCCACGATCGAAGAGATCAATGTCTGTCGATTCTTTAATTCCTTTTCTAAGTCGAGTTATATCATGTCATCATTTTCCAGCTGAAAGGCTTGTACAAGTTTGAGTTCATATAAACAAGGATACAAATTAAACTCGATTATGTGCAGAATCTGGATATATAATTGTGAATTCACTCGCTCACGAACTAAAATGAGCATTTTTCATGTGCGGCGAGGAGACACTGGCATGCGGCGTTGCCCCCATGGATCGGATTTGAGGTGCAAGCAAGCAACAAAGCAGCAGTGAAGTAGGAGAACAAATGGAAAAGGAATCAGTGGAGTGGAAGAAGTGTCTTCCTTCCCCTGTGATGCTTTCTAGCGAGCTAGGGTAGGCCGCCCAGCTGCAAGATCCACCACCTCAGTTAATTCACTGATCACTAGAGGCACTCTACTGGACAACCACCACACAAGTGCACCTCTAGTATAGGTTATCTTCTCTACTGGACAACCACCACACAAGTGCACCTCTAGTATAGGTTATCTGAATCTCCGGCAAGTCAAGGAAGAAAACCGAAAAGGATTAGAGAACTCTTCCTCCGTATGTGTTCTGCTCAGAAGCGTTCAAGGTTGCCTGCAAGCATCGATCCCTGTAGAATTCGGGCATTCATTCAAGTGTATGGGGCACACTGGACTGGAGCATATAGGTTGCCTATGCTTGCAAGAACAAGGTGCATCTTCCTTGCAATCAAGGATGCCTTGAAGATTCTGAAAGAATTGTATGCTTGGGTTTGCTTCTTCTAGAACGAGGGCAAGTGGTACAGGGTATGGTGGGGGGCGTCCATGTAGAGTTTATGGAATCTGAATATTGTCAGCTTAGGGTGTTGTTGTTTTTTTATGCGGGGAAAGCTCAGGGTGTTGTTCCTCCCGACTGTAGCAGCTTAGACACCCACATGCAACTATGCCTGAAGAAGAATTGCTTGCAAGTTGCAACCTCTTGACACTTGTTCATGCTGCTGTCCTACTTCTCGACCAGACCTACGATTTGTGTGGAAGGTGTACTGTTATCACCACCAGAGTGATAAGGTCTGATTCACATTGATAATAACAGGCAAACAAACACCCTCGAACGAGATTTAAATGTTTTGAACACGCACGTCAAACTGTTTTAGTAAAGCATGAACAAAGAACCACGCAAAAATGTAGCATGCAGAGGCTGGGGCAAAAGCTCCCATTTCAAAAAAAAAAACGCAAAAATGTAAACAGAAACTCACGGAGGTCCATCTTCATTATGGGCTTTCGAACATGGTCCTTATTTTCCTGCGTAGCCCATAAAAGGCAGTCCACTGCCGTCTTCCTGCCAGGTCGGACCAAGCTGTCATCAGCCACCTCATCCTTTCCCGCCAAATTTGGGCTCCCCGTCCTCCCGCGAACCCCTCGGCGCCGCTCGCGGCAGCGCAGCGGCATAACCACAACCACCTCGTGCGCCTCCGGTACTAAGGACACGCGGGCAACGGCGCAGCCGTCCCCCCCTCTCGCTCACCCTGCCCTTCGTCTTCGCCTGCGATGGGAGCCGCGGCGTCGACCGACAGGGCCGAGCGGCGGAGGCGGGACGGGCCGCTGGGGCACAGCGAGGTGCCCACGACGGGGACCCTGTCGACCATTCCGGAGGATCTTGCGGCGGCGGATGTGAGGAGAAAGGGATGTAAGGTGTCCCCGGAGCCGAAGGAGGGGGAGGAACCGGCGCCGCCGCTGCCGGGGTCTCCCAGCTTCCGGATCTACTGCCAGAATGCGGCCAGAGTCGACGCGTTGGTGGCCGCCGCGTACGCTGACGGTGGTGACAACGACGAGCCCGCCAAGGCCATTGGTAAATAGCTATTCCCCTTCCCCTGTCCGCTTGCTCTGCATCACACGAGTTTTCTTCAGGTGCATTTGCGCTGACGCTTTGAATCACCCTCTTGCTTGCAGAGACGTCTCTGGCAATCAGCAAGAATGATCTTCGACCCGGATCCGGCGAGGTAGGTTCATGCATGATCTGCTCACGATGGCAGCTTAGCAAATTCAGCAATTGCAGTTGCGGCTATGGCTTCTCTGCTAACGTTTCTGAATCTCGCCGATGTGCGAAACGCAGTTGTCGAAATCGAAGGAGTCGAGCGGGTGGCCGAAGTTCAGAGGACAGGCGTTCGTCGATGCTCTGTACAGCTTCATCGTCTGCCGCAGCAAGGCAGCTTCCGCTCACCCCCCTCCTCATCCTCCTGCAGCTGTTGTTGCTGCAAAACCTCATCAACCCTGTGCTGCTTTGCCCCCTAGACTTGCTGCTGTTCCAGATCCCTATCTCTGACCATAAAGTGCATGGGATCATCACATCTTACATTTCAGCATGTAAAATGTGGCTGATTCGGCCACCTCCTACATGCTTTCTGTCGTTCGCTGTACTTAATCATGATCGTCGTTTGTAAGCTAACCCTGCATATGGCCAACTGATTTTGTGGGGATGTAAGGCGCATCAGCCTTTGAATGCTCATTTTGTTCATTAGAGAAGGATACTGAATAGTGTTACAGAAAAAGGATAATCATACTAGTTTGGAAGCTGTTCATGCAAAGCTGTCTATTCTGGGAAATTTTGTTACTTTCTGAATGCTAGAGGATTGGAAGCAAGCATTTCCCAAGATTAAGATCATTTCCTATTATCTGCACTGCCCATTTCAGTCTTCTTATCTGATCTGCATACATTGTGAGAAGCCACCTACACAATTGCCTGACGATATTATATCACCTGAATCCATTTCACTGGTGAAATCTTGTGAAAGTCTCATCTGTACATAGATTCATTATTCACAAGCTCTCTAGCTATACAGGTATGCCTATGAATCGTGTATTAGGATGAACTGCTACTGCCTACTGGAACAGTGGTATGTAAGAAAACAAGAAGAAAAGGAAAGATCAGAAAAGAGGAACACAATTAGCTTGTCATTTGACTGCACCTACTGCAAATTTTCCTTTAGCTCTTAGCTGATCCTTATTCTTTCTTCTCACCTCCATTGGATGGCCAAGCGAGTATGGACGGAATGCACCTATGAGAACGGTGGAAGGCGCCATCTTAAGGCTTGGCTTGGGCTTGTGCATTCCCTTCTTCGGGCTGTTCAGGTAAGTTTTCATGTGACCAAATATTAGGCTCGGCATTCTCCTTAGCTCCACAACCGATGATGTGAAGAACTCGTCGTTTGTTCTGTCAGCCGAGGAATCTATACCACCAATTGACGCATCCAGATGTGGTGGAGGAAATCTCTCAAGCTTTGTTGTGCTTGTGCTCGTCACCAGCCTTGGTATCTGGAGAACAGTAATAAGCATGTTCTTCTTTTAGTCATAGCTCTAGTATATGTCTTAATGAGTTTCGATAAAAGCATCAGATAAGCAGAGCACACAAGAAATACGACAACCGATATTATTTTTTTGGCACAGTGGTTGTTTTAGTATGATACAGTTCAGACAAAAATTTGCAGCACAAAAAGAAGGGGAACATACCCTTGGATTTCCATGTTGCTTATTATTGACATCTGGAGTAAATACTCTTCGGCGACCATGATTTTGTGGCATGTGCTTTCTGTTCGTTGTCTGGCGCTCTACTGACCCATTTGCCCTCGATTTTCTGAAAGACGTATTATAACATATGTTGAAGCTCTTATTGACACAAGGGAATAGCATAAATAAGTTAAAAAGAGCAGAGCAGGACCTTTGGTGTTTCTTGTACTTCAATTTGACATCCATTTCTTTACACGGCGGATACCGGGGAAGGCTTGATGGCTCACAGGCATATGGTTCTGTGCTGAAGAACTGAATTTACAGCAAATGGTAAGTACATGTGAAGAGAGAACTACTATATGTTAGCTCAATCATAAATTGTCAAATTTTAGCAACGTTTCAAGTTGAGACCGACTTCTACAGGTTCAAAGTAGATGCCTTGAGGGTGATAGTATTATTAACCTCACTATTAAGAGCATCAGTTGCGGTGCCTCTCATATCTGGGTCAATAGATAGGAGAGTCTCTAGAAGTGATAGGGCAGATGGTGCCACATCCTTAAATCTTTGAGCTATACACCGCTCATATGGCTTGAATGTAGGATGCGGGAACTTCATTTTGTCCCAGTAATCCTCTGATGGAGTACCACATAGCTTGAAAACCTTGTGCAGCTGTTCCACCTGATAAGCACAAGTTAGTCTCCAAAGTGTGCAATTTTCTGCAAACAACTATGAAAAACCGGTATCTCGTAAGGACCAAACAAGTACCTCTGTTCTTCCAGGGAATATAGGCTCGCCGAGAAGAAGTTCCGCCAACACGCAGCCCACACTCCAAAGATCAACACCAACGCTGTAGTGAGTAGCACCTAACAGTAGTTCAGGTGGACGATACCAAAGCGTGATCACTTGGCTGGTCATGGGCCGCGCGTTATCTGGATCAAAGTGAGTGGCCAGTCCAAAGTCGGCTATCTTCAGAATCCCATCATCACTGACAAGCAGGTTCGAACTCTTGATGTCGCGGTGAAGGACGCCCTTGTTGTGACAATGTTCAATCCCAGACAATAGTTGCTTCATGTAGCACTTCACCTGCAAACAAACAATTAGACTTTATGAAGAAAAGAAAGGTAAAATTCAACTGTGATCATAATTGTGCCCAATACTGTTTCTGGAAAATATTGCTCTATGTTAGAGCCTTGCTATTGGGAAAAGAAAGGCATCTTCACACTTTTGACAATTCTAAGTGAAATGAGTGAATTGCAGCCAATGTTGACAGTTGAAACGTCTGAAAGGGGTTTTCTTGTAAGCAACGTGTGAACAAAAATCATGGAGTGCCTGTCTTTGTCAATTGGACTGGAACCCATTGTTCAAAGTTCAAACCTAGTAAATACTGTACACTTGAGTAGTCTAACAGATTTCCAAGTCCACGTGCTTCTCAGCGACGAATTTGTTTGCATCTTTACAAAAAGCCAAAAGCACAATTCCTTACAGATCAGTAGTCAACAATTCTTCTTCTGGAACAGAGAAAAATTCTGCTTGTTTTGACCAACTATATTTCAAAATTACTGTATCCTACTTAATAAACTATTTCTTCTATTCCTACTAAAAGACTGGAAGAGAAATCCCGACAGTATAACTAGGAAACATAATTCTTGCCCACAAAGACATGAACCCAAATGCTTCCTTATTTTTCTCGATACATATTTGTACACACAATGTTTCAATTTATCTTGACAACAAAGCAGTCCATGTTCATGGTCCATAAACTTGCAGAGCACAGGCTTGATTGTCAATGTAAAATACAGATCATCCCACGTACTACATCACAAACCATTCGGTGAACCGAGTTAACAAACTGGTTCAGCTTGATGCTGTACTGAACTCTAAATGCTACATATAGTTAATTTTTAAGGAACATATCAGCAACGGCGGAGCCAGGAAATACATATAGGGGGGGCCGAGGATTGAGCGCAACTCTAACATGGAAAAAATTGTACAGTACATAGTTAGGTTTTTCAGGAAAACATATATATTTATACCCTAATTAATGTAAAACACTTGTTCTAGAAAAATAATAATTTTACATGTGACATTTTTTTTACGAAATACTAAACAAACGTCGCGGATATCTCCGAGGACTAATTCTTAATCGATGGACAACAACAACAACAACAACAACAACAACAACAACAACAAAGCCGTTTTTCCCAAACAAGTTGGGGTAGGCTAGAGTTGAAACCCATAAGATCTCGAAACCAGGTCATGGTTCTGGCACATGGATGGCTAACTTCCACGCAGCCCTATCCATGGCAGCCCTATCCATGGCTAATTCTTAATCGATGGACAATTATTTTAAATTCCAAATCAAATGATATCACCCAATTTCAGTTACGACTCGGTCGCAAATCATGTGCAATCCTTAAATTTTATTGCAATTGCTAACCCAAATGAATTATCATTTGATTTGGAATTTTAGAGTTGAAACCCATAAGATCTCGAAACCAGGTCATGGTTCTGGCACATGGATGGCTAACTTCCACGCAGCCCTATCCATGGCAGCCCTATCCATGGCTAATTCTTAATCGATGGACAATTATTTTAAATTCCAAATCAAATGATATCACCCAATTTCAGTTACGACTCGGTCGCAAATCATGTGCAATCCTTAAATTTTATTGCAATTGCTAACCCAAATGAATTATCTAGCTTGTACGTGTGCTCCAAATGAATTTTGATTGTAATTGCTAACCCGTTTTGGGAGGTTTTGGGACCATGGTTAGCTTTGGTCTCCGAATATTTAAAGAGTAGACAGAGGGGAGAGAAACAACGTGAAAAGCACATGCAGCATGCAGATACATGCGGATCTTCTGTGAGCAGCCTATGTGCAGTTTCATATTTGAGAGATGGATATAGGCTAGAACACATAAATCTTTGCATAACTAATCCCGGGTATTAGGAAGTTTTCCATTTGTTAGGGGGGGCCGTGGCCCCTGCTGGTCCCCCCCTGGCTCCGCCAGTGCATATCAGTGTATCAAAATGAAGGGAAAGTGGACGTACGAACCTGGGGCAAGGTGAAGCGGGCGCTAGAGGCGGTAGCGGCGGCGGCGAGTCCGGTGAGGTCATGGTCCATGTACTCGAAGACGAGGTAGAGTGACGGCGCGGTGGCGAGGCGGGAGGTGACGAGGCCGTGGAGGCTGACGACGTTGTCGTGGGCGCCGAGGTGGCGGAGCAGGGCGATCTCCCGCGCCATGAACCGCGCGCTCTCGGCCTCGCCCACGCCATCCACCCGCACCTTCTTCAGCGCCACCACCGCGCCGCTCTCCACCTCGATCGCCTTGTACACGTTACTGTAAGTCCCCGACCCAATCTGCACGATCACAAAATTATTTGCTCGAACTCATTCCAAATTTTGATAAATAATTTCCTCAACTCTTGCTGACTATTTCACTAGCTAGGATATCCCAATCAAAATAGATTATTGAAAAGAACGGAACTCTTCTCCGGAGAAATAAACAAGTGTACCAGTATGAAAATATATGAAATTACACCAGAAGTTGACTTTTGCCATTTTCCCTTCAGGATTACGAGTTGTTGTGACGGGGACAGTGGAGGAAAAAGTATGAAGGGAAAGCGAGGTTGCTGATTTCTTAATCCGAACAGAGCTTGGGATTTGTTCATATCTGTTTTAGTTTAACGGCTCGGCTCTTGGGAGTTTGTTTATTTGTCGAACTATAGGAAGACATCATCAATGATTACTTTCTCTGTCCTTTCACCCTTGCTCTTTACTTCTTTGCAGCTGGACAAGGAGATTGAGATTTTTTCTTTTGAAAATACTTATCAGCAAGAACTCAAACTGCAGGCAATGAAATTTGAACTAATTTACCTTGTTTTTAGGATCACACAAGCACACAACAGACAGGGGAAGAACAAGAATCAAGAATTAAACCACACAGAGAAATAAAAATGAAATTCCCAACTAAACTTTCAGCAAGTACCAACTACTCTGTTTCGACGTTTCCAAGAAAAGGCCAAGCTTTTCCGGCAACCACCAAAGACGGCAGGACGAGTTAGCTAGCTAGGCAGCAAGCAGCAGCCAGCATAGAATCAGAGAGCGGTCCTCACCTTCTCGAGCTTGTGGAAGGCGTCAGCGGAACGGGGCGTCCAGCCGTGTAGCGCGTCGCCGGCGGCCGTGGAGAGCCAAAGCGGCCACCCGGTCGCGTCCTTCTTGACCGCCGCGATGTGCTCCGGCGGCGGCGCGGTGAGCTGCACCTCGTCGCCCCCTACGCCGATTCTGGCGGTTGCAGCGGCGGTGGCGGCAGCGGAAGGGAAGAACAGGGTGCAGCAGCCCGGTGAGGCGACGAGCTTACCGAGAGTGCATCCCATGGCCGCGCCGCGTCATGTGACGTCGGGAGCAGGGCGGTTGCGTTGCGAGGAGACGACGGGAGGAAGCGGGAACTCAAGGAGGGAGGGGCCGAGGGAGGGAAGGGACGGAGGGAAATGGGCGACGGGTCGACGACGCCAGACTGCGGCGAGTCTTTTGTGACGACCGTTTGGCAGTTTCCACGTTGGACTTTTGACTCTGTTTTGTAAGACTCCACTCTCTTTTGTATTTTTGGTATTTAACATGGGGAATAATGTTGAATTTTGGCTACTGGGACAAAATATTTAAGACAAGCAACACTACAGGGAACAAGCGATTTGTCAAGTGATTTTAATCACTCGATAACTAACCGACTTTCTATCTATTCGGGCGGTGGATACAACCACCTTATACCTAAAAAAAAACTAACCGACTTTGTCGAGTATCAGCATATTCATGGGTTGTCGAATGTTTTTGGGGCACACACGGCGACATCTTAGAAACGTGTCCATTCTATCTACGGTGACAGACAGATCAAGGAATCGAATTTTAAAGACACTCAGCAAACAAGTATGAACATATACATTTGGATTTTGAAGAGCAAACTTTTAATTTTATACAATTTTCTAGAGCTCTTTAATAGAGGAATTAAAAATAATACCTAAAACTTGTCAGGATTCAAACATTTTGGCACGGATCCATATTTTGAGTATATGATTTTAGGATAAATAGAGAAATTAAGTATACACAATTCAAATGGTACTTACTTAACGATAATATGCCATTTTAACTTTCTAAGTGTCAGAATAAGTTTTTATGAAATAAGTGTGAACAAGATGTTCCAAATTGACACCTCTCCAAATTTCACACAAAGTAGGGCACATTCGACGGCCAAATTGCTAAGTGTCAAGAATTTTACCACTTTGTAGCTAGTTTTGCCTATTTAAATAAATTATGCCACGTCGGTTTCTGCCAAAAAGGACCGGCCAGTCAGTGGCACAGGCCATGGCGGTGTTGCCTCCTCCGACGGTGCGTCGCTTGGGAAAAGCACGCTAGCGTTAATGATCGGGAGGCGGTGCGTCGCTTGGGGAGAGGCGCTGCCCGCTTGCCTCCTCGCCCGTGCTTTTAACCATTGTCTCCTCACCGCTCCGCCACAATTCATCTCCCAGTTCCCCTCGCCTCAATCGCCCCACAGATGTCGTCATCGGAGAAGGTGGCGATGCTGCTGGCGCCGGAGGAGAAGGAAATTGCGCCGGAACCGGAGGAATGAGCGTTGCTGGAGCAGGAGGATGAAGGGGCGCAGCCAAAGCAAGAGTAGGACTCCGTATATAATTTATAAACCAAAATTGCAGCAATGTGCCTCCAGTCCACTTGTATTTTCTCGAAGACGATGCCATTGTGTGCCATATCATGCAAAGTGAGTGCGTTTGCGATCGAAAATTCAAAAGTGAAAAGCAGATATTCTTTCTTGGTCATTTTCTGGGCCCTTTTGCGGACACTTTGTCAGAGCCCTGACGGGTCGTAGTCGTCTGGGGACAAACAAGATGGCAAATCTCGGGGTTGGTACATGACCTACGTACTGCTATACGCTATTCCTATTCTGCATGCAAAAGCAGATCGAAAGCAACGTAGCGGATTGCAGCAGCCGGCAGCCCAGCATTATTGTGTACCGTAGACACGCAGCAACAATGCGGCTAACGAGCCAGGCAACGACTACAAAGCGGACTCGACGAACACGAAGGCTGTCAAAGTGTTATCTGGTCGCATCGCTGTGGACATGGCTAGAGTGAAATTTGACAAAAAATAACCACGTGGTAAATACTTCAGCCAAAAATAAACATTTTCTAAAAAAAAAATCAAATCTAACCCTTTCTTGTAGCGCTGGCACCAGGAGTAGGTTACCTTAAGGAACGATGGGGGAGACGAAATCCCTCTAGATTGGGCCTGTTTTGGTGAGGATATGAGAGGGAGCCGCCGCCACCCCTGTTCTTCTGTCGGGGAGAAAAGAGAGAGAGGGAAAAGAGGTCGGGCTGAGCTGGTTATTTTGATCGAAGGTGTCGCGCCCTCACGCCGGCGCTACACCCTAGGGTTTAGGGTTTAGCGCCCCCGCCGGCGGCGCTACTTGACCCGAACTGGCCGTCCCACCCTGCCTCGCTGGTAGGGGTGTAGCGCCCCAACCGGCGGCGCGGTACCTGCACACGTAGCGCCGTCGTTGCAGGCGCTACAAAAAAAAAGGCCAGATTTGATTATTATTTTCCAGAAAAAGGTTTATTTTGGCAAAGTTTCGCCATGTGGTTATTTTTGTCAAATTTCACATGGCTAGACGGCCCTCGTTCTTCAGTAACGCGGGCCGACGTGTCAGCGGCGCAGGCTGCATGCATACACAGAGATACGTACAACTCGTAGGCGACGACATGGCATTTGTCCTGACCTTTAGTTTGTACCCTTTGTGTTTCTAAATATAAAACTTTTTAGATACGTATAAATATGGTCTAAATATGGATCAAAATGAGTGAATCAACGTATTAAAATACGTCTAAATTCATGTGCGTCAAGAAGTAACTAAAAAGGCTTATTATTTGGAACAAAAGAAGTACTCTATAACTTGCATTTGCGTTGACCTTGTTTCCGATATTCTTTCCTGTACGTGGTACCTAACGCTTGCTTAGACATAGCTTAAGATAAACCGCTGACTGCGGTTAGCTTAATGGCCCGGCATTACGTTGTAGAGTAGTACATTAATGCGCATATTATGTTATACCAAAGTTAATCATATCTCTTAATTCCGCTGACAGGAGAGTTCAAAAGCGAAACGAGGCGGGCAATCAAGCGAGCGGTGCCTACCCTGGCAGTAGGGGTGGATATCGAACCAACTCGACTCAACTCGACTCAACTCATAAATACTCGTTAGTTAACGAGCCAACTCAACTCAACTCGTTAACTAAACGAGCTCCAGACCCTAACTTGGCTCGACTCAATAAAAACTCGAGCTGGCTCGTTAAACTCATTATGCTCGGTAATAAACGTTAATAACATAAGCATGTATAGCGCACGTAGTCAATATTACAACATAAACTTAAATATTCTAACATTTCTTAACAGATCATTGTCCATATCTTAAAAACCAACAACATGATAGAACATAACTGCTATATATGACCTACATGGCTCTAGTGGCTATGCTCCCACGTAGGCATGGCCTAAGTATTCTTATAATCTTAGGCATATTACGAGCTATACGAGTTTAATGAGTACTCGTAACTCGACTCATTAAGCTCGTTTTCTTAATGAGCTAGAAATGTCAGCTTGGCTCAACTCATATGTGCCCGAGTTCGAGCCGAGTTGAGCCGAGTTTTCGAGTACTCGTTAAGCTCACGAGTTTCGAGTTTTATTTCCACCCCTACCTGGCAGCCCGGCTACCTGCTTCGTGCCAGACCTACTAGCACAACAATACTGATCGAGCGAGGGGAACGATCGAGAAACTTAAACAGGAAATTAAGAAACCGAGGTTTCCAAGTGCAATCGCACTCGAGGATTTGACGTTCTATCAGAGCATCTCCACTCGCGCCTCTCAAACCACCCCCCCCCCCCCCCCCCAAGGCCTTTGGGGCGCGCCGAGCGAAAAACGGCTTCTACTCGCTCCCCCCAAAGGCCCATTTCGTCCGGGCGCTACCGGCCCAACCCCTTTCTCTGGGGGCCGTGGTGGTAGCGCCGGACGAAATGGAAAGCGCTGTGGGCCCGCCCTGTCAGCGTCAAGGCGCCTCAAATTAATTCATCACCGTCGGCCCCGCAGTTCTTTTGCCCACCTCGCTTCGGCGCCATCTGTGTCGCCGCTCCCGCCCCCGGCTCCAACCGGCAGCGAAGCTCGCCGGACTGAGAAACCCACCCCGTCCTCCGCCCTCCTCCGTCCTCCTCCGCCCGCCCTCCGCTTCGGAGCTCGTCGCAGCGCCTGGGGATTCATCGGCGACCTCGCGCGCCCACCTTGCATCGAAGGTGTTCGACCAAAGGTAGGCGTCGACTTTTATGCAATTTTCGCCGGCACCAGCGACCGGATGTTGATTGCGTTCCTATTTCCATTATGGACAGCGACGACGAGTTGATGGCGCAGATGATCATGGAAGAGGAGGCAGACATCGACGCCGAAGAAGATGAGCATTTGGCCATTCTCGCTTCTCTTGTCCAGCTCCAAGAAGATGAGGCCGCCTGTGCCCAACCCAAACGAGGAGGATCACATCCAGGGAGGAGGAAGAGCAAGCAAAGAATGAGGGCGAAGGGCCATTGCATGCTATATGCGGACTACTTTGCCGACAAGCCAAGGTTTGATGCAAAGGATTTTCGCCGCCGCTTTCGGATGAGGAGGGAGCTGTTCAAGACGTTGGTGCAAACATTCCGAGAGTATGACCCTTGGTTCAAGTTGAAGAACGACGCCGTGGGCATGCTCGGCTACACATCGATCCAGAAGTGTACCGCCACCATGAGAATGCTTGCGTATGGAGCTCCTGCAGATGGTCAAGACGACTATTTGCGTATGTCAGAATCTATAGCTCTCAAGTCAATGTACAGATTCTGTAGAGCGGTGGTTGATGTGTTTGGTCCACACTATCTGAGAGGGCCAAATGAGCAAGAAACAACTCGCATCTTGGCAACAAATGAAGAAAGAGGGTTCCCTGGGATGCTTGAAAGCATTGACTGTATGCACTGGAGCTAGAAGAACTGTCCTTTTGGTTGGCAAGGATTGTACAAGGGTGACCATCATGGGGTTTGCAGCGTGATTCTTGAAGCTGTGGCCGACCATGAGACTTGGATTTGGCACGTTTTCTTTGGGATGGCAGGATCTCACAATGATATCAATGTTTGCAGTGCTCTCCGGTGTTTGCCAAGCTTGTTGAAGGTCATGCTCCACCTGTCAACTATGAGATCAATGGACATCAGTACACCAAAGGCTACTACCTAGCAGATGGCATCTATCCCAAGTGGTCTACATTTGTGAAGACAATCTCGGCACCAAGTGGCAACAAGAAATCTTGGTTTGCCTCGCAACAAGAGAGCAAAAGAAAGAAAGGATGTTGAGCGTGCATTTGGTGTTCTCCAGCAGAGGTTTGCTATTGTCCGGTACCCTGCTCTCACTTGGTCGACCGAGCAGATGTGGGAGGTCATGAATGCATATGTGATCATGCACAACATGATCATCAAGGATGAGCGTGACAATCCAATGCATGATCCGCTTCTGTTCGACTTCCAGGTCCTCTGGCTGATGTTGATCATGAAGTGCCAGCAGATTAGACTGACTACATCACCGCACAGATGGAGATCAGAGATGAAGATGTTCATCAACAACTTCAAAACGATCTAGTGGAGCATTTGTGGGTGCGCAAAGGATTGGCCGCAAATTAGTTGTATGAATAATATTTGTGCTAGTATTGTGGAACTATATTTATGCTAGTATTGTGGAACTATATTTGTGGAACTTCATTTGTATAACTATATTTGCGCTAGTATTGTGGAACTATATTTGTAGAACTTTATTTTTTTGATGTTAAAATTGATTTGGGGCGTCTGTTTGGGAGCGACGAGTGGGAAGAGGGCGCGCCCATACGCGCCCTTTGGTCCGGACGTGCCCCCAAAGCGCCCGCGCCGGCTCAAATCTGGACACGATTTGGGGGGCGCGAGTGGAGATGCTCTCAGGTCATGGACCATCACGCGATGGACTTCCCATCTTATCGTTACGTTGGTTTAGAAATACTCCCTCTTGTCCATTTTAATTGTCCTAGAGAGTGGTACTGCGGTAGTACAAAATCGTGTACAGCTCCAGACACTCTTTCCGGATCGGAGGGAGTAGTTTTTTTCTCGGTCGATGATGACATCCGTTGGTTTAGAAATACTCCCTCTTGTCCGTTTTAATTGTCCTAGAGGTGTTATTTCCAAGTCCCCTAAAATAATGCAACAAAAAAAATGTCAACAAGATATCTAACGATGAATTCTTCACCCTGTTTGAGCTCAATACTAGGGAACACTCCAAATAAAATTTACACCCAATCTAAAGAAGGACCTCGGGCAGTTTTTTAAACGGAGCCAACTCAAAATCACAGGGAGAGTGGGTCATTTCCCGTCGACGTCTGCCGGTAGGTGATGCCTCAGTATGCACACTGAGGAACATACCCCTATGAAGATAGGTCCTACTCCGATCGAGTAGCTAGCTTGATCATGGTCATGGCGAGGCCAACTGCCCTCTGAAAAAATGGGTCATACACCTATCGATACACGTATGGTTTTGACTCAAGTGATGCCATCTCGATCCATACAGGACTGTGGCCTAACCAACCACTATGGGAATGTCTCGCTAAAAGCTAGCACGGCCCTAATGGCAGTGCCAATGACAGCACCACCAAAAGTCTCACCACACCAGGACACCAATACCAACCTTGGGTTGAAACTCTGATATGATGCCGAGGTGGTCATGGCCATGGGTGGAAGTGGATGTCACCTTCAGTTCAGTATCATGGCAAGCGAAGTGAGGATATGAGCAGTTCGGAACTGCCAGTTCCTGTATTATTATTGCTTATGCGATGTGCAGGGCAAGAGAAGATTGTGTCTTTCAACGGTATGCTTGAGAGTGAAGGCATGGCATCAGCTCGGTTTCATCTCGCCGTAGAACAATTGCTGGCTTGGAGGGGGGAGGAGGATGAGGAGCCTGACTCTGCAGATAAATTCAGTTAAACTAACGCAAACTCTATACAACAATAGGATTTCCAGAGTTGCCATTAATCTCTTGTGTTAGCTCTTCGGCACAAAAAACTTGATGCATCCTATCAGGCTAAATTTTCCTGTCGAGTCTGACTCTACCCAACGTAAGAAGGAATCCGTCATGGTCACGGAAATTGACTTGTTTTCTCACAGCACCGAACATTTGACTTGGACTTCCAGAGTGGGTGAGTAAGGCAACTTTGCACTAGAATAAAATCAAGGCAGTTCAGGATTGGTAAAACCGTTGCTTGCCCCTTTAATCGGTGGCTTGCTTTAGGGGTCAAACAGGGAAACGGTCTTAAAAACTTGACGAGGACGGGTCTAGAATCGGGTTGGAGGGTCTATCAACAATCGCAGCGAGCTGTTCAACACGGCTTTGGCGAGTGTGGATAGAATTGAAGTGGTGCTAGCTAGATGGCTAATGCTCTAACCCTTTTTCTGCCCCAATCGATCGCGTGTAGTTGACGTTAGACATCTCGCACTGACCAAAGAAAGGATAATCTTTAGATGTCCTTATTAATTTCGTGTGTACGTGTAAATCGCTGTTGAAGAAACGCTATCTTCTCTTATTTCGTATGTAGTGGGGGCCGTATAAATACATATTAGCCAGCTGCAGGTGGATGCTGAATTGCGTATGTTGAACGGTTCTTGGTGGCAAGCGTAGAAACTGAAGAACACATGGTTGACCTCTTGGATGTATCGGTGCGTCTCCAACTTTGACGAGAAAGATTGTTGTTTCTTGGTAGAGCAACACGATGGATTTGCAGCGGCACCTGTTATTGCAAACGAAACAAAGGAGGCTACGTAAGTGGCGACAATGACGCCCTCTATCATTGTCATGTAGTCCTAGTTAATGAGCAGCCAGGACATTTGTTTACTGCCCAACAAAATAGAGATCATCGTCATAATAATGTCGTAATCATAAGTTGAATCCTGGTGCCTTCCTTCAGTTTGTCTTTAATCATTGAGCTGAATCCTGGTGCCTACCCTTCAGGCTTCAGATTGTCTTTAATCATTGAGCTGAATTCTTGGGCTATTTCCTGTAGGCGTGACACTGAGATACTCCAGCATGCAAACGCAACGCGGCAATTAAAAACATTACAACCTCAGGTCAATCAATCACTGGACAAAAGGCTTTGCACGACACAACACATCGCATTCAGATCATCTGATTGTGGCAAAATCACACATAAATGGGCTTTGCATGGGCGAAACCTGACACGAACCGTGCTAATTCACGGCAACGGATGGAAGGGAAGAAATCGGGGAGGCGACAAACTGTCAAGTTATGATAGGTAGTCTTCAGTTCAGTTCCATGGTTCAATCCCTTATGGGTAGATAGTGTCCTAAATGCCACAATGGAATGGCATAACAGGAGCTTCGTTGTTTTCATAATGAATGGGCATGCGATTTACAGTTCTAATATAGGATAGGGCTTCAGCCGGAGCAGAGCTTTTCGAGGGCCATGTTCTCGTCGCCATTGACACTCTTCAGGGCACTTCTCACCATATCCTCAGGGAAGCCCATCTCAACCAGCTTCTGCACCTGCACTTTGCATGAACGAAGGATTTCTGAGAATCCACCGACTTTTCCTGTAGCCAATGGCATGATACAGAGTTGGATAACAGTACCTTCTCTTCCATGCCGGTGGAGTCACTCTTTGCATATGCCTCGGTCCAGTAGCGAGCAGTATTGTAAATGTGGATTTGTCACGCAGATACTACAAAAACAGATGAAAAGAAATGCTATTAGTGGAGAACAGTCTGCAACAGTGAGTTAGTTGACTTGACAGTTACAACCAACATCCTGACATGTATAGGGATTTCTGGAACTGTCGAGTTCATGAATGAACATCACAGTGAAACTTCAGGCCTTGCCCTTCATCACTGGAATAACAGTACAAAACCCCAGAAGGGACTCACTCAGACTCAGGCCCGCCATGGAGCACAAAAATGGTCACTTCTAGACTATGGATATGCCCACATTGACTAACCAAGTTACTATCCAGCATGTGCGAATTCTTTTACTTGCGTTAGCTTATGCTCTATTTTCAGCCAGGTTAAATTAAGTAACAAACAACCTGGTAAAATATTGCCCCTCACTTGAAGACCTGATTACAAAGATCATTTTCTGAAATTATTGTATATTATCAATTACATGACATAAAGAATTAGATTAAGTACTGAATGCTGAAAAGCTTGCTTAATGGCCAGAACTACCGTAAACACCACATGTCATCTAGCACCAAATTGCGTACATAGAGCACGCAGAATACCAGGTATTAACGCACACCTCAGTTGTGTATTCGCTGATATGTACGAACAACAAACATTGCCACGGGAATAGGAATTTTAAGAGTGCAGTGACCCAGACATGAGAACATTAGCAGTTGTCACAGGTACTACTAGTACAGGGCTCATGTACTGGATGCTAAATAGAAGAGCATATTTACAGTACTGTAACACTATTTGGTGCTATTATAGGATAGGCAATATGTGCCAGTTCTGCACAAATACACATCTGAACTTCAGGAGAAAGAGATTACCCCAGGAAGAGGAAATCTCAATTTAACTCCCGATGCACAAGTATCACTAGGGAAGAAGTAAGTGGTGTGCTAAAACATGAAACTAAATACTAAAGACTCAATTCAAACCTGTTGTGCAACAACAGCATCTTGAGGATCATCAGGGGCAGGAGCAGAAAGCAGAGCTTGAAGGGATAGCATCGCCGTCTTCAAGGTAAGGGCTGGGCTCCACTGATCTTTCAGTATGTCCAAGCAAATTGCTCCATTTTGGCTGCTAATATTTGGGTGCCTTCAAAATAGGTTGGAGCAGAAATCAGAGTTGTGGACGGTGAATTGTACTTATTAGTCGGGATGCAGCTGTTAATTCACTGCAGTACCAATATAAGAACATTGGATAGGTAATAAGAATATACATTTGAAGATTGGATGGCTCACCCCCATTTGAAGAGTAAACTCATTTCAATACCATAAGAGTTTTTACTTGGTGCATTCATTTGATATACAATGTCCTACTGCTAATGACCATATTTGATCAAACGACAACTATAAGGACGTAAAAAATCCATATCTAGTATTGGCAATTAGGGTCACTGAGATCATCCTTTACCAAGAGATATACATACAAATAGGGGAACACAAACAACAACCACGGGGAGAAAGGAAAGTTTGCTTACCATACTTTGGTGATGAACTGCATCTTCGGAGGCTCAAAGGGATAGCCACCTGCAATCAAAGACCACACAGAAGTCAATTACACGGCAAGCACATTTTACACAGCTCCTGCTTTGACTTCCATTTATTAGCTTAGAGAGAGGCGCGGTTCTGGAATTTCACTCTTCTGACAACCACAGTATGTTTAGAGAGCCCTATGAGTCTATGACTAGTATTAACACACCCTGAATTAAGTGTGTACATCAGCAGAACTCGGACCTGATTCAAAAATCTGTCGGCACAAACACTGATTGCTTCGATAGGCTCCTAAATGCGCAACCGGATCCTAATCTGGAACGATCGGCAGAAACCCTACTCCGACCCTAATCAGCCTCTCTCCGAAGAAGCGCGCGCCGCAGCGAACCCAATCTACCGTGCCCCGCGGCCCGCCGAGGCCGCGGACAAACCCCTCGTCCCGATCAGAGCGAGATCGCGGAGCAGAGGCAAGGACGGGACGGAAATCCGCACAGGTCAGGAGCGCGCGCAGAGGAAGGAAGGGAGGGGAGGGAGAGAGACCTGGGAGGCGTATGTCGATGTGGAAGGTGCCGCCCTGGTAGGGGGTGTCGAGGGGCCCGGCGATGGTGCCGGTGAGGTGGGTGATGCTGGAGCCCCCGTCGTGGAGCGCGATGGAGACGCCGGAGACGTGCGAGTCCCGGTTGCACTCCGTCAGCTCCTTCTGCACGCGCGACACGTCCACCATCCTCGCCTCCTCCTCTTCCTCCCCCGACGAACTCTCCCTAGAAGCAACCGGGGCGGGGGCGGGGCGGTGGGGATGGGTTGAACAGGAAGGGGAACACGGGCGGCGGCGTATCTAGGTGGCGAAGGAAGGATTAGTTTTTCTATTTGGACAAAAAAATGGTGCTGGTTAGATTCTTTTTACTGAGTAATGCTGGTGATCAGCTTGTACTAGTATTTCTGAGCTACTAATCATCATCTCCTGAATATTCTTCTGGCGAATACTCGGCGTAAAAAAATTTGGTACATACTCTCTGCATTCATATGATGAAAACCAAGTACAGGAGTGGGACCATCAGGCCCAAATACAGCAACAGTAGGGGTACCGAAGTGGGATAGTACAGATTAGCATATTAGCGTATGAGACGCTAATTTATACTATTCCACTTATCTTATTTTCGCATCCTAGAAAATAATTTTCATAAAAGAAAATTACATTCATGAGGGACACTTGCTTCTAGACTAGAATGCTTGTTATCACACGAAGCTTAAGGCATTCTCTTATGTATTGTCTTTTAACACGTTATCTTAGATATTACTCCCCCGTTTCAAATTATAACATAGTAGGCTAAACATGGATTGAAATAAGTAAACACATATTGTAAAACGTGTCTAGATACATACGGATTAGAAATAAAACATCTTACAATTATGATAGGAGGGAGTAGTGTGTTATAAGCGAACACCACTCGAATTGTATATCTAAGTGAACACCCATTTAATGATTTTGGGTTCATCTTTTCATGTTTAACCGGCACTTTTTGTGTATGCTAGAAAAGATACAATTTCAATCTCGCTATTCAATAAATATAGTGCCACATCAACAATTTGCTTATAATACCATGCTAAAATATAAGCATTAGGGAAGGTCTAAAAGAGCTTGTCAGAGTTCCACCAACGGATTCACAACCGAACCACATCACTCAGCGACCCTTCACAGCCGTGAAGTACAAACTGATATTGAAAATGGCATTTAGCCATTTATTTTTTAAATGAAAAATGTATATCAAAGTTTCAAAAAAATCTAAAACTAAATTTGGATGTAACCAATGATGTATCCCAGTTGTACAAAATTTTAATATGCAATTCTTTATATTCTTGACTACATAAAAAAGATAGATTCGGACAAAATACAAGGTTAAAATGTGCACTTTTCACACGCCCAATCTATAATTTAGTCCTTTTTTGAATTAAAGGCTACTTTATTAATTAGGCATAACAGTTACATCGTTTGCAATAACAACACGAATAAAGATAGGAGGATCCCCATGCCACACTGCATAATCCTCATCACTAGATTTAGCTAACTCATGTGCTGCCATATTGGCCTCCCTAGGACAATGAGAAAAAACAACACGAGCAAAATTTCTACAGAGAAAAGAGCACTCTTCATAAATAGCTGCAGCTGCTCCTAGCGAATTGCCTCCATATTGCATAACCTCAACAACTTCAGCACAGTCCGACTCCACTAAAATCCTGGCACAACCAATTTCTCCCGCCAACAGAAGACCATCTCTTAAAGCTTGGGCTTCTGCCGTAGCCGCATCGTCAACATATTGAAGAGTTCTATGCCCATCAGAAATAAAACCACCATGGTGATCACGGATAATAAAACCAGTACCCCCAGCTCTGAATCCACATCAAAAGATGCATCAACGTTGAGCTTCAGAATGTCCTCCGGCGGTTTCATCCATCCATGCCTGACTATACGACTTGATCCCAACCTCTTAGCTCGTTTAAAGTTCATAGCCAACGCTAGGATAGATTGTGTAGCATAGAATACAATTGTTTCAAATTAATATTTATACACTTGGAGGATACAACCTTATCTCCTCTCTTCCACTCATTTTTTTCCTCCCCTTTCTCCTCCTCCCTCCCCCGCGACGCTCAAGCCCTCCCCCACACATGTGGTAGTCGTACCTCGTCCCCCTCCCTTCTGGTGCCATGTCACATCGTTGCTATGGAGGGAGGCATCAATGCCCTGTCCTCCCCCGGCTAGAATCGTGGTCGTCAAGACTATGGTGAATTGGTGGCAACGTGAAACATGAAGGAAGTCGACTTCCTTATCATCCCCACTGTGTGGGATCTATGGCTTGAGCTAAATGGCTCTGCAGGATTTTGATTTTTTAAATATTTTTCGATATTTTTTCCTGGATTTTTGGGGAAAAAACTAGGCTGAAACGGAAAAAAGCAGAAACGAAAAAAAAAACAGGTTGAAACGGGCGGAACAGGCCGAAATGGCCCGAAACAGGGCGCCCGGCCTTCGACAGTTTTCGACGGGAAGACATGTCACGGGCTTGAGCTTGAACCACCACCGCAGCTAGCATCTTGTCGTTATTCTCAAAAAAAAACTAGCATCTTGTCGCCGACGAGAAGGGAGAGCATTGACCAGAACCGGCCACACCACCAGCCGGCATCGGTACCCCATACCGGCAACCCGGAGGAGATCCCCACGCCAGCCGTCCACCACCGCATCCACCTCTGCTCCCCAGACCTTCGCACACGCACAGCCTCGAGCCGCCGCGCAGGATAACACCCCGCCGCCGCCGTCACCGCAGGGCTTTGCCCGAGGACGACCATAGGCGGAGGCAAGGGGGAGGAGTAAGAGGTGTGGGTGGTGGCGGCTGGCGGCTTGAATCGTCGCCCGTACTGTCCTGAAAAGAGCGACCGGAAGCAAGTCTTCAAAGTGCTTCCGTGCACGGCATATGGCTGCAGCTAAGGGACGAAGAAGATGCATGGATGCTTTGCCGGAGGACGTCCTCCACGAGGTCTTCTCCCGCGTGGGCAACGTCAAGGACCTCTTCATGTTGGCCGTGACATGCCGACGGTGGCTGCGCCGCTTCACCGACCCGGCCTTCCTCCGCGGAGTGCTGTGTCCGGGCCACGGCGTCGGGCACCGCGCGCGTCTCCTCGGCTTCTTCTTCCAGCAGGCGCGCTGTGAAAGAGAGCTGGTTCACACCGGCTCACCCACCTTCCTGCCGGCGCCGGGGTCGCCGCTTGGCCCCGCCACCCTCACCTTCTTCAACGACGCCGAGCCCCTGGCAGCGCGCCGCGGCATCGTCCTGATGCGGCTCCTCATCCCCAGCACCTTTGGCACCCACCTCTTCGGCCTCTGCAACCCCATCACCGGCGAACGCCGCCTCCTCCCGCCTCTCAAGTACTACGGCCACGTGTGCGGCTACGCCATCATCACAGCCGCCGACAGCGACCTCGATGGGACATCGTCGTCGTCAGGGCGCTTCGCCTTCTCGCAGCTGCTCGTCCTCACCGACGAAGCCACCGATAAGGTGTATCTCCATTCGTACTCCGCCGCCACGCGCAGCTGGAGCGCACCCACCTTGTGCCTGGACTGCCCCTTATCGCTGGTGGGTGAGAAATCCGCCGTCGTTCACCACGGCGCGGCGCACTGGCTGCTGATCGACCGAGCTCACGACCTGATGTACAAGCTCAGCGCGGAGGTGGGCGCAGTGCGGCGCAATGTCTCCCTGACGAAGCTCCCGGTCCGTGACGCAGAGGAGCGGCGAGCTTTCGGTCGCCTGCGTGTACATCGTGCACCTGACCATTTGGACGCAGCAAGGGGGCGGAAACGAGGCGCCGTGGCTCCGCACCATGATCAGAATTCCAGTGGCGGTGCCGAACCCGAAGTATTCCTCGCGAGAGCAGCCCCGTGAGAAGTGGTTTGACTTTGACAGGGGATCGATGCTCGTGCTGTACAGGAGCAGCGGCGTCTTCCTCCTCGATCTCGAGAAGAAGGTGATGGAGAAGATCATGGAAGATCGCTTGCTGCCCCGATTCGGGCATCGACTGGACGAGAACAAGTCTGTGGCGTACGAGATGGACCTGGTGGAGTTCTTTCTGCTCCAGCTTGGTGGTCTATGTAGAGGCCTTATTACAGAGTAATAATGAGTTACACATTTTATGCAGTGCAAAACTAAGTGTGCAGCGAGCGAAGCAGCAGCATATTACAGACCAGATGCAGAAAAGTTTATATCTTTGATGATAAATTTGAGGGTCTGTCAGTCAATTGATATTCAGACCAAATGTTCCTGCCAATTATAGTCCGGCAGCTGTTTCTTATTTTCTCTGAATGTATGTCAGTTGTCCGTGTGAGTTGTGACACGAGTCCACTGAACTTTGCAACAAAAATACAAATTAGAAATTCCAGTTTATGGATATAGTTTTTTGTACATGGTTTGGATTCCAGTTTATTTGTTTCGTCCGGTCATCTCCATTTGGTTTTATCGATTCCATGTGTCATGTCTTCGTTAAATCTCCAATTACTGTAACCCAGTCAAGTGATGAACCCAAAACGAGGGAGCAACAACTGTAACCCACAAGGATGTATGAACACAAAAATGAGGGAGCACCAAATACAACACAGGAACTTTGAGGCTTCAGTCCCCTCAATTAGTCAATCGTGATCGTTCCATCCAGAGAAGAAGGGCAAAATCAAACGACAGAGAAACCAGCATGACTGACAACAACAACAGATCTTAGCTTCTTGCACTTTCCAGACTCGAGTTCTGATCGACACAATTTAATCTTGGCTTGATACCCACCCAACCAATTGACGTTCATCGACACAAAATTCACCTACCATACGGTCCATACCACTAGACGACCAGCGCTAGCGAGTGCAAAGAAAAAAATGAATCTCCTATCCTTCTTAAGCTCCTCCCCTAAACTGGGATTTTTCCCTGGGATGGTAGCGCCTCCCTCCTCTACACAGCAACCGGTGTTTGCTTGGGGCCGTTGTTAGCACGGGCAAACCTCCCGTTCTCGTTCGGGAAGGGCCGTGGCTGGTGGAAGCCGTTCCCGTTGTGGTGGTGGTAGCCGTTCCCCTGGGGCGGGCCTCGCCCACGGCCTCCGGAAAACTCGTTCCGGTTCCGCGAGTCGTTCCTCCTGTTGAAGTTCTCGCCGCCGTCGTTCCGTCTGTTGAAGCCATCACCGTCGTTCCGCCTGTTGAAGCCATCACCGTCGTCCCTCATGTTGTTGTTGAAGTCATCGCCGTTCTCGTCCCTCCTGCTGTGGAAGTTATCAACACCACGGTAGTTTCCATTGTTCGCGTAGCCACCTCCACGCCCTCTGAAATTATCGCCGCGGTGACCCCTCCCATATTGAAAGCGGCCACCTCCGCCAGCATTCATGACGACACCATTCACGACTGCAGAAGAAGTTCAAGTTAAATACAAATGCTGCAATGAGCTAACAGAATCTCTAGACAACATGTTGAAACTAACAAACGAATCTCTATTCAGACTAATACTAGCAAGAAGAACGGACATTGATAGAACTACCATGTGCCATAAGGCCAAACTACACGAATATTGCAACACATGCATTTTTTACTTGTTGGGAAAACCAAGATGCATAGCACCAAATTAAGAGTATCCATGGCAAAGTAACAAACTGGAACAAAAAACAGGAAGGTTGCCTACCTCGCGTACTGGTTCGCTTCTGCTCAATACGCACTTCGGTCTCATTAATAAATAGCGGAGAAGCCTACATCACAATAAGATATGATGATCATGATATCTCCACATATTGTAAGAAGATAATCTGTCAATTATAGGCAAACCTGAATTGCTGCTTGCATGGATTGCTGGGATTCAAATTCAACAAAGCCAAAGCAGTACTGATCAATCTGCAACAATAAAGTACGAAAGTCAGACAAACAGCATAGCTGGAGCCAAAACCAACTGCTACTAGCCTACTACTAACCTTGTTGTTCCTAACTTGGATGCCGCCAGGCTTGATTGCACCAAATTTCTTAAACTCTTCTTCCACTATTTGAACAGTCGAATTGAAAGGCAAACTCTTGACGAAAATCGAATAGCCTTGTCCTGCACGGTAAAACAATGTTACCACAATTATCCATGTCAATAGGACTGCATATGCTAAATTAAACCATAACTGACCATCATGAGAAGTTTTGTTCTTGGTAACACTCGTGGCAGCTGGAGTGGTTTCAGCAGCCTGTGAAGGCTTTACAGAAGATTTTTCTGCAACTTCAACAGCCTTGGCCAGAGGTTTAGTCACAGGTTTAGGAGATGGCTTAGATTTGGCAACTGGAGTTGGTGGACCCTCCTTCATGACTTTCACCTGCAAGTCACCAATTAGAAAGAACCTCAAGCTATGTTACCAAAAGAGGTTCACAAAACCAATGAGCTCTTCACCATGGAATTACATTAGGAACATGGCTGTAAGAGACCTACTGGAAACTAAAAAAGAAACAGAGAACTTACAATTGATGCGTAAGTCTTCTTAGTGACATCTTTCTGAGCTGGAGAGGGAGGAGGGGGAGAAGCAGCAACAGGGGTCTTTTTAGGAATATCCTTCTGAGCTGGAGGGGAGGAAACAGCAACAGAAATCTTTTTCGGGTCCTCTTTGGTCACCTTCACAGGTGGCTCAACATTATTTTCAACAGTTGCATTAGCAGTGGGGTTATTTTCAACAGTTGTACCATTAACAGAGGGGTTCTGAACTTGCACGTCTGCAACAAGGTCACTGCTCATACGCTCCGCCCCCACAGTTGGAGTAGGATCTGCAACTGTTGGAAACGTCAGTACACATGGGAATACAGTTTTTTTGTGGGGAATTGGATTACAAATTTAGAAGAAACGCAAAATATGCTCGACCTGATTGAGCAACAGGCCCATCCTTCAGAGTTCTTTCATTTCCTTGATTCCTTTCTGATATCAACCTTAAAATATCATTGAGAACAAAATAGCCACCACTTTCTTGCGGTGCAAGGAAGAACGTCTGTGTAAATCTTTGGCAAACGCCATCAGACATGGTTAACGATCCAGTAACAACAATGAGAACACCACCATTGTGAGATAACAGTGCATCTGCAGTCTCTATCTCTGTTAAGTATTTGCTGAAGTCCATAGACAAAATTTTCTTGTTGATCTCCTGTTCAAACACATGAGGTGTAAATAAGCAGAAATACAAGGGTACGGCCGTCCAAGTTGTAGCAACAAATTTTAGTATAACTTACAGGCAATGTTGTCACATATTCCATGACTCCATCAGAACCTGTCCGGCCAATCCTACTTGCATCTTGATAAAACTTATGCGCCTGGTCTGGTGTCTCGTGTAGAATGTGGTAATATTGCTCGACAAATACAGAGCAAATCTAAACAAGAAAAGATGTCAGTCAAAACTAGTACTGATCGCATGTAATAGCCTGTTCACAGAGAGAGAGAGAGAGAGACTTACCACTTGGGGACTTAAGCGAGGGGCTGGGGTTGCTGCTTGCATTGCCATTGCTGAAAAAAAATACATTAATGCTTAGATAAAAGAAATATTAGATGAATATAAAATGGTAGAGCATTAAAAGAATGATGATTCAGAAAAGGCACGATCGGTCCAGAAGATCATCAACACAAATGGCAGCAACATTGAACATTACAACAAAAACCTGGTGGCATGAACCACGAAAATAGCATCTAGGTCCAAGTCCAACTCTATTACACTCCCAGACAGTTACTTTTTCGACAGAACTACCCCCAAGATTATGACTACAAGTGTGTACCAAAATCAGCAGCAGATTTAGATGGTATGCCAGGCGTGCAACGGCACACTCATAAATCGAGAAAGGCCAGTGGGATTTAACTAATCCTTGGATAAAACAACCTCATACCAGAAAACATATTACCAAAGACTGCAGACAAGGTGGAGACAGCATGAACGCGATGTCCCAACTCCCGACGAGGAAGAACGGGAACGGCAATGGCGGCGACGTGCGTGAGAAGTGGGGGTTCGGGGAGGGGGTGCGGCAGGGCATGGGATTGGGGCGTCGGCACGCGGGATTGAGCAATTGATGGTGCCGCTAAGGTAAAGCACGGAAGCAGATGCAGGGCATGGTGGTAGACTATTAGGAGAGATTTACGGTGGTAAACTATTTGGTAGGGGTCTCCGATGAAGACTTTCTAATCGGTTCATCTTTCAGCTCACCAATTGCATGGAAGACTCTCGAAATAATGGCTAACCATGGCCACAAACTAACATATTCCTAACACTGGAAGAAATGTGCTCTCTGAAGCCAAAGCATGTTAACAAGTTGTGTCATTCGTCCATGTTTTCCTACCCAAATACTCCATTCCCATCCTATCCCTCTCACCACTTAGCCAATACAGAGAAGGATTGAACAAGCACACCCCACATCCAAACATTAGGAACTACGAGAGGAATGAGCATGCCAATCCTCTGTCCAAACATTTCCATTTAGGGGGAAAAACACCAAACATATTAGGATTTATGGCGGGGATCACCTCAGATTTTTCGGGAGGAAACCAGGTCGAAGAAGAAAGGCGCTGCTGGCAGCTACTGGTCGCCGGCCCCGCGCCCTGAGGCGGAGAGAGGGGTTAGAGCGCACCGTTCCAGGCTTGAGAAAGAGACGACAGAGGAAAGAGGAATACTGTAGGACGCAGGCAGATACAGAGGAGAGAGGGGTCCTACCTGTCGCGCCGCCGATGTCCGGCCGCCGCCGCTGCTCAAGGTTCAGCCGCCGCCGATGCTAGTTTTGCCGCGCCGCCAGCCGCAGGGAGAGGAAATGAGAGCTAGGGTTTGGGGTTTGGTTTCGGAGCAGAGTGGTCAGAGCGAGAGGAAAACGATTCGCTGGTGAGGTAGTCGTAGTCGTAGCATCTTCAACAGCCCAGGTCCGTCCGTTGGGTCTGGTACAGTGGTACTGGACAGAAATTCACCTTTTCTTTTTAGAATCTCTACTACAAAAATATGCAGTGTCCTGTCTTCTGCCGGACGGACGAAACTTCTACGTCGTACGTCGCGCCAGTTTTGCACAAACCCCCCTATCGAATATGAAATTCAATCCGCAGTCCATTGTCTCATATCCCCTTTCTTCCTCGCAGGCGGCGCCTTCCTCGAACACGCACCAGTGGCAGCCGCCGCACGTCCTTCGTCGCGCTCCAACGCGTTCCGCCCATCCTTCGTCGCGCTCGCGCCCCACCCTCTACTCTCTCATCCGCACGAGCCACTCCCCCCCCCCCCCCCGCATCCCTTGCACCTCCTCCTCCAGTGCTCCATACACCGGCCGCCGGATCCGGCCGCACCGCCTTCCCCTCGACTGTCCCAGTTCTCCATCGCACGTCTCAGGCCATGGAGGCCCGACGCCCTCTTGAGAGCAAGAGAAGTGGAGGCGCAGCTCGAGATCTGGGCATGGAGGACCGGATCCGACCTCCCCGCTTGATCTTCCCTTTCCCGTTACTTCTTTTTGTTCTGGATCAGTCTTCGGTTGAATCTAAGGTGAACCAGTGGATCCATTTGTTGTCTTTCCCAATCTAGTCACATGGTCGATGGGAACGTGCGTTGCAAAGGGCAAATCTCCCTTTTCCTCCAATCCGATGCGGAGATAGTAGTGCTCGTCAGGGTTGAAATATGTGCGCACCAGCAACGCCGTACCTAAAGCCAGGAGCGTGAATATGGTGACAGGGAGAAATCAGTCGCCTCCACTGCGCACGGAAAGCCAAAAGCGCTGAAGCGGTGCTCGATTAGGGTGGTGGCGACTGCCGAGGAGAAATCAGTGGCGAAAGGCCTGCAACAGGCCGCATCGATCACGGAGGCGCTGTAGATCCCCGCCGAGCATGCCACGCTGCCGCTCGGGACGCTCGTGGCGGTGCTCCCCTCCCATGAAGACTTCGTGCTCGCCGCGGACAAGGCCAGCCTGCGCGACTGCGCGACGTGCTCCTGTTCCTCTACATCCAGTCCTACAAGCACCTCGTGCCGACGTGTGGCCCTCCACCTCCACTTCGACGGCTACATCTCCACCCTCTCCCCAATCCAGGTCAGGTTCCCATTAATCACCGGCCTGACGCTACTATGTTCCATCTCTCTCGTTATGATGAGTGCGTGTTCCAAGGACATGGATTTGTTTTCAGTTTCCAAGATTAAAAAATGATAGCATGTCGATATATCCCCATTGCTGAAATGATGCAGCTGCGCCAAAGGTCTTTGTCTAAACAGATGCCTGCTATTCTTTTGTAGATTTGATTTCACATGACATGCATTTGAACCACCAATAAATGAGTGAACAGCCTTATGATATCAGTCATACCATAGGTCACTACATCATACCATAGGTAGTTCCATTTTTTTGCACTCGATGACATTGGCGAATTGTAATGTACTCATACTTCTAGAGACCACAGTTCGGTGTTTGATGATTCAGTCCATGCTCAGGTTGGTTGTTATTTCCATTGGAGCAAAGTTCAGAATGCAATATGGTATCCTCTGTGTGCACCATTCTGGCAACTTCCTGATTGAATCTTGAAAGTTGTGCTCCCTCAGTTATTTCCTTGCACTCATTCGGATTCTCAGTAAATGTTGCTTGGTTTGAATCTATGCATTATATCCATCATAATATGTTTTTCTTTTCATGTTACAGTTAGCAGACTGCAGTTTCTGATGGCTGCGTTTTACTGCTTCAAGTTTGTTTGGATGAAGTGATGCTAACCGCCGGGGTGGCAAAAACTCCCAATCAAAACAAGATCTTTTATCCACCATTTTAAGATATTGTCTAGATAAACTATACTTCAGCACCTGTTTTTGTGAATTGTGAGGCACGGAGGACAGTATCTGTCATTGATGTTTTCCTTGAAACATTGTCAAATGAACTTGATCTATCAAGAGCTGGGAGGGTTGGTATTGGACTTTCCCTATCAGATTATGAGAATATAGGATTCAATCTGATAAGCAAGTGTTTTGTAAAACAACTTTGTTGGTTTGATCAATTGTTATAGGTGCTTACTCGCTCCACCCTTTATTTGTTTTGCAGGCCAAAGATTTTCAATTGCTCAAATCGTGGAGTTGTGTGAAAATCCTTCACAATCTGTATCAAATGAACAAATTCATCATATTGTTGTGTTTCTTCACCATACTGATGGCCTCTGAAAGCATATGGATTCTTTTGCTAATATTATCTCCGCATTTTGTTTACTGATGCATATATATATATTCTGGGTTTTGCAAGGTAAGCGCTCAAATTTGGGGAACTGAATACACTGAATTCTGAGCGTGTAATTCTTGTTCATTGAGTCATACATCACCCATTTTCTCAGGTCGTCTCTGCACTGACTGCTGAGCACACAGATGATCTTACCGGCTGCCGCCATCAGTTTCTTGGACCTTAGCCTGCTTGCATGCCCTTCATCTTTCCCGTGAGATCAAGAGAACGATCCTTCTGATCTGAATATATGCTTGCCTATTTCATGGGCGTATATCAGGGTATGGGCTTGCATCTTCCCAAGTTCCACCAAGGCTTTATGTACATGCGGCTTTTATTGTAAACTTGCATCAACTTCTTATTAATCATTTTCAGTTATAGTTAAGGGACTACATTCTACATCAAGAGAAGAAGCCGCAACCTCCCTTACTCGAGAAGTAGAAGCTACAACAAGAGCAAGAGTCGAACGTATGTAACATTTCCTTTCTGATTTACATTCAAGTTACACCACTAACTATTGAGTGCATTATTTCTTAGATATATCTCTCGATCACCCTTTACATGTGGATGAACAATATGACATTCCATATTGATATACCTGTAGGTTCGTTTGTAAAAGTATCATCAGTTTCCTTCATCAAAGAAATGAGAACAATTTGATTTTCCCATCGAGACGGTACATGGTGTGATACACCGATGAAGACAAAAATATTGAAAGCTCAGCTTCAATTTTGTAAATATTGGTTTATTTTAAGAAAAGCTCATCTCAAAGCTAATTAAGTGAATCCGTTAAAGTTTTTTTTGAGTTTGTGGTGGAGGTCAGTTGGTAATGTATTTCTTATTAACTTGGTGGATTTGCTTTGGTAGTGGATAGTGGAGACTAACCAAACTGAATTCTTTTTCCCCATGTGAAGTCCTTTAGAAGTTCCTCAATACATCAAAAGACGAGCTTGACAATGTCCATGTGATGGGCGACACATGAACTGAAGGAGCAGTTCTACGGTGTGCCTTGGGCCAGGAGCGAGGCATGGCCGCAAGCGAGCATGACAAGCTCCTCTTGCATGCCAAATCTTTTTTTTTCCGAGTTGCAGCCGGTTCATTTTTATCAACCGACTGGGCTGATGATGTATTTTTTTTTATGGAGTGGTATGCGTGTATGGATATAAACCTAAGAAATGAGAACTAACTAAGAAACACGGTGATTCATTTACTTGCATCCCGTAGCAACGCACGGGCATTTAACTAGTTAAACAGAAATTTACCTAAACGGCTCTCCCGTCACACATTTTGTGGTCCCATTTGTCTAAACATTGCATATGCCCAAATAATCTGGGCTAACTCGGCTCATTTCTCTTCCCACTGAACCGCGCCACTCCATTTCGTAGCTGTCTCCATTACCCTGTCCCCGCAACATTGTCCGGTGACCCGTTGTCATTTTTGTCGCGAAGTCGGACGCGATGGAACCGGCCGGTTCATTCCACACCGGCATCGCCGACATAGGGACCACAATTTGAGTTTGCCCTTTTGCCGGGGTCGCGCTCGTCCTTATCGTTGCCCGGATATCGACCTTCTTACCGCTCGTCGATTGTCAAAAAAAAATGAGACCCCCAGGACTAGCCCTTGGGGGCATATTTTTATAGAAGAAAGGCTCTTAGTGAGAATTCCAGGAAATTCGTCCCCGATGGGGATCGAACCTCAGATCACTGGGTGCGCTACCGCGACCACAACCACTGGGCCTCTGCCCCGTTCTCACCGCTCGTCGATTGTCACTAGCGCCTATGTCCACCTTGGACTTGCTCACACGCAAGGATCCCATAGTTGCAACAACTTGTTGTAATGTTTTCCAGTGTTTGGAAGACTTGCTGAAGTTAGCGTTGCGGACTGCAATTTTAAGATCAATGGCTATCAAAACACAAAGGGGTACGTGGTGGCATCTATCCTCGTTGGACGATATTTGCGAAGACAATCCATAACCCCAAGGTAACAACAATTTCTCTTTACAACACGACGGGTGTGGGGCAGACATTTGGTATGCTTCAAACTCGTTAGACTACTCACCGCCACCCTGGTAGAACATGGTCAACATATCAAATGTGGAAGGTCAGGACTGTTTATGACATTATGATCGTGAAGAGTGAGTATGAGATCATCAAATGTTTAATCAGGAGTCGACTTGTGGAGACAAATCATGCCACTCGCTGAGTTTGCAGGGCGTTAGAAAAAATCGTGGCCAAGGTATTCATCGGCAACCACAAAGTCATGTGTTGTAGTGGAGTGAACTGTTTATTTTTACATAATAACTAAACTTTCCGAACTTTAATTTCGTTCTATGTTGGCATTGTTGTTTAATTAGTTCCGCTCTAATTATATGATTTGATGGTTCGTTCACATCTCACTTCGACAGTTCAGCTTTATGCTTTTGTATCTCAAAGTCTCCCTGAATCTACAAAAGCAAGCAACACCCAGACGAAGCTAGTAGCATATAATTCAATCATCTGCAACATTATGCTTGACTTAGCCTGACTCACGGTGCTGGAAGTTGATGCAATTATTATTCAAACGTAAATCTGCAGCAGGTAAGAGTTCATCGTGCACTTAGAGATAAAAAAAACAAACCCCACTACAGCTCCGAGAGCGGAGCAATCACTCGCAACAAAAACCAGCCAAACAAAATGTTGAGGTCTGCTTTACCAAACACCGAGATGATGACAATTTCGCCCAAACGAATTTAGCGACGGCGGGGATAATGTAGTGACCCAGTACACCACTGCATGATGTAGTGTACAAGTCGTTGACATAATACTCACGGAAGGACCATTCCGTAAATATTACATCCTTCAGAGTAGTACAACAGAAACATAGTCGGTCCAAGGTAACACTATAGGATTACAACACTAATCAATACAAAATCTTGAGAACCTCCTTTACAAACAGAAGTAGGTCTCGTGCAAATGAAACTTCCGAAAGACTCAAATCGAAGCACTATGCTGGATACCAGCTCTACTTCTAACTCCTAATCCACTACTGCTGTGGTCACAGCCCTAATATATCCATCTGGAATCTCCTAGCCTAGAGTTGTTTTCCTCCATCCAATTATAGTCGTCTTGTCCATAGAAATTGTTGTCGACGGGTCCACCGTTGCACTGTTGTCGCCACTCATCCATTGGCATTGTAGAGGTTGAATCCTTTAGGCTCCACCAGGTTGATTTGACTCCTTGTCGAAGATCTCACCAACACTGCTATGGATTGCTGTCCTTCCTCAGCTGTCTCCAATAATCTAAGCAGGGGTCAACGGAGGAAAGGGTGAGCAACACGAGCGTTACTCAGCAAGTTCATATAACAGGAATAAGGTGTTTTATGCACTAGCTACCATCCATACCAAAAGGTCATAGATGAACATGCATATCTTTGTAAAATATTTTTAGGAAAAGATTTATTTTATCTTCAGAAAACTATGCCCGTCATCGATTCACAGGTGCTAGGGCCTTGAGGAGCCTCCTTTCCTGCAGCGTTCGCCGTTCCTTCCTGGAACGTGGAGTAACATGTCACATTTTTACACTCTGCAGAGGTGCGTTACTTTACCCATAAGAGACCAACATCATGTTGCACAACCAGGCGTACTTTCCTGTCCACACTTCCTATGGTGTGGGGCCCGATTGTTGATCCAAGCCATTCGTCGTGCTTCTCCAACAACCCCGCATGCCCACCCTTTTGTAGGTCCGTCCTCCCCTATATCTGATGGTAGACCGATCCGGACCCAAAGTCCTCCCCTATACCATACAGATAGACCGTTCCAGACATCCCTACAATCCATCATAGACCCCAGTTACCGTTGGGAATTAAGGGATCCCACCCATGTGCATGTAGTCCCGCAAGATCTACAGCCTAAGGAACTGGCAGTCCGTTGACATGCGAAAGGGAAAAGATCACAGATGACTTTCCCGTCCCATTCCAAGTCTCATGGTTAACGCTTCATTTACGGCGCAAGAACGCTGACGGCATTGGTTCTTAAGTCCTAGGTAATACTTTCCCGTGCAAATGGAACCTCCACCAACCACATCATACCATGGTTCCATCTGCCAGCCAACAATATATATAACAATTCACATCATTCGAAAATATGTTTTTCTTTTTCATGCAATGATAAACCATAGTATTTTGCATTTATTTGATAAACATAATCAAGTAGGACATGAGCAAGAGTGAACTTGCCTTGGATAGATATAGCAGTTCAAACCCTTCGGGGTTCTAGGGTTTGCGGCAAAATCCCGAGTTCTGAAAAATAGCAAGGTAATCCCGATAAGGACTACAGAAAACTCTGGCAAGATGCTATTATGCATAGTAATGAAATGCATCGCAAAATACCCCCAATCAGACCCAAGCTTAACTAGGTAAGCTTCATTTTAAAATGATACTTCGATAACATCGTAAATTTAGCTTAGGTTATTTTATCATCTTTAGGTGCTGTTACAAGTGCTTACGTTAATAACGAGTTGGGATTAGTGAATGTTTAAGATTTTAGAATTTGATTTGATTCACTTGGTGATTTCAGAATACTAGTTCTTAAGTCTTAAGTGTGTTTCACTTTTATTTAAATGAAGAAGTATTAACAAATACTAAGAACAACCACTTTTAAGTTTCTTTATTATTTAAGTATTACACTTAAAAGGAATAAGTAACGTAACATTATTTTGTGATACAATTCTTAGTTTTAGGATATGGTTTTGAATGAATAAAACTATAACACAAGGTCAATCCAATGTTAATGATAAAAATAATAATAGTGCTCATATTTTATTAAGTAGAGATTTCATTTTTAGATTAAGTAGACATCTTTTAACAATTATTTTCCTTATAGAAATATCATTTTAATTAATAATTTAATGGAATATCAATTATTCATAACCACACATGGTATTTTCAAATGCTCACAACGTAGGACATATCATGATTAAAACATATTTTAGAATTTGAATTTTATTCATGTGAATCATTTTAAATGAAGTTGAAATGCATCCAAAATAGCATTTCAAATTAACTCCATATTTAAATTAATAAGTAAATTGTTGTTTAAATTTTAAAGTGATTCAATTTTAGTCAAACAAGTGTTTGATTTTATACAAACAGATAGATTTATTTTTCTGTTCATTTTAGTATATTATTTGTATTTTGGGGAATGGTTTTATTTCTAATATTAATTGTCTAAATCTGGACACACACAATTTGACTAGAATCCCACAAGTACACATATTAGGCTAGTAAAATAGGCACCAAGCTAATTGGCTTGGGCTAATTAGGCCCAACAACATACACACACTAACCTAATCGTTGACGGACAGATGCATACACGAACACCACACAACTCCACACACGCACGCACGTCCACGCCTCTCTCTCTTCCGTTCTGATTCCTCTTCCTCACGCGACCCGGCCGCCGCACCTGCCGCTCCGGCCGTCGCCGGCCGTTTCCGTCACCGCCGCTCGCTGGCGCCGCCTCCAGCTCCCTCCTGACTATTGATTCCACGCCGCCGCCGCGCTCGTGCGAGCCCCAGCGACCCCTAATCGCTCCGGCGTCCGCCCGGCGATTCGCCGCTGCTGCCACGCCCTGCTCCGACCGGCTCCGGTCTTCGACGCCGCCACCTTATGGCGCTGCTCCGCCAAGGTCTCCACCTCCGGTTCCTTGCCGTGTCGCCTCCTTCCTCTCGGGCACACTCCTCGGCTGTGGTCAGAAGTGATGGTGGTGTGGTACTGCTTTGGTGGTGTGTGTTGTGGCTGATGGTGGTACTGGACCTGGTGGTCTAGCTCTAGTTCTCCCTCGACTTCCTCTTCTCTGGTGCCGGCGGGATGGTGCACTGGCGCAACCCCGGCATCGACACCCTTGTCGCCACTGCCTCGACTACAACGACTCAAGGTGAGCTCCCTGCTGTGACCGGCTAGTGAGCCGATGAACTGGTTGTGGTTTGTGATATTTAGGACTGGCTAATGCTTTAGTTGATCTCGATACTATGTGTTGGATGTTCCTAATGAACACCTCTAGCTAGCTGTGCCGTGTGAATCTCCTGCTTGGCCTTTTAACTGATGAAAGCTTCAGTGATGATTTCCAGATGATTTTCTCAGGTAGTTATCTCTGTGGAGTTAGTTTATCTTGCGATCTTGTCATGTAGGCTTATGCCCCTTACTGTTAAGGTGATATCATGTTTATATGCCCAGGTTTTCAGTTTGGCCAATTCTAAGGTTTTGGCTGTTGCTCTCTGAACATCCCTTGATGCCACTGCTCTTATCTGTTGGTGATGTTTGTGTGTGCTACTCTGATCCCTTTAGTTCAGAGATGTGCCACCAGGTGTGTTGTGGTTGTGCTCATTCCTGGGTGTAGAATAATTTCTGTGGCTAAGTTTAACTTAGCTCTGCATGCTGTGACGCCTCATTTGAGTTACACAGAAGCATAGCTGTAATTCTTAGCTTTAGAAATTCGTTTATGCCTTCTAATGCTCTTGTTGGTGCTCAGATGTGTTTGAGGTGCCTCTCCCTTTGTGGGTTTTGTGCCCAGCATCTGCTTATCTTCAATAGAATTTAAATCCAAGCATTCTCTGCTTGTATGCCTTTGCTAAATTGTTTGGATATACTTGTCCCTGCCTATGATGCAAAAGACTGAGGCTTATTTTATTAAGAACAGATACTTGCTGTTTTATTTAATTTCCTAGGATGATTTAGCATAGCACTACTATGCTGGACTGAGGAAACGATCCTAGCTCACCTCCTATTTATCTAGCACACTCTTGCTAAGGTTTAAAGATTTTAACCTGCTGATGTGAGCTAGTGGTGATTGTTGCTTGTGGCTTGTGGCTCTTCTGGATGCTTGATCTACAGATCTTGTGGATCTCCTCTTGTTCAGTGTATTGGCCTGCTCCTCCTGCTCCAGACAGCTTCCCTCTAGCTTCTGGCCTCCTCACCTTGCTCCTGCTGGGCCTTGTGCTTCTATCCGTCTTGTTCTTGCTTTTAGCAAGGATCCAGTGGTGGATTATTGGATGGATTTGTGGTTTGGGGATGAACTATGTGCTGTGCAGTGATGAACTCGAGATGTGAGTGTTATGAGTGAAATCAGTGGTGTGTTTCCTATTTGCTACGGCTGGCTTTGCTCTTATCCTTCCCTAGCGTGCTCCTCTGTGCTGGTGACAGCACCGAATGTGGAAATGAGTGTGCTGCTTGCTTGCCTGGCTCCAAGGTTCAGTTAACCTGGATGTGCTACGGCTGGTGAACTTATCCCCTCTTTGGTTATTTATTTTTGCTGCCAAGTGGATTTAGGCCAGTGATGTTGTTCTGAGACTAAATTTGATAATTAAGAACAGATACAACACTTAGCCCCTAAATACAACACTCAATGATGTAATTAGCAATGCAACTCATTGCTAAACTGAGAGTAATACAAATTCTAATTCCCCTCTGTATTATTTTCTATTTTGCTTTTCCTTTTGTTTTGCAGGAAACAACTATGGATTAAAGATCAAGAAGAAGACATACAAGACATTTAGTTTATGAAACAATTTGTAATTTTCTTTTTCTTTGTATTTCCATTTGTTGTAATTCAATTGTAAAGACCATGTAATGTGTGTAATTCAATAAAATGTTTTATTTGTCTTTAAAGGAATTCATAAGTTGTAATATTTATTGTAAAGATTTGGATTATTCAAATCTCTATTAATTCATTTACTTAATTATTGTTTATATAACTTTATTGTTTTAATTTGAGTTACTTTACAAATTCAATATTATTTGAATATTCAAATTGGATTCAAAATTCCCCCAACAAGTAATTACCTAGAGGTCATGTCGAAATTTATTGCATTCCCTACGATGAACTAAACCTAATTCAACAAGATGAATGAACTCCGTTCACTCTAGGGTTTTTAATTTGCGAAAAATTTATTCAGGATTTTCAAATGCATACATGCAGATGCACAAATTCCTATTTCTACCCTTCGTTAGTTCCTAAATGCTAGGGTATTACAGATAACCTGGAATCGGATAGCTGCTGCGGGCGGGGGTCTTGACGTACTCCTCGTTGTCGGGGCCGAACAAATCTCCCGCCTCCTCTTCCTCGTCGCCATACCCGAAGGAGCGGTGCTCCCCGTCGTCCCCGCTGCTGCGGCCGCTGGAGGAGGACGAGGAACCGGACGCGGCGGCGCCGCCTCCTCCCTCGGCTACGTCGCGGGTGTCGTAGTCCTCCCCGAAGACGTCGACCACCTGCCCCGAGAGCTCCATGGCGGGTCGGCGGCGGCGGGGGCAGCAGGGAGGCCGGCGAGACGAAAGGCTCTCTTCTTCTTTTCTGGTCAGGGCGAACACGGCTGGGCTGAGGGTTTGTAGACTGATTTGCAGTGTGGATCGACACGCCAAATATAGGGAGGGCCTCGTGCCCTCGTTTAAAAGGATTTGGTTCAAAGGAATTTTAGACGTGTTCGGTAACCGTCTCGGCGTCTCGCAGTCTGGCTTCCGGAAATCCTCAGCTCCAGTTTGTTTTCTTTTTCTCCAGGATCCCAGACAGTTTGCTTTCTTTTATTGACGTTTTCCCCTCAATTTTTCATTCCCTCAAAAAAAAAAAGAGGATGTTTTCATGTACACACGTGTTCTCGATGGAGTGTAGAGCAAAAATTTGTAGATGAATAATTATTGGAGGTATTTAGAAGAAATTAAACACACTAGTACACTAGAACTCAGCTTCATGTCACATGTCTTGTACCACAACGGAGTTTGCTTTCAGGACCCCACATCCATAGTATTTCATATGGCTAACTACATTACTTACTGGGCTGGTTTGCAGACAACAAAACTACGAGAAGTACAACGCAGAGGAGCAAGAATGCTCGTTCGGGTGGCAACTGAGTGTTTCCATCGAAGGCAAGACTGGGGGTCGATGGTGATGTGGCTAGCCGGGACCTAAAATGTCTTCCTCGGATGTATCCCTGGCGCCAAAAGATGTTGTTTTGATGTTGTAGAGCTTGTTAGACTCTGTAGTGTTCTGGTTTTCGTTTCGGGTGGCTGTACTGTGGAGTTTTTAAATTGCTTTTGGTAGTTGGGTTCGCATACCCTGTTGAGCAAAAACTTGGCCGAGCCCTCGGATGTTAAGTTTCATGACATTGGCTCCTACTTCCGAAAAAATGTCTTATACCACAAAACACACACACCTGCAAACGATTTTGCTAATATAAATTAGCACGTATCATGAACATGCCTTGGTCATCACCAATTTGATGGCGGTACATAGCTAGATGTCCCTAATCGCATCCATGTTAGGACCACTTGCTTCTAGATTTTATGGATCTGATACTCCCAAGCATACCACCTATATCATTCCGAAATTGTTGCACATACTTTGCATCCCCATTAGATCGTCCAAGAACATCGTCTTTGTCATGGCGCGGACATAAAACTGCACGTCATAATAGCAACAACAATCACCCTCTTGATTTCAATGGGGGTATGTGGCATCTTCCGTGGAAACTTTCATTCAGTTTCAAACTTTCGAAAGCTCTCTCAAAGGAATTGTGCTTGGACGAGTAGATCTCTCACTGAACTTCTCCTCCTTAGGAGTAATTATAGCTAAACCTCTCTGGAAGTCAGGAACATGATAACTTTTTCCTTCGTACGGTGTGAGATACCCAAATCTATTACGAAAGCCAACATCTACAAGTAGTACTTGCATAAAGAACACAAAGAAAACCAGTCATCTTGAGTGTTACAAAGGAATATTTTGGCATCTTCATTAGAATATAATATTTCATCTTCAACACTCCAAAGTCTCTCTCAATCTAATTGCACTTTGATGAGTGGATCGAGAAAACACATTCACGAGTTCCTTGTTGTCCATCGCGGCCCTCTCCGCATGGTCCTTGGATTTCTTCTTGGCGGCAGCTTTAGCTTCGATCTCGATTGTCACAATGTGACGATCGAACGTATTGGACAAAAGCCGCAACCGGATATAGCACTAGCCACCTAGACAACATTGCAGCCATGGGAATGTGCACGCCGAATGGAGGTTCAGCGAGTCGTGTGGGAGAAGATGAGAGAGGAGATCAAGTATCAATCGACGCGTAGTCTTTTGTAGACAACCGGGGTGGATTTCACATGACGGAACACTGAAGCTCGATGGGGCTACCCAGGCACAGGCAGAACGCGAACATGATGATCAGGATGCAATATTTTGACCAGACTTACGGGCTACCCAGACTTACGCCTTCATATTGAAGGAAAACGAGTTAATTGCAGTGAAGGAGGTGGCTTGGTGGTGGGCCATGGATGCATTTGACCGTTCAAGAGGACTGCTTGCCTGGACTACCATGTCCTACATGACACGTGTGTTCCATGAAGCGGTTTCCTCCCCCCCCCCCCCCTTCGTTCACTGAGTGACGCAGTTACCCTCGCCGCTCTGTTACCACATGCCCGACGCATTTTAGTGCCGGTATGATATCTACCACGACGTATGTCTAACCGCACGTTTTCTGTACGTTGCAAAAAATGGTACGTGTCGTGGAAACAAAATTGCCATACCCTATTGTAGTATTGTGGTACATATATGCATAGAAAACATCTCAGGTCAAGACTAATTAAATTATTAGGTTTATCGGGTATCAAAATGCAGAATATATCGAGTAGCGAAGGCATCTACAGCAATAAACCAGCGGCTTTATAGCAGGAAAAAAGAAAAAGAAAAAAAGGACCGAAAAAGGCCGAAGGAGTCCGGTTGGACCAAAGGCGGCACTCCGCCTCCGCCTATATAAACCTTCTCCACCGCGTCTGTAAATAACAACCGCCATTTCGAAATCCTCCCCCTGCTCTGCTTTGCTCTTTCTCCCTCCCCCTTCCAGAACCTTCGAGGCCTCACCCGCTTGCCGTCCCAGATCCGAAGCGCTCCGCCCTGCGACCAGTGCACCGACCGGTCCGCCGCGAAGGGAGCCGTACCGACCGCCGGCGCGCGTGCGGTAAGAGCCTCCCTCCCCGCGGTTCGATTCGTGTGCCTTTTCTCGGGGGTTTTGAGTTGCTGCGGGAAGGAGGCGGGGAACCCGGGCCTAATTTGTCTGCCGCGTCGGTAGCGATATACGCGATCCATCTAGGGTTTGCCTGGTTCGGGGAATTGGGGTCGTACGGACGGCGGCGAGGTGAGGCGACGGGTTGGTCGATCAACGGGGTGGAATGGAGGTTTAATTTGCTTGGCGAAAAGCCTTTGGTGTTCTCTGATTTATTGCGCGACTTGAGAAATACTGTCGGATTCCGGCGCGCGTGTTCTCTGATTTATTGATCGATGGTTTCGGTACCAGCGTGAGGGCGTCTTACTGAAACTGTCTCTGGTTTTCTGAATCCTGATACTACTGGGGCGCTGCCATGGCAGGGGATGATGTGGAAGTTGAGTTGCTTGACCATAAATTTCTGGTTATCTAATTTGTGGCGCGATTTGAAAAATCCTGTCGGGTTCCGTTTGTTTGAACGATGGTTTCGGTACCAGCGTGAGGGCGTCTTACTGAAACTGTATATGGTTTTCTGAATCCTGGAACTACTGGGGATGATGTGGGATTTGAGTTGCTTTGCTTGGCCATAAATTTCTGGTATCTAATTTGTGGCGCGATTGGCAAATGTTGGATAATACGTGAGTTTGTTGTCCCACAATACATGATTCCAGCTCCAAACTGTCTGACACTGTCCATGGGCGCTGCCGTGCCAGGGAAGGGATCAGGGATTGAGGGATGGTCGCCTTGGAGATCTACCGGCGCACCACCATCGGGGAGAACCTCTCGGCGACGCTGGACGAGATGGTCTCCAGCGGCAGGCTCATCCCCGAGCTCGCCGTCCGGGTCCAGCTTCAGTTCGACGAGGTTTGACCGTGAACGCTAACTGAAGCAGGTTCTGAATTGTGATGAGTTGCTGGGTGTTTTGACCTTGCGTGCATGGTCTTGCTGTTTTTTTAGTCCATGAGCGCCGCGCTGAAGCAACGGGTGACGAGCACTGCCTCCTTCAAGGTGAGATACAAAAGCCTTCTCTCTTAGCATTTGACATTTTACAACAATATATGCCGATACAAAGGCCATCTCTCTTAGCATTTGACAACAGTATATGCATCTGCCATATGCTGCTGCATCTAATGATTAAACAAACTGTAGAGGTCCGTTCGAAGGGAATGCTGGGAGGTGGGAGCCTGGGATGCATTTTTTCAGTTGACTTGTTTCATGTACAAGTACTACATTACTTTGCATATTACATTTCGAGCAGATCTATGCAAATTAAGTCCATTTATGGTAAATAGTGCGAGATTCAGTAGTCGGATAAACCTTATTGGAGAATACATGACGAAATACTAGCGCGAGAATAAGTTAACACCATTTTATTGCTTAGTATCAAGGTAAACTGTCTGTCTGTAGCATGGAAGCATGTAGATTTCCTGTCCCGTTTTTCACATATAATTTGGACCTACTAATTATATTTTTTTATGATAGTTTCACGTAATCATTTCCATGTACGATTTGACAGTTTTGCTAAATTTTGGAGAACAACATACCTATGGGTTCTGCTGTATTGAAATAGAAATAATATGGAATGACATATTCCTTGATGATTGAAGTTGAATAGCTCATTTCATGTATACAAACCAGGAAACAACTCTTATGTTTGCATGGCCTGGCATGGCCTTAATCTAGATTATGTTGTTTATTACTGAAAATAATATTTCTACACGGCAATAGCTTCACCCAATATCACCCTAGTATTCAGTCAAAATTACCACCCTCTACCGGGACTAGCATCTCAATCCTCATCTCCCAGTTGCACAATGTTTCAGCTAGTTGTCCTCTGTTTACCACACTACGCTTGCATATTTTGCAGAACATAATCATCTTCCCATCCACCCATCCAACGATTGTGTTTACATGACGGTCTTCCTCTTGTCTTGGCAGGGCCATCTGCGCACCTACAGGTACGTCGACCACGTCTGGAGTTTCATTCTGAGAGACGTGACGTTCAGCGAAGAGGACGTTTCACAGAACATCGGCAAGGTGAAGATCGTGGCCATCGATTCCAAATTGGGAAAGCCTGAGGAGCCTCCACAGCAGTAGTAACTTGACAGGAGTCAAGCCCTTTTGACCATAGTCCTCTTCATGCTATAGACCAGTCGCCACCCAAACCAAACAGTTGTCGGTATCGGTTATGCAATGATTTCACGAGCATCTAGTTAGACAGCCTCCCGTTGTGGATGCAGAGGATTTATCATCGTATATCGCTTATGGGACGGTGATTTTGCATTTTTCCTGTTGATAATATGACTTGTTGATGACTGAAACTCAGAGTAGAGAGTGACATGTTTCTGATACTAAATCTCTGTGACGTGAACTATGTGCTCGTCCTCCGTTATGATAGTGGTCACGCTGCATAAGTTCTGAACTGAGAATGGTTCTTTTCCACATTATTGCAGACACCGATATACCTAGGTGGTAGTTTCATAATCGGAAGGCGGCAGCCGAACAATTCAACTAGTGTGTTGTATCCAAATTGAACTTCCAATAAAAATACTATACAATACGAGCAGCTAGATATGGTTCCATCCGTTTTGGCTCAGATCGACTGTGAACTGTGAAGGACTCTAGACCTTTCATAAAGAGAGGTTCGTTGTTCAAGTTGGTGAGGCAGTAGACATCTTGTCAGGAGGGAAACTCAGATCTACACTTCATGCCACAAGTGTTTGGACACAAGTATCGTCCTCTGATGTGTATTTACTTGTACTCTTCTCTAACAAAGGCCAGCACAGGAGTGGAGATGGTAGTTACTGACGCAGTTTCCAACAATATCCGCATGCCTTTTTGGAGATTATTTGGGGAGCATCAAACTATTCTCTGCATTGAGTCAAGCCTGCTTATGGAGTTATGGTTGCTTTACTAGAATTGCTAATTTTGTCTATTTCTGAATTTATGTTCCTATTTTTTTAGAACACTAAATATTTTTGTTAGAACACTATTTATGTTCCTATTGCCCAAATAAAGCCGGTCAATTGGTTGCGAAGTATCGAGAACAAGGGTTTCGAACTCTGAACCTCAAAGTAGGGAAAAGCTTGAACTCGGATATAAAGTTGTGAAGGCTATACATCTTGTCCATTCTAATTGTTCATTTATCTTGGATGCAAATGAAGGGTACATAACAAATCAAGCGACTGAAGTTCTTAACAGACGAAACGGTTTGTACTTGTGCAAATTTTATGCTACTATAAAAAAATCATAGTTTTGATTTTTTTCCCCAGTATGTTCAGTCTTTTCATTATTTAATATCTTAGTCATTGGGAGGTTATCTGGTTCTTCTACTAAGTTCGCCATTGGTTTCATAAATGAGAGTGACAGCAACCAGTTCATAGAGATGATTGGGAGCATTGCTGCTATGGACAAATACAGAGTTGCTGTTGCTTCTGATGGAAGTTGTCGGAGTTTGCTTGATGCTCAGAAAATAATGCATGGAAATCTTGCTCATGTTATTAACATCAAACTGGCTAAGTTATGGGTTCTTGGAGGCCTTGAATAACTGGTGCTGCAAGAAAAGCTGGTATTGCACTTATGATTGCTGGCATGGTTGAGACTAGGATTGCCATGAGCTTTATCTGCCGGTCATCTAACTGCTGGGCTTGGTTGTTTCAGGTTGGTTAATTGTGAAAATTTCTCTGCAAAAGAAAGTTGCAAGTGAAAAATAAAAAATATCATTTTTTCAACAAAAGGCAATGTCACTAGGAGGATCAAACTTGAAATGATGGTACACTGTTTTAGACCTTGTATAATAAGGTGCTAAAATGATTCATCCACTGTTGTGGTAGCAGTTTTATTGTCCGAAGAGCCATTTTACGATGGTGACAGCGACAGCTTCATCAGAATTGCTAAATTTGTCTATTTTTTAATTTATATTCGTATTGTGACCCCAAATGAAGCCGGTCAGTTGGTTCCGAAGTATCAAGGACAAGGGTTTCGAACTTTGAATCTCAAAGTAGGGAAAAACATGAACTCAGATATAGAAGTTCTGAAGGCTATACATCTTTTCCATTCTGATTGCTCATTTATCTTGGATGCAAGTGAAGGGTACATAGCAAATCAAGCAATTGAAGTTCTTAACAGACGACGTTTTGTACTTGTGCAAATTTGATGCTACTATAAAAAATCGTAGTTTTAGTCTCTCCCAGTATGTTCAGTATTTTCGTTATTATATATCTTAGTCATTGGAGGTTATCTGGTTCTTCTACTAAGTTCGCCATTGGTTTCATAACTGAGAGTGACTCCTGTACTCTTTGAGCCACCAGATCATAGAGATGATTGGGAACATCTCTGTGATGTTAGCATTCCTGCTATGGACAAATACATAGTTGTTGTTGCTGCTGATGGAAGTTGTTGGACTTTGCTTGATGCTCAGAAAATAATACATGGAAATCTTGCTCATGTTATTAACATCAAACTGGCTAAGTTATCGGTTCTTGGAGTCCTCGAATAACTCATGCTGCAAGAAAATCTGGTATTGCACTTATGATTGGTGGTATTGTTAAGACTAGAATTGCCATGGCTTTATCTGCTGTCACCTAGCTGCTGGGCTTGGTTGTTTCAGGTTGGTTAATTGTGAAATTTCTCTGCAAAAAAAGTTACATGCGTAAAATAAGAAGTGTCATGTTTTTTGCAACTAAATACAATGTCAGTAGGAGGATCAAACTTGAAATATGGTACACTGTTTTAGACCTTGTATAATAAGGCACTAAAATGATTCATCCACTGTTGTGGTAGCAGTTTTTACGGTAGCTATGAAGGTCTGTGGACACGAAAACGCCACCATCCGCGGGCCCAATAGTGAAAAAGTTGTTGGACGGGCCCAATAAGCTGTGTGGCACTCCCACCTCAGCCCCAATCCCTCGGACCATGTTATTAGTCTAAATTATTCCAGTCTAAATTACTCACCAACATTGTAAAATTCAACAAAGTCGAAAACCAAACACACAAATCCATGGAGTACCGCTACCAACTTGGTCTTGGACTGGGGACTGACCTTGCAGCGACAGCGCACCCCATCCCTGCACCCCACACGGCCGAAGTGAAAAGTCCTCCACACCACAGTCGCCTCCGCTTCTCTCTCCCCACAGATTCTCCCCGCCGCTTCCCTATCCGGCCCTGGAGGAGAGCCTCGCCGTCGCCGGACACCCTCCCGCCGAAGCCTCGATCCCGTCTCGTCCCGGCGCATGAGAGGTGAGCTCCTCGACGCCTCCCGCCCCGCCCCACCCCGCCGCTTTCCTTTGTCGGTGCTCTTTCCGCTGTCGCTGCCCCGTCCTCATACCGGGAACCTCCCGTCCCCGTCCCCAACCTGCGCGCTGTTTCTCCTGCCCCGGAATGCGATCCGGGACAGACAGCGGGCGCCGATTCGGTGTCCTGCCGGCCGGCCGGCCGGCCGGCCGAGATGTGGATCAGTCCCATGCCATGCGTCCCGAGTCTGGGGGAGATGGATGGGCGGCGTCAATGCGTTCCGCGACACGCTCTCCTCTCCGCCCGTACTAGTAGCTTGCTAGCTGCTAGGGTCGATCTGTTTTGACTTCGTGGTTCGTTTGCAAGCGACAGACATCGAGTATTAGCATATTTCCCATCGAACCAGCGAGTGCAGTGACGCTCACCAAATAGTGGACGTGCATCTGAACTATCTCAGAGGCTTGATCTACGTATAACCAGTAAATCGGATTGCTGTTTGCCGATTGCCCGCTTATTGATTTCAGTCATGTCCTGCCAATGGTTTTGATTATAGGTGGCAAGTCTAGTCTCTCGGCTAGCATCTGCAACTCACGCCTTCAGTTTATGTTTATTGTGCCGATTCACTTGTCTCTCCCGGTCTTGGCATCCGTGGACTAACTGTTCTCTTCATTCTCTACTTTCCTCAACAATGCACATTTACTATGATGTGCACTACTTGGCTTTTGGGTTGCAATTGCGGTCTTTTTTCTTTTCTTTCATGCACCAAGCAGCTAATGGTTGTATCACCCTGATGCGATGCAAAGAATAAATAAATGCTTCCATTATGTAAAAAAAGCTAATGGTTGTATACACAATTGTTAGCCTCCATTGGTTTTCTTTCCATGTTTGGTTAAACATCCTGTCAATTTTATAATGTAGTATTATAGTAACATCATATAACTCTTTCCATTTTGTTCATTTGCAGTTTAGAGGATGATCTGTGTCGATAAACTCGTACCTGTTCATGAGTGCCTGGAAAATTGGTTTTCGCTCCACAGTTGAATACTGACCAATTTCCTTCTATAAAGGGATAGCCGCCAGAGGTATTATATTTGTGACACCTCATGTTACCGTTCGATGGCACTTAAGTTCTTCTATATAGTCCAAATTTTCAGATTCAATTGATACATTTCTTCTCTGCTATTTGCAGTGAATCATGGGCGGCTTTTGCTGCTGCCTTTGCACCGATGATCTTGAGGAATATGTTCATCCAAATAATCCTGTCTATAGACAATGCTTATCCCTAAGGCATTTTGTCCAAAATATTTTTGGCGGGGTAATGTTACCTGTTAATCTGACATTTTCCAGTATCCAAATTGCAACAACTTATGATTACACGTGTACATATAATCTTCCATTTTCCAATCTACCATACATCTTTTTATCGTAGCATGTTGATCTAATTATCTTGACTAATGACTATGCTGGTAAAAGCTGCGAACGGCCTGTTAATGTTGAACAATCGCATATATTTTTCTCTGTCAGGACATTTTGTATGCTGTCCTAGATGCCATTGCTATGTTGATTGCATGATATTTCATGGCAACTAGCACAATGCAACAGGTAACATGATCATTTGATTGCATTCAACCACATTTACACGTGACTTATGGTGTATGGACATTGTCTGGACATGTTCATAGTAGAGAGAAATCACAAAACAAATTTGAAATGTGTGTGCCCTATTGCAGTTTCAAAGATTTTTCAGGATATGAATATGGTACATTTATTTTCACTATTGAACGTTTATTCTAACTCTAGTACTTTTCCGTGGTCTGTGTAGTATACCGCAACGTTCCAGAGGCTCGACTCTAGGCCAAGCAACCCAACTCAAGGAGCTGCTCCGTTGGTGTCCACTAATCCAAGTACTAACGTGGCTGACAGTTCGTTGTCTGAAAGTTTTCACCTTGTTTCTAGACCACTCCCATATGATACTGATCCTAGATATGCCCGAGTTCAAAGAGAGGGATTGGTATCAAGGCGTGAAAAGTCTATAAATCTGACGCAAGAAGAGTCAACAGCTCTTAGACGAAATGGCAGCAGCTCTGGTGTAGAACATTTAGCTGCTCAAAAGAAACGGAGCAGCACTGATCTTGAGGGTGAACATAAAGTACGCCGTTCTGAATCAACTAAGAGTCTATCCGGAAAAGCATATAACAGCAGTTACACAGTTGTCACTTCAGAAGACGAAGATGTCTGCCCTACTTGCCTGGAAGGTTTGTTTGCGTGCATTTTTGTCTGGATACAGTGGCCATGTCATGGTTTGTGAACGTTTTCTCACTGCTCGCTCATCATGCAGAGTACACCCCGGAAAATCCACAGATCGTAACTAAATGCTCCCATCATTTCCACCTAAGCTGTATTTATGAGTGGATGGAGAGAAGCGATACCTGTCCAATTTGTGGGAAGGTATGTGGGTTCATGCTCCAGACTATATATTTCAAGCTACAGAAATATCAAAATTGTTAACTTGATGCTGTCTTTTCAAAACAGCTCACCTATCATCATCCTATGTGTATTTTATCTGTATATATGACAACTTCTTTAATCTGATGAAATTGCAGGAAATGGAGTTCTGTGAGAGCCCCTGAGAGAAACTTCATGCTGGCTGCATCTGGAAAAGGGAAGAGTATCTACAGTATGGGCTGCTGGAGAGTCTGTAAATAATAGTTTGTTGTTGAATATGATCTCTTTCTCGAGATCAAGTTCTTATGTGTACTGAGAAATCACGGTCTAAGTCGCTCTGGAATTTTTCTTGTCGATAACTGAATATATTTTTAATGGCAGTTAAGCAGTAGAATTAGATAATACTCCTCCTTTTTTAAATATAAGATGTTTTAGGTGATACACATGTTGTCTATATGCACACTAAAATGAGTGAACATGCACACAAAAATTGTGGACAAAAGCTAAAACTTCTTATATTAAAAAACGGAGGGAGTAGTTTTCAGGCTTTGATCATGAGCTCATGGGGTAAAGACAAAACACAGCACATGTAAAAACTCGTCAAAAATATCACAACCTCTTGATCTTGTGTGATGTGAACTGCATAAAAGACAACTTTGAGCAATACATAGTTGCTATTTTAGTCCTTCAAATGGCGGAAACATTCGTTTGGTTCCTCTAAATACATGTGTCGGACATGTTTGGTTTGTACTTTGTAGCATTTGGTTCCTCTAAATACATGTGTTGGACATGTTTGGTTTGTACTTTGTAGCATTCTAAAAACACATGAATAGGAAAGACATAGGAATACGATAGAGTGCATATGCAAAACAGAGGATTGAAAAACATAGGAGTTAAACTTGGGTGTTCGGTTCACAAGAATAAGAAAAACCCCAAGAATCCTAATAAACATGGTCAAATAAAAGTTAACCCACATGAGAAAGTATAGTTAGGATGTTATTATGACACTAATGATCTTGGTTTCATTCTTTGTGCGTTTTTTTTTTTAAAGAGGTCCAAATGGATTGTAAAATCGTGCGTTTTTCCTTTGTGACTAAGATCAAAGGAAAAATTTCTTTGTTTTTCCGTTGCTTCATTCTTTTGAACCAAACCGATGAAACAGTGCCATTGTAAGAAAAATTCTTGTTTCTATGTTATTCCTCCATTTTTCCTTCGAACCAAAGAAGCTCTTAGTTGGATCAAAGTGTCAGACTCAGACCATCAGAACAGAACTGGCCCTTAGTTGGACCAAAGTGTGAGCCCATCAGAACAATATATTTAAAAAAATACTGAGCTCAACTGCCAACATTCTCATAGTAAAGGAAAGTGCATTTCCTAAGATACATATTTGACTCATTTGCTCAAAAACGAATTGATCACAGAACGCATAGCTATTGTTGCAAGCAACAAGCCTCAGTTACAGTTACACAATGACAGCCAGCCACGCCTAGAATACAAAAGCTGAACCCAGAAAACCGGGAGCGTTTCATTTCCAAAATGGACGAGGAGAGCCAGCAAGGGAGCGTTTCATTTCCAAAATGGACGAGGAGAGCCAGCAAGCTGGCAATTTATTCAGTAATCGTTCGCTGGCCGGTGCCGGTACCAAACCATTCTATCGGATAATTTTACCGCCTACAGATTGGCGGCGGTCTTGAGGGCATTGCCCTTCCCCTCCAAGCTCGTGAGCAGGCTGTCGAAGCTCTTCTTGAAGGAGTCCACGCCCTCATGCTCCAGCTGCTTGCCAACCACTTCCCAACTGATGCCCAGCTTCTCCAGGGCACTGTATATGCTTTCAGCTTCTGACACGTTAGCGTCGATTGTCCTAGCAACTGTGCCGTGGTCGATGAATGCCTCCAAAGCCTGGTCGGGCATCGTAGATACCTGAATTGCAAAGGGCAGTGAGTAGTTAGGATGGGCTAAGAAATCTCAATTTGTACAAATGATAAGCCGGTGAGTTATGATCCCAGCGAACAACATGACAGGAACTTGCTATTGAAACTCACCGTGTCAGGTCCGATGAGAGGATCAACGTAAAGAGTGTCAGAGTAAGCCGGGTTCTTCACGCTGGTGGATGCCCACAACAACCTCTGCTTCTTGGCACCTTTCTTCACCAAAGCCTCCCACCTTGGGCCAGAAAATTTCTTCAGGTAAAGCTGATTTGCTAACTTCGCCTGTGCTACAGCAGCCTGAGAATAGATATGGTTATAGTTCAAAACTTAATACTACTTATCTTATTAATTTAGACAGCCCTACTAATAGGTGACAGGTAATTCCAATTGTCTTTACCTTTCCCCTCAGGGCAAGAGCTTCAGGTGTTCCGATCTTCTCAAGCATTTTGTCAATCAGGCTGTCAACTCGGCTGACAAAGAAGGATGCTACACTGGTCACTCGGGATAAGTCACTCAAACCAGAAGACTCAAGCCCAGCAATGTAAGCATCAATCACAGCCTCATATCTTGCAACCGAGAAGATAAGCTGCAGCAACATAAATAAACTTGTGACCAACAGGTGTAGCACTAACGTACATAACAGTCACAACAATGTTTACAAATAACAATATCATAACCAGTAAATGTAAAACAGCAGATGATGATAAACACCGGCAACTAGGGAGAAACAAGATGATTATAGCAAAGCCAGAGTTCAGCACTTACAGTGACGTTGACGCTAATGCCATTAGCGATGACTTCCTGGATAGAAGGAACACATTCTGCAGTAGCTGGGATTTTTATGTACACATTGGGGCGGTTGACCACTTTCTGCAACCACTTTGCAGCTTCAATAGTTCCTTGAGTGTCATTTGCAAGCCTAGGAGACACCTCCACGGAAACGTAGCCATCGGCTCCATCGGTCTCGTCATAGATGGGCTCGAACAGTTTACATGCGTCCTGGATGTCCTTTATGACGAGTTCCCAGTAAGCGCTCTCTGCATCCTTACCGGCCGATATAAGCTGCTTGAACTGATCATCGTATGCATTGGATGACGAGATAGCTCTCTCGAAAATCTGCATTATGATGGGGATACAGTCAGCAGGGAACATTGCAGACACCGGACATCATAGCGAAAAATAAAATGGGTCACGGATGACTTACAGTTGGGTTGCTGGTGACTCCACGAACGCCCTTGGCGATGTAGGGCAGCAAGTCGGTGACAGGCCGGCAGAGGTTGTCGTACCACGGGGACTGACCCTGGAGCTCGTAGAGGTCATGGAGCGTGGTCCTCTTCATCGCAGCACCGTTCCCTTCCTTGCTGGAAGCCATCGCACTGAAAGTTTGCATTTCATCAGGGACAGAATTAATGTCACATCCAAATGTTTGCTGCATCACATACATACACACAAGAAATGAACTTCCTATTCTCTTCATCGGGCGAAAGGATCATGAGCACGGTAAACGTACATGACGTGGTGGCAACACGGTGTACAATATGAGCGAGCAAAAAATGCAAGTGATACTACGAGATTACTAGAAACAAACGGAGACAAGGGGTCCTATTCGTCCTGTCCTTATCGTGCAAGCAGGAAGAAGCCAGAAGTCACGGCTCCTGCTGTGGCGTGTAGCCAGAACTAACCTACCGTCGTGCTTACATAGTGCTACTTCGCCACCACATCCAGTGACGGACACGGATCCGCGCACGGCAACACGGGCCACCTCGATCGAGTTGACCGAGACCGACAGCTCGCGAAACTACGCGATCGATCCCGCCGGTCCATTCCCCAATCGGACGACCGCACACGCGCCCCCGTGCCTCGCTCGAGGCCGCGGATCCGAGCGGAGGCGCCGAGGCGGGCCACGCACGATCTACGCGGCGGAAGAGCAGCAGGGCGTGATCCGACCCAGTCGCCCCAATTCGAATGTAAAACTTAAGATGAAGATACTAATAAGTTCCAAATCCGCATGGTCACTTGTAAGAGATCGTGAATCAAATCAACCGGGGGAGGGCGAAGAGGAGGAGGCTCACATGACGGGGCTCCTGGCGCGGCCGGCGAGGGAGACGCGGAAGCGGCGGGCGGAGGGGGCGAAGGCGAGCGCGGCGGAGCGGAGGGACGGCGAGGGGAGCGGCGCCGCCGCCGGCCTGGGCGCGGCGAGCTTGGGCACGGTGCCGGCCATGGCGGGCGTTGCTTCCGAGGCGGTTGGTGAGGAGGAGGGGCGGCGGGTTGGTCTGTCACGGGGGTTGTTCCGAGGTATAGCGGGGCAGAGCTGCAATCTGTCTCTCTCTCTCTCCCACTTACCGTTCGTCGTCATCGATAAATAGATAGGCGCGAGGTTTTGCACTTAGGCCCCTAGGTATTTTCGTATTCGTGCGGGTTTTTTAAATGTAAGGTGGCGCATGGGGCGGAGGATCAGCCGTGCACGCTGCCGCCTGCCGGTGTGTACGCGGAGACATGTGAACGTGCCGATGATCCGCTCCTGGATACCTTGTACAGTCCCATTTTGCCTCTACAGCTTATGCAGCGAATTGCATAACTTGATCTAGAGCGCCACGTATTTTTCAAAAATTGGAAATCATATTTTCAGCACTTAAAAAACCAAGATTTTTGTACAGACATATTTGATTTGAACTATGAACGTTTAATTTTTATCAATACATCATTTTACTTGTGAGCTACAAAAAAAAAGACAAATATCTAGCTCAACTAGATTTGCTTACTACTTCGGAAAATGCTTCGTTGAACCGGGCGGCATCTGCTCCTGGCGCATCGACGGAACTAGAGACTTCATGATTCGGAACCTGACAAAAGCAGGCCACGTATATCATCTGGGCAGGCTTGTATTTAGGAGTGTTAAATGAGTGTATAATTGTGGTTGTGGGGACAAGAACTGTGTCAGAGGGTCTCAGAGCAGATGTGCAGGCGTGTGCCATAAATATGTTGCAGGCATAGGGTTATAGCTCTCTCTAGGGCATAGCAGATGTGCAGGGCGCCGGCTTGACCGTAGCTCGCCCGGGTCGTCACTCGTCAGCACCCATGCGCGCACCACCGCATCTCCCGCAGGCCGCACGCCGAAGCGGCGGCGCGCGAAGCCGCCGTTGAACCGGAGTGCACCGCCTCCCTATCTGCCGCTGGACAGAGGAGACCACGCCTCGTGCTTTCCCATTTCCCAGTTGGAGGTGGCGTTTTGGCCTCACGCCTGCGCCCAGGACCAGCAGCGACGACGCATGCGCCTGGAGGGAGGCTGGAGACGACGGCGGCCTCCAGCACCCGGCGTCGAAACATGAGACAGCTTGAATGCCGTCTGTGACAAGGTGAAGAACCATAAGACGTCCGTGTTGCTGGTGGGCTTGAGTCTGCGGCCGTGGCGAGGCAGAAGACGACCTTCTTGTGGCAGCAGAAGGGCGAAGGCTCATCGTCACCGGTGCTCGTCCCCGGCTCCCCGCGTAGAAATTCTCCAACATGCCGCTCCACACCAGGCAGTCGCGACCTCCACGACGCAGTGGATGCTGCAGGAGCTCCGGTCCGACGAGTGCGGTTTCTACCTCATCCACCTACTCAACTACACGTTCGTGCCGGTCGCCGGGCGACTCGATGCTACGTACGTGCCTTGTGGGCGTCCGATGGTGACACTATAGAGCGCATGAGAGCCGACCTTAGCGGATGCAATGCGCGGCGCCCGCTCCGAGCAAAGCCGTCGTCGAGAACGGCAACGGTACTTGACTGCTCCGAGCAAAGCCGTCGACGAGAACGGCAACGGTACCGTGGCCGTCGTCGACGTCGCCGTGGCGTGCATGTCTTCCGCGTCGAAAAGCGCCACGGTTCTGGACTGCTCCGAGCAACGCCACCTGGGTTACCATGTTGGTCGGTTGCACTGGTGACCACCGAATCGTTGATGGCGCCGCCGCGTTCATCCCAGTTCGTCCAGCCCACCCGACGGTGCGGCATGGGCGCATGGCCAGGATGATTTCCTTCGTATCCGGCACCGAGAACAACCCCATGCAAAACGTGAACAGACCCACTCTGACACATGAGACTTTGGCGCACGGAGCAGGGTTTGCAGGTGCATGTGGCCTGTCACACGCCTGGGCTAGTGCATGTACCGAACAGCTAGTGTCAGGTCTTCTACCCCAATGCCCTACCGCCTGCCTGTACTAGTCGACCGTATACCAACAATATATCATTTCCCTAACCATTATGGCACGGATCCCCTGACAAGCATGCACGGCCAGATAACCAGTATCACCTACCGCCGTGTTCTATATATTCACTCACACTTCTTACTACTTCCAAGTAATTTTATTCTGTATTCCCACTTATATGGCACACACGTTTTAGCATCCAATTTTTACCATTGATTTGTCAATAAAACATGTGTATTTCTATCCTTAAAATGTTTTCAAATGCTATAATTTTTATGACAAATGTCTCATGTATTATTAATCAACTTTATGTTTAAAGTTAAATCACCAAAAATAGGCTATCGTGTAAATAGGGAAAAGGGAGTATAATATATTTAGAAATGAATGCATTTTAAAAAAACTCAACTTCTGTATATGGAATAAAACCCGAGTTTTAAATTTTCTATGTATAAATTTCATATTTTTTGAAATACTTGGCTCCATGGAGCCCAAAACGCCGCATTTAAATAAAGTAACAACAACTACTAAATCAAATAGTGATAAAGGGATGTGAATTCCTCTTTATGAAAATGACAATGACATGTTTTATGAAAAAATGTCGATATGCCTTTCCTCCTCGAAAATGATGTTGGTTTGGAGTTGGCCACCGGTAGACGATGATATGTGCCACGCAAAAATGGCTTGGAGTGAACGGTAGTTTAAACCACCACATACCATTGGAAATGCATACAAACAAAAGTGACATTGCCGCCTTGCCACAAAAGAAACACACACACATCACCATGTTTTGTGGCGAGGTAATTAGGTTATCATCTTTCTCCCTGAAAATGACCTCAAGCTGGAGTTGGCTCTCTTTCGACAATGATGCGACAAGGAAAAATGCCTTAGGTGTGGGCATGTGCAGCCCGACCCAGATGCCCGACGCTAGCCTCTCAGGATTCAGTTTTGCGTCGCAGACCCGACCGGAAAGCAACTAAAAGCCTGAAATGAGTGATTTAAAATATCTTATAGAAAAATAGGTAAAATACTTCAATATTTTATTTTGAACATGAATTAATTAATATTTTCAATAGGAGAAAGGCATTAATTTTTGGTGTCTCAGCCGGGCTCAAACTTTTCTATGTCAGACTTTACCAAGCTAAGACCAAAACCTGACCCCGAGCCCTCGACCCCGGGTTTGCGCAGGCGTACGTGGAACATAGGTTATTATGTAGCGTATTAGTAAATTACAAGATTATTATGAACCCGGTGCCTAGACCTCCCTCAATTCAGAGAAAATAGGGTGTGAAGCTAAGGGAAGAATGGTGGGTTGGTGTCGTTTATGCTGGGGGTTGTTGATGATGTTAAGCCAATACACCTGGTCCCATGTCGCCCCTTGTTGCCCCAAAAGGTGCTAATTAACAAAGGATAAGCAGGATAACATTAACATGAACGTTCATGTAGATGCACTTAGGTCCCTGTCAATCCTCTTAATTAGACATACGGTCGATCGTGCCGTCGCCGTCAGGGGCCGAGAGCGCGATGCTGATGATGCAAGCGGGGGAGCGCCCCGGCCCTTGGACGCAGGAAAAGTCCACGAAGCAAGCAAGCAGCAGCCTGGCCCCGCGTCGGGTTGCTACTCTCTCAGTCTCAGGTGCGTCGAACCTAGCCGCCACACGGGCACCACCCGTCCAGAGTCCAGACTCGATCCCCTCCTATCAGGCTCCCGCCCGGGCCAATAAACCCTACACTTTTCCTGCGTCAAAAAACATGAAAAACGCTGGAGGCATTGGAAAATACACATCTGAACATGGAGGCATTTGCCCCGTTAACAAATCATTTTCTAAATGTCAATAAAATTAGGAAAAAACTGTGGGTGTACAAATCATATTTTTTCTAGCACCGAAATTTGTCTTTTCTACTGAGGCAAAATAAATATTTATTTTTTCGCAAACCACGCATATTTTGATGAGATGTACACGTAAAAATGGTTTGATTTTTGGAAAATTTAAATCGCGTTTAAAATGCATTTCTATTTCCTCGCTAGTCGCTGCTTTGTCCGTATCAATAAGCACGAATCCATGTACTAACAGAAGAAAACAAAATCAAAAGACGCAAGCTATTGCCCTTCGTCCTGACCGTCCGTTCTTCTGCACCCGTCATGTACTCATGTCTCAAAACTTGACCCCACAACAAGGGCCAGTTGCCCCCGGCCGTCGCCGGAAGTGACCACACCATGTTTTTTTTTAAAGATTAGTGACCACACCACGCTGCAAGGCAAAGTCCACCCACCCACTGATCGCTTCTGTTGGTCAAAATCGTCGCGGCGGCTTCTCTCAAACTAGAGGGCCGGGGCGGCTTGACTCGACGAAGCGGTTCGTCATTGTTCACCCCAACTGACAGCCCAAAAGACCATAGTGATTCAACGTTCACTTCTTCAGAGATCCCAGCTGTCAGCACACAAATTCCCTGACGAATTCAGCTCTTCGCATGCACGTACGCGTCAGGTACTGGAAGGAGGCTGTCAGGTACTCGGATCTGATCCTCAGATCCCTTTCTTTCTTTGCTTTGACATCAGCACTGTCAGAGCATCTCCAGTCGGGGCGCCCAAACGGCCGCCCAAAGCCGTTTGGGGCGTGCCGGACACAAAATCGCGCCCACTCGCGGCGCCCAAACGCGAATTCGGTCCGGCGCGGCCCAGTTTTGTGTCCGGCACGTCCAGACCACGCCCTCAACTTGGAGAGGCTTGGGGCGGCCCCGGACGGAAGGAAACGCACGCCTCCGACGCGCGGGCCACGCCTGGCAGTGACACGGCCACACCCCGCCGTGGTCAAAGGCGTCGTCAAAGGCGCGTGCCGCGTGGCGACTCCTCGTTTTCACGGCCGGCGGGCGGCCAGTGAGCCGTCGCGTCCTCTGCTCGCCGGAGTGAATGCGGCGCGCCTTTTCGAGGCGAGCGGCGTTAATGCCACCGCTCTCCGGCCGCCATAAAAGGCGCGCGCCGGCCTCCACTCATCGCCACTCTCGCCCTCGCCGTTCTCTCTCCCTCACCTCGCCGCTTCTTCTCCACTCGAAAAACCGCCGCCGCTCTCCTTCTCCATGGCCGGCACCTGGAGGTGCACCGACGGCGCCGCGGCCAACGGCTTCGCGCCGCGCACCCTGCTCAAGGAGCAGACGGAGGCGCTGCGCGACAACGGCTATCCGGTGCCGCCGGATATGCGTGTTTGCCACGGGTTCGTCATCGGCGTCAACGGCGTGCCGGTGATGAAGCCCCTGATGCGGACGAGCCGCGGCTTCACCGCCGCGGTAAACACGCACTACTGGCATGACCTGACGCCGGAGCAGCGTCAGGACCCGCGTTGAGATCCGCGGAACCCGGCCAACCATGGCCGGTACGAGGCGGCGTTCCGGCGCGCCTACGAGGAGGACTTCAACCGCTGGGACGGCCCCGGTCCGGCGCCGACGGACAAGAACGTCGCCGGACGCGAGGCGTTCTGGAGCGTGCCCGGGCGCACGCTCCAGTTCGTGATGAACCACATCGCGAACGGCGGCTCGCTCCTGACGGCGGCGCCCGCCGCACCACCACCACCTCCGGCCAACCAGTGGATGCCGCGCGCGACGCCGTCCTCGTCGCGCTCCACGGCGTCCTCGTCGCGGGCGTCGTCCTCGCGCTCGTCCTCATCCCGCTCCCGCGCCTCCTCTCTGCTAACGCCGAAGCCGGAGCAGATGAAGGTGAAGGCGGAGCCGGAGCTCTCGCCGTTCATGGCGGAGCTCATAGCGGCGCAGGAGGGGACGGACGACGACGCCATTGTGGCGGTCGTCGCGGCCGCGTCGATGGACGACGTGCCGCCGCTCGACGGCCCCTCGGCCTGCGCCTGGTCGGTGCGCGATACCGCCAAGGAGAAGGGCGTGCCCTTCTTCGACCTCACCGTCGACGACGGCTCAGGACCGAGCCGCGTCAAGGAGGAGGACGACGGCGGCGCGTGTACCGGCGGCGCGTGGAGCAGCGGCGGCGCAGGGAGCAGCGGCGGCGTGAAGGAGGAGGTGAAGGAGGAGGAGGAGGACCCCTACTACGCCTTCAGGCGCCGCTACCGGGGCCAGTAGATTAGGTTTAGTTTTTTTAAATTTCATTCGAATCTGTAAAATTTCCTAAAGTTTGAATGAAAATCGCCGAATTTTAAGTTTACAAAAAAATATTTGGACGCCGCGAGTGGGGAGCGAGGGCGCCCAAATGGGTAAGGTAGTCCGGACGGCGCCCAAAGGGCCTGTCCAGACGGCCTTTGGGCGCCCATTTGGGCGCCGCGAGTGGAGATGCTCTCAGTGATCAGTTCGTTGCCGTAGCAGCCGGATACAGAACTACTACAACAAGGCTACAAAACAAATCACGTCCCAAAACCGTCGACACGTACAAAAACCCGGGCTGCTGCTTCTCATCATCACATCTCTCTATCGGCTGCTGCTCTGAATACACGCCAAAGTGGTCGGAGAAAAAGAAAAAAACCAACAAAACAAAAAGAACAATACGTGTGGTCCGAAAAAGACTGAAAGAAGAAAAATGTACAGGCGCGATCTACAGAACACTACCACGGCTTGAGGTCGCTCTCCTGGCCGGCGGTCCAGTCGATCACCTTCTCCCCGTGTTTCAGAAACGCGCCCTCCGGGTGAGGCAGCTTGCGCGCGAGCCCGTTGAGCACCTGGTCGAAGGCGTCGCCTGCCTTCGCCGCCGGCTGGTGGAACAGCACGGCCTGCTTCATGGCCGGGCTGGCCAGCAGCCGCTGCTTCCGGAGCACGTCCTCGGGCGGCACGGAGGCGAGGATGGAGTCGAGCCGCGGCACGTCGGCCTCGGGCACGAACACGCTGATCTGCTCCCAGGGGATGGCGTCCGAGAAGGGGAGCACGATCTCGTCTGCGATGATCACGGGGATGCACCCGAACACCACCGCCTCCACCAGCCGGGGGCTCCACGGCGCCCAACCCAGCGGGCACAGGCAGAAGATGGCCCGCTGCATGTCCTCGTAGTACGTCGACGGGTGCTCCGACGACATGTCGAACAGCGGGTTGTCCTTGAAGTTCTCCCACACCGACGCACGGGCGCCCCTGCATCAACACATGGTTGTTCATCGTTCAGTTTAACGTTTGCCGTTGCATTTACAGATCTCTGGAGACTGATGATGAGAGTGACATTGCTTAAGACCACTAGACTATGATTCATCATGTCAATAACATTTCCATTTAGAGTATGATTCATCGTGTCAATAACATTTGCAATTGCATTGACACTCATTACGGTGGCATTGCTCTGTTACCTTGCGTAGTAGCCGCCTTCGGGGTCGTTGCCCATGTCGTAGAATAGGCCGCGGAAGTAGGCGAAGATGGACCGAGGCGTGCCGGGGGAGATGAGGTGAGCCTGCATCTTCTGCGGGTTGGCATAGGGAGGGATGATGATGGAGCCGTCCTGCATGCACACATGGTTCCTCTGTCCAAATGTCTGAACCAGCGTCGCACGACTGAGCACCGGCAAGATCCCCCTCTGAATCGCCGTCTCCTCCTAAAAAAGGAACAACAGTCATTTCAGTATGTTTAAACACAAAATTCAATTTTCTTACTCTGATGAACTTGCATTGCAGTACATACCTGATAGTGGAAGCATGCACCAAAGTCATGGGGAGCAAGGAAGAAGTGGTCTGCCCCTCAGTTCTGTTCCAGTAAGGCCATGTCGCCGCGATGTACTGGATGGCACTCCTCATGATCCGAGGAGCTCTGTACGGCAACGGGAATCCTTGCTGTGTGAGATCGCATGTCACGTACACCGGGGTGTAGAACCAGTCGGCCTCCTCGGGGTTCATGGTCCGCACGGCGCTCGCCAGCAGGAACTGGTGCATGAAGATCTCGGCGGCGAACATGTGGTAGAGGCACCGGCCGTCCTTCTCCAGCAGGTAATGGTTGTACTTCCTCGGCATCTCGTAGACGAACACCTTGAGCTTCCCGACCGGGTTGTCTTCTAGCACATCGCCGGCGTTCCCTGAATCCATTCATAATTCAATCGCCGTTTTCAGTCAGTCAATTCATTCATGTCTTGAAAATGTGCACGAGAATGGAACTTTTGCAAAACTAGTTTCAGTAATCAGTACCGTCAACGTACAACTTAATTCTGGGTGACAAGGATGGATATTTAATTATTTATGCATACCAAATCACTACTTATGAATGAGATATATTTGGTGCAAATGACTGTTGCTTCAGTCGGCAGTTCAACAACTACAATATTTTCTCTTATGCTATAAAAACCAATCCCTGTCAATCGTTTTTTCACATTAATGATAGCCTGCTAATTTTCTTCGCAAAGGAAAAACATGATATTTATGCATACGAAATCACCATATAGGAAACAGAATATAGTTGGTGTAAAATGGCTGATGAGTTGTTTATCTGAAAAGAAAAGGTTCAACAACTACAACATATATCTGCCCTTTTGGTACAAAAATATCAATCCCTGTCGACCGGTTTCAACTTTGATGTTTTAAGCTGCTATATTTTAACCCCTTTTTTCAATAACCAAATTGGTGGTTAGCACGTCAGGTTCACCGAAAAAAACAGCCAAGGGAATCTGTGATACCCATCATCAACCAGCGGAGTGAGTGGACGACCGGTGCTCGATTTAGCTTACTTTACAAATCATTTCCAGATTTCCTGTTCACTGAAAATGCATCTGATAAAGCATGTCGTGCAGGTTAGGTACAGCGCGGCGGTAGTGCTCATCGCAAGAAATGCTAAGAATGGCATCGATTCGGCTTGATGCCCTGAAGAAGTGAAGCAGCAGCACGGCCGAGTAGCGGCCGGCAAGAAGGCGGTACAGAAAGGGAAAGAGATCCCCGATCATGAACCGCCGGCGGTTAGTGACGATCTGACCACCGTGTGTCACAATGCAGTGTACTACTACTAATTCACGGGTGACTGCAGAATTCAGTATCCACCTACCAACAACGGCTTGCTTGAAGAATTGGTGATTACTGTCGGTACTTGGTTGCTAGTACAGTCTCTCTTAATTACAGTGGGCGTCTGTCAGGTACCGGCCGGACGGCCACATGGTGGATCGCAGCCAGCATGATTGATCCCGGGGAGCGACAAACGCCTGCGGTCGCAGGGGAGTAGCTCAAACCGGTGCGGCGGTGCGCCGCCGGAGGAATGCAGATGCGGTGGAGCAGAGATTGGATGCAAGCGTCGGGGTGGGTGGGATGGATGGCGCGGGTGAGCGGATGCTACTGAATTTGGGGGCGGGTTGAGCGATTAGGCCGTGGCATTGCGGTCTGCGGCTGGCGGCGGTGGCGAAATCTGAATCTCGGCGGGGTCAATTTCAATTTCGTCAGGCTTTTGTCGGGCGTCGGCTCTGACAATGGAATTCAGGACCAGGGAGAAGGCGGAGGAGCTACGGGAGAGGCGAGGGAGGTGCGTACCTGAGATCCTGGCGTGCTTGTGGTGCGGCGGCGCGGCCGCGACGAGGGCGGCACAGCAGGCAACGACGGCGAGCAGAACCGCCGCAGCCGGCCCTCTCACCCCCATTGGTCTTGCCGAAGCTGTGTCCCGGTCCAGCTGGCAGGCACCGACGCTGCCCTCACCGGCGCAAATTAAGGTCCCCACTGGCCGCCGCCGGAGCCGTAGGTGTGAGCTGGAGCGCGAATTGCGGTCCTGCTCGCTTGCTATCAGCAGCAGGCAGGCGCTGTTGCTTATCGTCGTGCTCCTCCCCGAGCCGTCCCTGTCGGCGTAGGTGCTGTTGGACCGTCCCTCTCACGAGCTCAAACTCTGGAAGTCCGCGTGTCGTGTGCCGATGGAGGAGGAGAGGGATGGCGAAGGGGAGATTAAAAAAGACAAGGGGAGCGGCGGAGGAGACGGAGGAGGAGCGGGCCGGCCGTGGTGAAAGGAACGACGAGTGGGTCAAGGTGGCGAGCCAGTGGGAAGATATACAAACTCCGAATCGAAGACTTGCACAACGCAGCACAGGAGACTAGAGATAGTCTCTCTCGAGTCTCGAGTCTAGAGGGTTGGTGGGCAAGAAAAGAAACAGAGGAAGGGAGAAAGAGAGAGGAGCGTTGGCGTGAGAGGGAATCAATCAACCGACACCGTCTGGTCTAATAATTCTAATGTTCTTTCCTCCAGCACGCCGTGGTGCCAACCACGTTGTGTTGTGCTACGACCAGAGGGCAATTAAATAATGAATTAACAAAATTGGCAGGGATTATCAATCAGTCGGCCACGAGGGTGCATTGCATACGGAATCAAATCAATCAGTCTTTCATATCTTTTGTGATGTGATTCTGTGGTTAATCAACTGCTCCTCTCCGTCCGTCCTTTCTGGCGCGCGTGAGCCTGGAGCTGGAAAGAAAGGCAGGCGTAAAGGAACCTCGAGGAAAGATTAGTTAAGAGCGAAAGCATGTCTGTACGCCGTGCCGTTAGGTACGAGTGGTTGCGTTGCCGCGAGCTTAAAGAAATCTATCTAATAAATCATGTGACACCGACGGTGACGTGCCTGTGATGCTGATGATACAGCAGTAGCAGCAAGCCAGCAAAGCAAGAGTCGAGGGATTGCCGGCGAAAGCCGTACTCCGGTTGTGGCCGGAGTCGTCGATGGTGGCGCCTACGGGCGTCACACACTTGTTGGAGGCATCGATGTAGCTGTCCCACCTTGCATTTCCCGACGTGCTCCGGGGGAAACCCTTGATCTTCTTGATCGGATGGTGGCGACGCTATCCGCGTCGCGTTCTCTCTTGGGAGCATCATTTTGGAGGTGGATCCGTGCAGAGGGACCCGTGGCTAGCTAGGTTGTGTGTGTTGTAAGCCGAAAGGCGTCAGACGTCGTCTGTATGGTTTTTGGGTCCGGTTTCCCATATAAACTGGACCAACCTTCTATCTATGCATTGAATTTAGCAGTGATCCTGCTAACATTCAAAAAAGAGTCGAGGGACGGAGGGAGGCCGGGTTGCACTCATGCAGCGGAGAGAAGAGGAATGGAAAAGTCCAAAATGAACCTCAACTCGTAGTACCTGGCGAAATCGAACCCTGAACTCACAATCCCCGTAATCGACGTTCTCAACTCACTGATCCCGGTCTACTTTCAACCCTGACTACGTTTCCCAAACAGGGATTTCCGACGTGGCAAGTGAGAGCAGGATTGATCCTTTTTTTTTGTGAGGGAGGGCAGGAGAGGCCGGTTCGGCTCGGGAATTGCTTGGGCCCGACCCAGTAAAGCGGCCCATGTAGTGTAGTATCGTGGCCTCTCCACCGTACTGCTCGAGGAGCTGTCCCTCTACCTTCTTCCTCTGCTCCCGCGACGGCAATGGCGACGGGGAGCTGTTTGGTGGTAGCGGCCAGCATCGTTGCTGTTGGACGGCGACCGAGGGCGAAGGTTTGTTTCCGACATGATCCTCCTCCGGGCACCGTAGTTTGACATCTCACCGCATCGGTAGAGTTAGGGTTTGTGGTGGGGAATTGGAGGGTTTTTCGGTGCTGTTAAAGTTCGGATTTTTATGTGAAAATGATGCGATTTTTTCGTAGAAATTGTTCTCACTAACACAGGGGTTGATTTGGTTCTGTTTTTCTCATCGGGAATGGTCCTAATTTGTAGCATGTGGGTGGTCATGAGATGTCAGACATTGAGAGGGACAAGCGGTCTTTGCAGGAGGTTAAAGGGTATTTGAAAAATCATGTCGAGGGATCACCTCGGCAAATCCCTGGGTTGTGTACCCCGGGTTGATTGAGGGGGAGAGAGATGGCGCGCTGGTAGTTCCGTCGGCTGACAAGCAAGGATTTACCCAGGTTCGGCCCCTCATGGTGAGGTAAAGACCTACATCCTGCTTGTCTGATCTGTATAGATGATGATATTACATGGTGGCCGCGAGGGCGATGAGAGACGTGGTCTCGTGGGGATCCCCCCTATGGGGTGCCCCTGCCTGGCTTTATAAAGGGAGCCAGATAGGGTTTACATGAGTTTCTTGTCTTGTACTCCAAGTTGTAGCTTGTTGGGGCTTCATTGGGCCGCCAGGTGGGCCTTTGTTGTCATCTTCTAATAGGCCGCATGTCGGGTCCTAGTCTTGGCGTGCACCAGGTATCTTCACCGTGGGGTAGTCGAAGGGTAGCCCCACGACAAATCATATGCCATTGAAGGAATCCATGAAGTTTTACTTTCTTGTTCCTGGGAAAACACTTGGTGATGGACTGATGTTTCTGAATGATGACAGTAGATGTATGCATATGGCAGATTTCGTTTGTGTTGGAGGAGTAGCAGACATCTATGTTGAGTATCATGGAGAGGAGGACAGTGATGGTACTGACAGTGGCAGTGACTTTGAGAAGGATGAGTTTGTGAACCTATGTGATGATAAAGAGTCTGACATGGTGATTACCGCAGAAGCAGTTGCAGATTCAGATAATGAAGTCCAGTTTGTGGAGAATGTGCTTGTTCCTGATGACAGTGGTGTGGTAACATTAATAATTAGAAGTATAATGAAACAAGCAAGTCGAAGAAGCAGAGCCACAGTTGAAGAAACTCAGGAACCTGTTTCTCAAATTTTTGATCCAACTCAATTGCCAGCACAGCCCCAGCATGCTCAACATCAAATGCCAACAACAGCAACAGGTCAAGGCACACAGAATTCATCTGATTCCGAGTCTGATACTGAATATTTGCCACATAGTGATGACAGTGGGGAGAATTCAGAAGTTGAGGAGCTTAGAAGGCATGCAAGAAAATTTAAAAAGAAGACAAAATAGCAAATAATAAGACCGAAGGGGGGACTCCACCCCAACATTATCATTAAGGTAGAAGTGAGGACTCGAACCCGAGACCTGACCCTTATGCGCTTATGCACGGCTACCATTAGTCCACGGAAGAGTTCTCAATTTAAAAAGAAGATAAAAGATACAAAGAGCTGGATTGGAAGACCACGACATCGCCGCCGCCGCCGCCGTGCACCGCTCAGCAATCTCACTTTCGCCTCTCGCCTCTGCGCTGGCTAACCCTAGCTTTGTTCCCCAATCCCCAATCCAAGCGCCGTTATAAGCCAAGCGCGGTCAACACTTCCCCTCTCGCCCACCACTCAGGCAAATCCCTGTTGACTTTAGCCACGTAAGCGTTTTTCGGCGTGAAACGCTGTCAGGGTTGAAATTAGACAGGGATCAATGAGTTGAGAGTGTCGATTACGGGGATTGTGAGTTCAGGGTTCGATTTCGCCAGCACCTACGAGTTTATGGTTCATTTTGGACTTTTTCTAAGAGGAATCTCGCTCCAGTTCTGCTCGCCCTGTGCAGCTGGCTCGCGGTCGCCGGCCGAGGGTGCGCACGCTTGCCGATTTCACCACGCTGCACGCATGCACCGGTAGTACGGTGCCAGCCAGTAACTGCCCCCTGCAAGTTTGAGTACTTCCGGATCAGGCGCCGTTAACGACTCGTGTCAGGGCCTGTCTCCCCATACATGATTGAGGTTCAAATTAGCTTAAGTAGCTCCGACCGTGCTGCCGCTGCTGCTCGTGTACTGCTCCGTTGTGCGTGATTTCGGCGCGTACAACCTTCCGCTCGAAGTAACAGTATACTCCAGCCAGGCAAACGCGTACGTATTATGGAGTATTTATGTAGGAGTAACATGGACGGCTGGCCCAAACATCTCCAGGTACATCTTGCTTGCCAATTTGCAATTCTTTCATCTTGCTTGCCAATCTCTACTATATAATATGTCTTCAGGTGATGGTCCGTTTTTCACTTTCCGGTTTTGCCCTCCCACCAAGTCACATATTACGCACATATGCCTTTATGCCATCGTAACGGTTCGTCTTTTTTTCCACGTGAGTTGACCCCGCTTTATCTGCTTTGGTATTCTTTCCCTCGCAAGAAACAAGCATGGACTCCCCGCTGCCGCCGCCGCCCGCTCGCCTCCGAGCTCCCAGCCGCCTTATGTATGGCTAGCTGCTAAAGCTCGACATGAACACCCGTCGTGTGGAGTCGATGCTGCTGAATACCGACGCGTCGAAGCTCCATCGTCCGTTCCTGACGCCGTCCAGGACTCCCGCCGCCGAATCCCCTCCGTTCCCCTCCGCAAACCAGGCCACCAGATATGGCCGGCGACGTCCTGCATGCGCCACCACCTTGCCGCAGAAGAGAGGACACACTGTGACAGCAACGCGTGCGGAGCAGAGCTTGGAGGCCGTCGCATCTCTGAGCTCTCTCCGATCCAAATCTGGCTGGAAGTTGGATAGGAACGTGGGCAGAGAGATGTGGAGGGTGGGCCCGAAGCGCGGGGGCGCTCGTGGCTGGGGAGGAAGACCGGCGGGATCCGGCGCCCACCGCAGCCGCTGTCGTCCCTCCATCAAATTCATTGGATTAGTGTCGAGCTCCACAAAATTTGCACGAAATCCTGATGTTCACCGCCTACTACCGCGTTTCCTGCTCCAGGACGTCCTACACGGACGCGCGCCGGTCGGCCGAGCCCACAGCTAGCCGCGGCCCACCGATGGGGTCGAAGTCCGGCGGCGCGTATTCGAGCGCCCACACGCCTAATTCGCCCGGTACGCGTTGTGCCGCGAGCTTCTCCAGTCGGTGTCTGCCACGCTCGCCGACGCGGCCGCCTGGCGGAAGGAACGTTCCAGTCCACAACCGTCTTCCTCGCCCCCTACGGCTTCGCCTGCTTTGCTGGCCACGGCCGCTCCCACGACTCCCGCGAGGTGCTTGAATGCCAGACGAGGCGCCTGCGCGTGCAGACCGAGCAGTGGCGCTAGGAGGCGGCCGCGGTAATCGGCGGAGATTCACAGTTCGCACTGGCGAGCTAGCTCAGCTCCCTATCTCCAGCACATACATCGATCGATGCAGAGTAGCCCAAGCTGCTGTCACGCTCCCTCCGGCCAGATTGGTCAATGCGAGCCCACGTTGGCCAAAAGTAAAATGGGAGGCTAACATGTGGGTCCCACTTCCACCTCAGCTACTTCATTATGTGTGCTGCCAACTAAACTCTTATAAATGGGTCCCACCAGTCAGTGTGGGTGTCAAGACGAATTTAGATGCAAATTAGTGCTATCTGTTATTGTTTTGAAAAAATTAACAATAACCGTACCGACTCATAATCACTGCCCAATGCGATAGATCTGTATAATTTACGCTGCTTTACATGTCAATATATTTCCACCTTTCTATCAGCTAGACATCTATAGAATTTTTGGGGGAAGCAACCTAGGTGTCACAAAAGATAGTTTAGCTGATGCCCTAGCTCTTACTCAGCTCAACAATGCTGTTACTGGAACATGTTGCAAATTATAATACAAACAGGTTATCAGTTGGCTATAAGAAAGTTTGTTTCTTAAGGAAACTGCTATAGTTCATAATTGATGTTCTGTTTGGGGTCTATTTGATTTGATTATTGTAACATTTTTTATACAAGGGAAATCGTAGTGCTTTTTCCAGATTAACAAATATATTAACATGGATAGTTGTGTGTCGTGAGGTCATTTTGATGTTCGGTTCACCTTTACAATTTGGTGATCTATTTTGTGTAAAATTTGAAGCGTAATATATTATCTATGTATTAAGTCGAAATTTGTTCGTCCGTGGCAACGCACGGGCATTTTTGCTAGTTTACGTAGGAGTTTGCACGAACAACCTGCACAAAAATGTGCACCCCCCTCCCCCGAAGCCAGCTCAAACGAACGGGCTATCCGGCAATTCTCATCCTCATACCCAACAATCCAGACCTACCCCAAATCGCACCAAATTGGATGGAACCCTCGCAAGTTCCCTCGTCCTCCATTTTCCTCACGCGCGCCACCCCTTGCTTTAAAGCCCACGTTCCCCATCAAAACTCCGCCGCCGGTCCGTACCTACAGTGGAGGGAGCCAAACCCTCCGCGTTCGCCGCCGCTGCCCCTCGGACACTGTCGCCGACCTCGTATGCTACGCTTTAAACCGTCGGATATACACCTCGCCCATCAAGTGTTCTCAAATTGACGGAGCTGGTTTGTGATTGTTTTATCTAATTTTTAGGCATGAGTTCGTCGGACGATGAGTATGATTACAGGGTAGTAGATGACTTCACATACAACGAGTCCGTCGAGGATGATTGCAAGATCCACGACGGAGATGAGGAGATAGCCACGATGATAAGCATCCTTAAAGAAGTGGAGAAAAAGGAGAAGCATGTTTTAGGTACCTCGGGTACCAATGCATTAATAAAACTTGCTAATTCTGATTGGAAATATTCGGAAGATAAAGTAGAAAAAAGCAGGATCGTGGAAGGGTAATTTAGTTTCACTTGGCAGTAGATTGGTTTTAGTAGAAACTTGCTTCAGTAATGTGCCCTGTTATCTGATGTTCTTCTTTAAAGTACCTACGGGAGTTAGCAAGAGATACGATTTTTTTTAGAGCAAGGCTTCTGTGGCTTGAGAAGCGAGGAGTCAGGAAATAGCACTTAGTCAAATGGGAGGATGTGTGTAGACCAAAAGAGTTAGGTGGGTTGGGTGTGACTAAGGGCATCTCCGCTCGTCCCCCAAGAGCCCCCGGGCCACTTTTTGGCCCAAATAGCGCCGAAATCTCCCAGTCGTGCCCCCTAGAACCTCAAATAGCGCCGTTTTGCACCAAAATAGTGCCGAAATAGCGCCGCCCCCAGGCCAAACCCAGGGCGCCGAGGGGCGGCTAGGTGAGTCGGCGCTATTCTTTGCATGCAAACAGGCCCACTGTCAGCCTCCCATTCCTCTCTCTCTCCTCTCTTTCCTCTAGGCCCACCATGTGCAGCACACAACGCACCACACGCATGCCGCCCAGCTCCTCCTCCCTCGCCCTCTCCTCCTCTGCTCTGGCTCCCTCGCGCCGCCGCATGCCGCCCAGCTCCTCCCGTCCGGCCATGCGCCGCCCGCCACGTCGCCGACCTCCCTCGCCCTTCCTCCCATCCGGCCGGCTAGCCTCCTCCCCGTCCTCCGCCGTACCCGCCTCAACGCAGAAGCGCGGCCGCCCGACTCGCTGCCCTCCGCCCAGCTCGCCTCCTCCCCGTCCTCTGGCGTACCCGCCTCGACGCCGCCGCGCCTTCCGCCGCTCGTGTCGTGAGTGCCTCCGTCCCCGACTCCCCGTCTCCTTCCCTTCCCGCTCGCTCGCCCGCCCAATCGCGCGCCATGGGGGAGCACGCCTTCCGCCAAGAAGCGCGGCCGCCCAGCTCTTCCTCCGGTGGCCTCCTGCGGCCGGTGAGGGGCCGTCCGCGCGCGATGCCTGCGCGCTCGGCGCTGCCGGGTCCGCCTCCCTCTGCTCTGGCAGACGAAGCCGAGGGCGCCAAGTCGTGCGGCGTGTGCGCGGCGACCTCGACCCGTGCGCCGGCCGCCTTCTCCTTGCTCACCGCTCCGGCGAGCTCCTCCGCCTGCACTCCTCACGTCGCGCCCAGCTCGCGCCGGCCATCTCCACCGCTTTCTTGGTGCCACGTGTTTCCGCTGCTACTCCTGGGTGCGAGCACGGCTGGAGAATCAACCTCCCCATGAATCAAAATAGCGCCGGCACCCCCCCCCCCCCCAAGAGCCCAAAACAACAACGCCTGGGGGGCACACGGCTGGAGATGCCCTAACATCCAAACAAAGAATACAAGTCTTGTATGGAAATGGTTGTGAAAGTTGGAAAATGGAAGGAGATGGTTCGAGCCAAGTATTTAAAAAATAAAACTTTGACCCAATGCAAACCATCTCCTGCACACTGCCATTTTTGGTCTGGCATTGTGTCTGTTAAAGATAATTTTATCAATGTTGTCAAAGAATTTTAGGTGATGGTAAAAAGACTAGGTTTTGGGAAGATTGCTGGCTAGGGCACAAGCCGCTTTATTTGATGTTTCCCAGGTCATATAATTTAACTTTTAGTAGGAACATTATGTTAATAAAGTTTTCACGCAGGGTGGGACTGTTTAAAGTTTAGAAGGTTCTTGAGAGAGGAAACTCAGCAAATGTGGATTAGACATAGAATTCTTTGCGCTGGAGTTCATTTAAGTGATTCACCTGACAGAGTTAGATGGTTATTGAAAAGAGATGGTCAGTTTTCAGTTAAATCTGTATATATGTATCTTATGCATAGGAGAGTTGATTTTCCTTACAAATTCATTTGGACACTTAAGATTCCGTTGGGAACCAAAGTCTTATGCTGGCTGGTAGTGAAAAATAGGTTTTTAACTAGAGATAATTGAAAAAAGGGTTGGAAAGGAACAGAGCTATGTGAGTTTTGCGGTGCAAAAAAATCGCTAGAGCATCTTTTTTTAATGCCCTTTAGCTAAATATATGGGGAATGTATCCTCTGTTGCGCTTGGGATGCATTCTAAGCCATCTTCTTTCGATGATGTGTACCAGGGATGGTTTGCTGCATCTACGGGTAGGGATAGAAGGATAATAATGATAGGAACTGCAGCTTTATTTTGGGCTCTGTGGAAAACAAGAAACAAGACTTGTTTTCAAAGTATTAAACCTAAGGAACCTACCAGTGTGGTAATGTACTTATGTAACTTCCTTAATGATTGGGCTCTACTACATAAAAGCGCCCTGCGAAAGGTGTTACAACGGGGAGCTAGCAGGTTTGCGCGTGTGGCACATGAAGTGTTTTGCCGAAGCAACGGTTGGGGTCCGGACATCCTGAGACTTTGCAGTCGTTGAAAAGTGGATGTTGTGATGTACTACGGAAAAAAGAAGCTTTAAATTAGTCGCCTGCATGGTAGTTTTTAGTCGTTACAGAAAAGACTTCTCTATCTCGCAAGTTTATGTGAGCTGTTTTGTATGAACCGTAGAAGTGGTTTCTGAAGTTCTTGCATCTGAGTAGACTGATAAGTAAAAGATTGGTTAAGTCTGAAGTTTGTTTGTATGGTTTGTAAGGATGTTCCCCGAACTGCTGGTAGGTTTGTTCCCAGGGCTCGATGTACTATATGTAAGTTGGGGTTTGAGGGTGTGAACATTAAGCTCAATTTCAATGAAATTGGGGGCATGTCGGCTCCTCTTTTTTTTTTTTAAAGGAGAAGCATGTCCTTAACTTCAGGGGATCGATAAGGGCAGGATAATTGTGCCCTGTGAGCTTTACAACGGCTACTCCAGCCCGATCCGCTCTTCCACGAGGGGTTTTTCCCGTGTCGCTTATGGATGAGTTAAAGGTTGTTCCGGCGCATACAGGAAGAAGTGACGAAGTTTGATGACTACTTCTTGTTGAAGAAAGATTGTTGCAGACAACTTTCCTTATGTCCTATGCAGAAATGCATCGCAACTTTAATTATGATTGACTATGGTAAGGCCGTGGATGAGTATGTTCGGATGGGAGAGAGCACATGTATTGAGGCTATGGTCAAATTTGTATACGTTGTGATAAAAGTGTTTGGACCGGAATATCTAAGAGACCCAATGCCGAGCACACGGAGAAGTTATTGGCCATTGAAGTATCAAGAGGTTTTAAAGGTATCCTTGGGTGAGTTGACTGAATGCATTGACAATGTAAGAACTGCCCTGTAGGTTTGGAGTATCAATGTCACACCAAAGAGGCCACAATCATACTTGAAGAAGTGGCACCAAAACACTTTTGGATTTGGCATGCATTTTTTGCCATACCTGGTTCGCACAACTAAATAAATGTGATTCAACGCTCTCCGCTATTTAATATTCTTTATGATGGGATGCTCCCCCGCGTAACTACATCGTCAACGGACATGACTACACCATGGGACACTATCTTGCCAATGGAATCTATATATCCTCAGTGGGCGACATTTGTAGGTCGAAAAAGAATTAAATTTGCAGTTGCACAAGAATTTGTTAGTAAAGATGTTGAGTGGGCATTTGGAGTGCTCCTATCTTGTTTGGGTATTGTTTGTGGAGCTACAATGATGTGGGATCCAGTGACATTGTTGTGGGCAATAACTTGTTTTGTAAGTTTGCACAACATGATTGTGCAGTACGAGGGAGAAGGGTATCCCGATCGAATGATTTTGAGAAGCCCGAAGACCGTGTTCGCCTCCCATAATAAGATGTACAACATGTTCTGAACTTTCTTAAAATGTAGCGACAACTTTGAGATCAACAAGCGCACGTCCAACTACTCAATGATCTTGTGAACATTTGTAGATCTTCACTGTAAACCAGTGAATTTAAATTTGAATTTGGCACTATGAATATTTTTTTAGTATTTTTATATACTCTGAATAATTTTATAAATGTATGAACTATGTTTTATTGTTGATTTGAATGTTCCGATGTTCATACGATGGACGGCTTGCATGAATTTGAGGTTTCAACTATGCAATTTGTGGTTGAAAAACACACATTTTAGGGTTGTCTAGACACTGTTCACGGACAGATAGAGACTAAATTTTGAGAGTCCGGCTAGAGACGACGTCTCATTACGGACAATGTGCTCTTGACTTTTGAGTGTTTATATTTTATGGAGCATGGTACGAGTGCACAAGATCCTTTGTGTGCCTACAAATTGGACTTATCGAAGGCTTATGATCGCGTTGACTGGGTTTTCTTGGAGGAAGTGATGCATAAGATGGCTTTTCTTGCCGGTGGATACGTTGGATTATGTCATGTGTGACCACGGTAAGGTACTCCGTAAAATTCAATGGAGCCCTATTGAAAGCATTCTCCCCTACTAGAGGACTTCGGCAAGGTGATCCTTTGTCCCCATTCTTGTTTCTTTTTGTTGCTGATGGTCTGTCCGTGTTGCTACAGTCCGAAATCAGTACAGGTGGCATCTCGCCTATTAAAATTTGTCGGCGAGCTCCCGGGATATCGCATCTTGTTTTTGCAGACGATACCTTGTTGTTCTTCAGGGCAAACCGTAATCAAGCAGAGAGAGTTAAATATGTGATGGATACGTTTGCGGTGGCAATGGGCCAATTAATCAATGAAGCTAAGTGCTCTATCCTCTTTAGCCCTAGTTGTAGTGAAGAGGTACAAGGGGAGGTGAGGAGTGTGTTGAATGCTCAAAAGGAGGATTTTGAGGAAAAGTATCTCGGACTACCAACTCCTGAAGGTCGTATGAGTAGAGAGAAATTTGATAGTCTTCAAGCCAAACTAGCGAAGAGATTGCTCCAATGGGGGGGATCTATCGCAAGGTGGAAAGGAAATTATGATTAAGGCAGTGGCACAGGCACTACTGACATATATTATGGGAGTTTTCAAGTTACCATTCTCTGTGTGTGATGATCTCACAAAGCTGATCCGTGACTTTTGGTGGGGTGCTAAGAGGGGGAAGAGGAAAATGCACTGGATTTCATGGGATATTCTTGTTCGGTCGAAACCTCATGGTGGTATGGGATTTAGAGACATGCGTGTGTTCAACCAAGCTTTATTGGCGCGTCAAGCTTGGAGATTGATTTAGAGTCCGGACAGCTTGTGTGCGTGGGTTCTTCATGCTAAATATTATCCACAAGGCAACCTGGTTGACACGGTCTTCATGGGGAATCCTTCTCCTACTTGGAGTGCAATCACATATGGATTAGAGCTTTTAAAGAGTGGGATCATATGGCGTATTGGTGAAGGTCGGCAGTCAGAATATGGCATGACAACTGGTTACCGAGAGGAGAGGAGCTGAAGGTGATAGGAGACAAGGGCCGATCTAGGCTGATCCGGGTGTCTAGTCTCATTGATGATAGCGGCAATGGGATGAAGCATTGGTGCGGAAGACGTTCCCACCGATTGATGTCGATGTCATACTGAAGATCAAATTATCACAGAGGAGGTCGTGCGATTTCCTAGCTTGGCAGCATGAGAAGAATGGCTGCTTTTCCGTGCGTAGTGCCTACCGCATGGGACTACGGCTATCACAACAAGGTCGGGAGGCCGGAGCTAGTAGTTCAGCACCATTAGGTGACAAGCCAATTTGGAAGAAAATCTGGAAGTGTAATGTTCCGCAGAAGGTTCGAATTTTTGTGTGGAAGGCATTGTCAAAGGCCCTGGCTACGGAGTGGAATAAGAAAAGGAGACATATCCCGGTATCCGGGGAGTGTCGTATTTGTGAACACGGTTGGGAGGATACTTTCATGCCTTGGTCAAGTGCCCGCACGCAGCGGCGCTATGGTCGGCAATGCGGGAAGTGTGGTCTATACCAGTGATAAAAAGTGGTTTCACGAGCGAAGATTGGCTGGAACAATGGCTGCTCTCAATGCCAATGGAGATGTGCAACCGATGATCGCATGGAGAATCAGGCACGCCCATAACAAGGTGACTCATGATAAGGAGCAGCCAACAATCGAGGGATCACGAAGGTTTATCTGCAACTATATGTAGTCTCTTGCAAATAGTCGAAGCATGACAGCAGAACAAATTATGAAAGGAAAGCAGGTTCCCGGCGTGACGGTCGTGGAAGTACGAGCGGTGCAGTATCCAGTGCACGCGGTATAGCAGCGTCCTCCTGCTGGTTTGTTGAAACTCAATGTGGATGGTTGAAAGTGCATGTGTTGCCCCATGCGTGGTTTTGGTAATTAATGACAATCCTTATGGACTAATGTTTGCATTGAGATATTCTTGTAGATCTAGTCCATAGGAAAAGATTGGAGTTCATGTGTTGGACTCTAGAAGATTGCATGATGATCAATACATGATGATCAATGCTCTATTCAAGGGTTTATATGAAGAATGGTCATGTGTAGAGTTGAGCTTATTACAAGCATAGCTTGGAAAAGAAGATTGAGTGAATATTCATGTTTATCTCCAAGCCATCATCTATATCAAGAGAAGAAGATAAAGTGCATGTGGATTCATGAAGACGGAGCTTAGCAAGGCTCTCCCATAATGGTGTATGGGGGAGTATTCGGAGAAGTCTTCATCAAGCATGTGCTAGCAAGCACAATCAAGAAAGGTGTTCCAACTTGAGCGAGTCAAGATCGTCATCTAGCTCAAGTGGAATGCGCAAGACAAAGGTATGATCTTGATAGGGTTTCTATTTTACCGGTCTCGTGGTGTTAGTGGGAGACCGGGCTATAGGATAGACGGTGTACTATCAAGAGAGGCTCTCAAGTGAGTAACTTGATCGCATCTTTGTGGAGAGCTCAAACCTTTGCATACTTGGCATATCAGCTTTCTTGGTTCTTATTTGGCTTTTATCCATGTGAGAATTTATAGCTTGTGTTCATCTCCATACCAAACTCTAGTTCATCAAAAATGGATTTCATATGCATATCTTGTTGCGTTTTTGATATTGGAGGTTTTACCGGCTTATCTTTTTTTAGAGAGGTCAAACTATCTCCTTGTGATTTCCTCCTCACGTGATGGACTATGATGTGTATATGCATGATCTTGTAGGGCTTGTTATTATCTTCGAAACAAGCAAAAGATCATAGAAAACTGAGTCTTGATGATTATCTTGTTGAGTTTTGATGTTGGAGGATTTACCGGTTGTTCTTTTATAGAGAAGGTTTACCTTTCTACATTTTGTTTTATCCTCCCATGTTGGACTATGATGTTTCTCTGCATGATCTTATAAAGCTCTTCGTTGCGATTCCAACGAGCCCAAGATCATCGAAATCAGAGTCCGGATGAAAAAGTTATGCCCGTTTTGGTGCCGGTGTTTCTGCAGTTTTTAGACCAGCCTCGGCCAGGCCGGCCCCAGGCCGGATTTCTCAGGTTATAGGCTAGCCTAGGCCAGGCCGGGCCCCAGGCCAGATTTCTCAGGTGGTAGGCCGGCCATGCCGGCCCCAGGCCGGTTTTCGCGAAATCTGGCCCAAACGGTCGGATTTTGGGGACCTATAAAATGGGGCTTTCTTCCCAAACGGTTCCCTAACTTCTTGAGCTTGTTTTTCCTCTCTCTCTCTCCTCTATTGTTGACCTTTGGAAAAACTTGCCTACCTCTCAATCCCTCCCATGATTCTTGCATATCTTTGAGGGAAAGTGAGAGGAGATCTAGATCTACAATCCACCAATCCATCTCTCCTCTAAGTGAGGGGAACCTAGTAGATCTTGATCTTGGAGTTCTTGTGTGGTTCTCTTTCTTTGTTCTTCCTCTTTTCTCCCCCCATAAGCATTAGTTGCTTTTGGTGGGATTTGAGAGTGAATGATTTGAGCACTTGTGCTCTTGCCGCTTTGTGCATCGGTTTGTGCTCTCCACGAGGATTCGTGGAAGTTGAAAGTTTGTGAGCTTGTTACTCTTAGGTCTTTGGACCCTAGACGCCTTTGTGGTGGTTGAGACCTTTGTGGTCACTTGTAGCTGTTCGGGAGCCCCCAATCCATTTGTGGGTTGTGCCTCGGATTGTTGTTGTAAAGGCTCCGGATTCCGCCTTGAAGGAATTTCGATAGTGGAAGGTGAACCAATCCTTTGTGGTGCGGTTCATCGGAGAATAGGGTGAGCCTTTGTGGCGTTGAGATCGACCTTTGTGGTGCCTCATACCTCTCCAACAAGACGTACTCCCCTTAAAAGGAGAAACTCGGGAATACATCTTCGTCTCCGCGTGCCTCGGTTATTTCTATACCCGAGCCTTTTACTTATGCACTTTACATTGTGATAGCCTTCGTGCTTGAAGTATTCTATATTGCTATCACATTGTTGCTTGTCTTGCTTAGCATAATTGTTGGTGCACATAGGTGAGCCTAGTATATTTAGGTTGTTGGCTTGTTAATTTAAACACCTAGTTTTATTCCGCAATTATCAAGCCTAAACCGGAAAAGTTTAAATCGCCTATTCACCCCCCCTCTAGGCGACATCCTTGTCCTTTCAATGGTGCCTTCATAGCTCAGTCTGGGAGAGCGAGTACTGGTATGATCCTGAGACGGAGTGATGGTTCTATTGTTTTCTCAGCTTGCAGGGATCTGCATAGATGTTCTTCCGCACTGGAGGCGAAGTTGCAAGCTTGTATGGAAGGGCTCCAGTTTGCCATGGACATGAGTCAGGAGCGCGTTAGTGTGGAGACAGATAGCGTGGAGCTGGTGCAACTAGCTACGAGCAAGGTGAAGGACGGCTCGACTCTGAGCCACCTGGTGGATGACCTTCAGATATTACTATGTTCCGCTCGTGTTGCGTCAATATCTAAAATTTCTAGACTTTGTAATGTTAGATTTTGGGCCCATTTGGGCAGCCCAATAAGAAATTCCTGAAAATCTCAAATTGGCCCATGTGCATGGCATAATTTTGGAGGTGCAAAGTGGTGCTAAAGTTTAGTCCCACATTGCTAGTTGGAGGAGACAAACACCACCTTATAAGGTGGAGTGTTGTGACACTTGGTGTGCTAGTTGAGAACAGAAGGCTCTCTCCCGCGCACTCCTCCTCCTCCTCCGCCGCCGTCCGTCCGTCCGTCTCGTCACGACACGCCGCAGGTTGCGGGAATGAGCCGAGCCGATGCCTATATTTTTGCTGTTCAGGAAAATCGAGTCGCTAGCGTACGCGTGCAGCTTAGCCAGTTCGGGTCGCTCCCGGATCGTGGGCTGCTGCACCGACTCGAACGTGTGCGACGTGGCCGGCCCACGTTGTGCCCGTTAGGGTTTCCCGAACCGCACTATATATTGCCGTGCACTGCGTGCGCCATCACACACCCGAACCAATCTAGGTTTTGCCAATCTCGTGCCTTGCGCCGCCACCGTAGTCTACTCCATCCCGTGCGCCGGCATGCACCGGCGAACGGGACAGCAGGTCTCCGGAACCACTTGTCCTTGTGATCCTGTACGGGAGAGGGCGAATAAGGTTTTTGGGAAGCGCCCCGCGCGACTGCTTTCAAGTTCTTCATCACGGCTCGACTTCCTGGACGATCTCCGGGTCCGCGGGCGACTCGTCTCCAACGTCGTCTTCTTCGAGCTGCTACCGTCGCCGCTCAAGCTGCTGCCGTCGCTGCTCCAACGACTACTTCATCTACAATTGTTCGGTACGTTCGTCACGTTCCGATGGCTGTGTTCGTAGATGTCTTGCTGCTGTTCATGTTAATTAATACGTCTAGTATTTTCGAGATTAACATGTTAGTAGCTCTTGCGATCATGCTTTATATTCTGGAATTAATCATGGAAATTATGCCTAATATCCAACAATCCAAAAACCTTATATTTGTTATAGGCAATTTCCTGAGTTAAACATGGGACATCTATCTGATGCGCTGAGGCCGGACAAGTTTACCGGTGTGGACTTTAAGAGATGGCAGTACAAGACCACACTGTGGTTGCGATCTCTGAAAGTGTTCGAGGCTAGTGAGGGTTTACCTGAAGGAACTATATCTGACGAGGATCAGAACAAGTTCAAGGAAACCAATACTGCCTTTGTGGGACTCGTTCTGAGTGCTCTTAGCAACAAGCTGTTTGATGTGTACATGCACATTACAGATGCCAAAGAGCTCTGGGAGGCACTGAACGCTAAGTTCGGTGTAGCAGATGCTGGCAGTGAACTGTACATCATGGAGAGCTTCCATGACTTCAGGATGGCTAACAACCGTTCTGTAGTCGAACAGGCTCATGAGATACAGTGCATTGCTAAGGAGCTTGAGCACGCTAAGTGTGCCTTACCTGACAAGTTTGTGGCTGGATGCATTATTGCAAAGTTGCCCTCTTCATGGAGGAACTTCGCCACAACTCTCAAACACAAGAGACAGGAGATATCGGTTGAAAACCTGATAGCGTCTCTTGATGTTGAGGAGAAGGCTCGGGCTAAGGACACTGCTGAGAGAGGTGGTGAAGGTCAGTCTAGCGCCAACATGGTGCAGAAGAACTTTCACCATGGCAAGAGCAAGGCAAAGAGCAAGCCTTCCTTCAACATGCCTACCAAGACTACTTCTTTCAAGAAGAAGAAGAAGATGCTGAACAAATCTGAGCTAAAGTGCTACACTTGTGGAGAGCCCGGACACTTCTCTGTGGACTGCCCAGATCGTGCAGACAAGAAAGGGAAGGGCCAAAGCATGTCAACGTCGTGACCGCTAGCAATGCTGATGGGTACGGTAATTTACCGATTGTGCTTTCAGTATTTCAATCTCCATGTTGGTGGATTGATACGGGTGCTAATGTTCATGTATGTGCTGACATCTCTATGTTCACTTCTTATCAGGTCGCAGATTCAAGCGTCTTAATGGGGAATGGATCACATGCTTCTGTTCGTGGTGTTGGCACGGTAGATCTGAAGTTTACTTCGGGGAAGATCGTGCAGCTGAGGAACGTGCAGCATGTCCCTACTATGAACAAGAATCTGTTAGCGGCTCCCTTCTATGCAGAGATGGGTTTAAATTAGTCTTGGAGTCCAATAAAGTAGTTGTGTCAAAGTTTGGACAATTTATTGGTAAAGGGTATGAGTGCGGAGGCTTGTTCCGCTTTTCATTATCGGATTTTTGTAATAAGTCAGTAAACCATATTTGTGGCAGTGTGGATTCGGATGCTAATGTTTGGCACTCTCGTTTATGTCATGTTAATTTTGGTTTAATGAGTAGACTTTCCAGTTTGAGTTTAATTCCTACTTTCACCATTGCCAAAGGTTCTAAGTGCCATAGCTGTGTGCAATCTAAGCAACCTCGAAAGCCTCACAAGGCAGCCGAGGAGAGAAACTTGGCACCTCTAGAACTCGTACATTCGGATCTATGTGAGATGAATGGCGTGTTGACAAAAGGTGATAAGAGATATTTCATGACTTTAATCGATGATGCTACTAGGTTCTGTTATGTATATTTGTTGCACACTAAAGATGAAGCTTTAGACTACTTTAAAATCTATAAAGCTGAAGTAGAAAATCAATTAGAGAGAAAGATCAAACGTCTTAGGTCAGATCGTGGTGGCGAGTATTTCTCCAACGTATTTGATGAATTCTGTGAGGAACATGGTATTATTCATGAGAGGACGCCTCCCTATTCGCCCCAATCAAACGGGGTTGCCGAGAGGAAAAAACCGACTTGGTGAACGCCATGTTGGACACTGCTGGTTTATCTAAGGCATGGTGGGGGGAGGCTTTGTTGACTTCGTGTCATGTCCTGAATAGAGTTCCTAACAAGGATAAAGAGAAGACACCTTACGAGGAGTGGTCTGGGAGAAAACCATCACTTTCTTATTTTCGTACTTGGGGATGTTTGGCGAAAGTCAATGTTCCAATTCCTAAGAAACGAAAACTTGGACCGAAGACAGTGGATTGTGTCTTTCTAGGTTATGCTCAGCGGAGCATTTGCTATAGATTTTTAGTGGTTAAATCTGAGATACCTGATATGCATGTTGATACTATTTTGGAATCTCGTGATGCAACATTTTTTGAGAACACGTTTCCTATGAAGGATATGCATAGCATTGCTAGAATTTCTTCTGAGATATTTGCTGAACCTAGTACATCTGTTGATCATTCTGAACAACCACATGTTGAGGAAGTCCTTGAGAAGGATGACAATGAATCAGCTCCCAAGAGGAGCAAGAGACAGAGGACTGAAAAATCCTTTGGTGATGATTTCATTGTGTACCTTGTGGACAATACTCCCACGTCCATTGCAGAGGCATTTGCATCTCCTGATGCTGATGACTGGAAAGAAGCTGTCCATAATGAGATGGACTCGATTCTTTCTAATGGAACTTGGGAATTATCTGAACGACCCTACGGCTGCAAACCTGTGGGTTGTAAGTGGGTGTTCAAGAAGAAGCTAAGGCCTGATGGTACTATTGAGAAGTACAAGGCACGGCTTGTGGCCAAGGGCTACACCCAGCGTGAAGGCGAAGATTACTTTGACACCTATTCACCTGTTGCTCGACTACCACCCATTCGTGTACTACTTTCCCTGGCTGCCTCCTATGGTCTTATCGTTCATCAAATGGACGTAAAGACAGCTTTCCTTAACGGAGAGTTGGAAGAGGAAATCTATATGGATCAGCCTGATGGGTTTGTAGTAAAAGGTGAAGAGAGAAAGGTGTGCAAATTGTTAAAATCTTTGTATGGGCTGAAGCAAGCACCTAAGCAATGGCATGAGAAGTTTGACAGCACTCTTACGTCTGCAGGCTTTGCCATTAATGAGGCTGACAGGTGTGTGTATTATCGCCATGGTGGGGGCGATAGTGTTATATTATGCTTGTATGTTGATGACATACTTATTTTCGGTACAAGCATGATAGTGATAAATGAGGTCAAGTCTTTTCTGTCAAAGAGCTTTGATATGAAAGATCTGGGACAAGCTGATGTGATCCTGAACATTAAGTTGATTAGGGATGAGAGTGGGATTACGTTAACGCAATCACACTATGTTGAGAAGGTCTTGAGCCGCTTTGGTTATATAGACAGCAAGCCTTCTCCAACACCCTATGATCCCAGTGTGACACTCAGAAAGAACAAAAAGGAAACGAGAGATCAATTAAGATATTCTCAAGTGATCGGTTCACTCATGTACCTTGCGAGCGCGACGAGACCTGATATCTCTTTTGCTGTGAGCAAGTTGAGCAGGTTCATGTCTAACCCGGGTATTGATCATTGGCATGCACTTGAAAGGGTCATGCGCTATCTGAACGGTACAATGAGTTATGGGATTCACTATTCAGGGCACCCTGCGGTGCTTGAGGGATACTGTGATGCGAACTGGATCTCAGATGTTGATGAGCTCTACGCCACAAGTGGATATGCATTTATTCTTGGAGGTGGCGCAGTGTCATGGAGGTCTTGCAAACAGACCATTTTGACGAGGTCAACCATGGAAGCAGAACTTACTGCTTTAGATACAGCTTCTGTTGAGGCAGAATGGCTGCGTGAGCTCTTGATGGACTTGCCGGTGGTTGAGAAACCATTACCGGCCATCCTTATGAACTGTGACAACCAAACGGTTATCATGAAAGTGAACAGTGCTAAGGATAACGCGAAGTCATCAAGACACGTCAAAAGACGCTTGAAGTCTGTCAGGAAAATGAGAAACTCCGGAGTAATAACTGTTAGTTATATTCAAACAGACAAAAACCTGGCAGATCCCTTTACGAAGGGACTATCACGTAATGTGATAGATAGTGCATCGAGGAGATGGGGTTGAGACCCGTGAGCGTTACACCATAGTGGTAACCCAACCTATGTGATCGGAGATCCCGTGAATTAGGACCTGGGAAGAACAAGCTAGTGGTTTAACAGAGGAGAGTTATTTTATAACCCTCTCCGTGGGAAGATGCATAACTCTCACATTCTGTAAGGCAGGTTGGCAATATGCCTTAATGTGTTTCTGTTGGCTATTCGTAGCAAAGGTGCTATCCTACAGAGCGACCTTGAAAGAACACACCTATATGAGTCCGACTGTTAAACGTCGCAGTCTATGAGATTTGGGTGATCTCTAGTAAGCTCATGAAGAGACCAGGGAGTATGACGCATATGCTCCACCCGCGGGGTAGGCTACTGGCAGCCACGTACTGGTTATGACTTTGAGTGAAGTCTATTGGCACCAAACTTGCAATTCAAGGTTCGTCCATTGTTCAAGTTGCTGGTAGATGTAGCTTGAAGCTCTAGGCGGAAGTTCAACTTAACAGTCTCTGCTGAAACACTGGTATATAAACAAGAAACGAGGTTTGGCAAAATCTCTAAATGGGAATTTGAGATCTGGTGGGGGATTGTTAGATTTGGGCCCATTTGGGCAGCCCAATAAGAAATTCCTGAAAATCTCAAATTGGCCCATGTGCATGGCAGAATTTTGGAGGTGCAAAGTGGTGCTAAAGTTTAGTCCCACATTGCTAGTTGGAGGAGACAAACACCACCTTATAAGGTGGAGTGTTGTACACTTGGTGTGCTAGTTGAGAACAGAAGGCTCTCTCGCGCACTCCTCCTCCTCCTCCGCCGTCCGTCCGTCCGTCTCGTCACGACACGCCGCGGGTTGCGGGAATGAGCCGAGCCGATGCCTATATTTTTGCTGTTCAGGAAAATCGAGTCGCTAGCGTACGCGTGCAGCTTAGCAATTCGGGTCGCTCCCGGATCGTGGGCTGCTGCACCACTCGAACGTGTGCGACGTGGTCGGCCCACGTTGTACCCGTTAGGGTTTCCCGAACCGCACTATATATTGCCGTGCACTGCGTGCGCCGTCACACACCGAACCAATCTAGGTTTTGCCAATCTCGTGCCTTGCGCCGCCACCGTAGTCTACTCCATCCCGTGCACCGGCAAACGGGACAGCAGGTCTCCGGAACCACTTGTCCTTGTGATCCTGTACGGGAGAGGGCGAATAAGGTTTTTGGGAAGCGCCCCGCGCGACTGCTTTCAAGTTCTTCATCACGGCTCGACTTCCTGGACGATCTCCGGGTCCGCGGGCGACTCGTCTCCAACGTCGTCTTTTCGAGCTGCTACCGTCGCCGCTCAAGCTGCTGCGTCGCTGCTCCAACGACTACTTCATCTACAATTGTTCGGTACGTTCGTCACGTTCCGATGGCTGTGTTCGTAGATGTCTTGCTGCTGTTCATGTTAATTAATACGTCTAGTATTTTCGAGATTAACATGTTAGTAGCTCTTGCGATCATGTTTTATATTCTGAAATTAATCATGAAAATTATGCCTAATATGCCAACATGTAATAGTGCTAGTCATGAGTTAGCTAGATTTGGGTTGTTGAACCAAAGAACACAAGTTTGGGTAGAGTCGGTTCCAGAGGTTTTATGGGACCATATCCAGGAGGATTGTAATAACACTCTAATTATCTAATACTCACTCCGTTCGAAAAAGGATGTCACAAAATCATAGATCATTTTTGTGACATCCTTTTCCGAACGATCTATGACATACTTTTTCGAACGGAGGGAGTACAATCCTTTTGCCCCGCAAAAGAAAAAGAAACAAGAGATGCCCTGCTACTTGAAAAGGGACGGCAGGGGGAAGCACAAGGGTTAATATACTCGTGTGACATCGCGTTATGGCCATAGCTGCCTAGCTGGAGTAGTCGCCAGAAAGGTCAGGCACGAGCCAAGATATTCCCGGCCACCTACCCGCAGTTTTATTAAGTATAATAAGGTCGACAAGCCACTATTAATTCGTTGATCGAGTATTAGGGATCGGGACGTTTTATATCCCCCTTTCGTCAAGGACTGCGACCGGCCAATATGTATACCAGTATACGGACACCATTATTTATTCAGTTAAGAGCAGGCATGGTCAAGCATATACAGTAGATTAGTGATAATTGATGGCGTTCGATCACCTTGCGCGACGCGCCGTGGCCTTCTCCGTTTGGCCTGTGTGCCAGGAGTCTGGTCATGCGAAGCTGGGCGCTTCCCGGTTAGCCGTCGTGCACGGGCGTTTGTAGAATGTGTTCGGTTTGAGAATCATGTGGAACGGAATGGCACCGTTCCATTCCGACGAAGGATTCTCGCGTTCGGTTTTGCTCTGGAACGGAACCAGGCCATTTCCCGAAAGCGAATATTCGCTCGATATTCGGAATACACCCGTCTGGCCGATTCGGCCGGACGGGGTGGAACGGCTGCCTAATCCTCTCTCGCTCGCGCTAACCTCTCCTCTCTCTCTCTGTGCCCCGACGCCAGGCCACCTCCATCCTCCTCCGTGCCGGTGGACCGCCCCCTCCCTCGAGCTCCTGCGCGCCGGCGGGCTGCCGGCGGGCCGCCCCTCCCTCGGCCGCCTTGAGGTCGCGGCTCCTCCCCCATCTTCCCTCGGCCGCCTTGAGGTCGCCCCGCCGCCCCACTTCTCCCCCACCGACGGGAGTTCATCGCGCCGCCTGGCCTCCCCCACCAAAGCGCGGCGGCCAGCCCTTGGCTTCTCAGGCCGAGGCGACGACCTCGCCAGGCGCGGGGGCACCCAGCAGAGGCTCGGCGGCGGGGCCAGGCCGCGGCGGCGACGACCTCGCCAGGCGCGGGGGCATCCAGCAGACCTCGCCAAGCGCACCGGGAGCGGGAGCGGCGGAGACAGGTGCGGCCACGACGGCGGAGGCAGGGCACCGGGACGGCGGCCATGGCGCGATGCAGTATTTAATTGGAATTGTCTAATCCAACATTAGTGATAATATAATTGCTAATACTAAATTAGCGCTAATTAAACTGCTAATCCTAAATTTAGATAGCCATTCCATTCTATCTCAGTTTGTCCAACCGAACACGGGAACGGAGTGGAACCGTGACATTCTAGTTTTGTGGAATGGAACCGTTCCATTCCGTTCCATCCGGTTCTAAAACCAACACATCCTTACAGATTGCCTACTCCTCAATATAGTTTTTTTCTTTTCTCCCCTGTAGTAAGCAGGTTAAACTTTTTTTTTCGAGATTGACGGGGGGGGGGGGGGGGGGATTTCCACCGCTTGTTGCATTCACTCGAATGTAGCCTGGCAGGCCATGTTCTTACAACAGATGGCGGGCCATGTTCTTACAGCAGGTTAAACTTCGTGATTGTGTACTATCAAACAAAAAAAAACTTTGTGATTGTGCATCTCTATTCTCTACTGTCGGTAGAGTGAGTGAGAAAATAAAAAATGAAGATGCGGTGAGCGTGGATCGAACACGCGACCTTCAGATCTTCAGTCTGACGCTCTCCCAACTGAGCTATCCCCGCTAATGAAATATTAGCAAGCTTTGTTATATATGACCAGACACGACTATCGGCCTGCAGTAGCATGCTAAACTCCGAATCTTTTATTTGTCTTGACTGAGGTTTCAGTCTTGGCTCAAATGTCCGGGCATTGTGGACTTCACCAATTCAGCGCGACCACACTTCTCGCTGTAGGCCATACCCACCTAGGCCTGCTACGATGATGAGGCCGCCACCTAGCAAGGAAAACCTGAGGCCCATCACCACGCTATTTGATTTCCTTTCAGTCAACCGAGTAAGCTGATGCTGATACCAATATACAGTGATCCTCTTGAGTCCCTGGCTCCCTACCCCCATTCTCCACAACAGGCCACACTTGCTTGACTTGGCATATGCCTATGTTTTGCAATTTGCACGTAGGCCAAACACTTTTTTTCTTTCAGAGAAAAGGTTGGCACGTCTTTGCTCATGTACAAGTCTCCATTTCGGTGGTTGCGGGTTCACCCTTAATTACATCAGTACATCACGTGTGATATTTTGACAAATCGCATTACTTCTCATATATTCCGATAGCCAAGTCAGAAGAAAACCGAGAAGAGTAAGAGAAATATATTTGCACACTTAGTAGCTCCATCCACGCAGTGGCGGGCCCAGGATGTTGAGAGTGTGTATTCAAAATTTTAAGGGGCAAATTTTTTTTATAGTCAAAAGCAAAGTTTTTTCCATGTAGAATTGATTATAGCATAATATATTTATATATGTATAATGTATAGAAGATATGAGACGATTTAACCATAATATGTTAAGTTATAGACTTAAATGAGTACCAATTGTTCAACATATCACAGAAACAAAATCTGAAATATATAGAGACAGAAAATAGCAAAATGAAAGGAAAGCTTACAAATTACAGGATAACTTTTTCTTCATCTTTCAGACCAATTCAACTTTTACCATCTGTAAAACAAAAAATATATATGTCTTCTAAATTTCACACAAGTTCTATCTAATATTTTCTGAACTTTTGGCATCTGTTGAAAGTGTTTGTCTAGAAATTTCCCGAAATGTTGATTATATGTTTTGGTCAACCTACTACTGAACTTGGTGAAGAGATGAAATAGAACTGCAGGGTCTGTCTTTTTTGTCGGAGGTTGAATTGATCACCCGAAGAACTAGCAACAAAAGACTATGGATTGTAGGAAAATGAAACTTCCATCGAAGCACATGAGACGTTTTCGTAGAAGAACTTGTAGAACTGAGTACTTCATAGAAGATCTTGTAGAACTGAGTATCGAGTTTTTTTTTTCGAGAACCCACAGGAGTGTGCATCTTTGTATTAAGCAAACAGGGGATAAAAATACAGGGTTCAGTTACAGTCCAGGCTAGAGGCCATGGATCCCTTCTACTCGGCTACGCCACACACAGAAACAAAAATCACTCGATCTGTCGCAAAGGTCCACGTCTACAGGTCATCCAAAGGTTCCATTCATCCATCAGGCCATCGAGTATGGAGTTTTCATTCTGTACATGCCAAATCATAGTAACTTCACCCGATCCATGCAAAGTCCTGATTGTTTCAATTTTCGGGATGACCCCACCATCATCTATTTAACAGTGGCAGTAAAATCTAAAGTTCAACTACATAAAACAATACACGTCACACTACTATGTGATACTCGAGCCATGTGGTCTTACAAGGCCTGTCACGGTACCAACAAAAGATCACATTACTGATAACGTCAGACATGCACAGCAGCAAGCATTGCAAGACACAATCTCTTTGGCTCTGCACCCTGGATAGGAGAGGTGTGCTGTTAACCTTAATTATTTCCTCCATTACAGATTGGCATCTATATGGAAGTATAATACAAAGGTCATAACATATATTAATTACTATATGATCCATGATCACCTACAGCAGTAGTCTAGCACTAGGGCAACAAAAACAAGGAAAGCATGTCATACCATGGAAGGTAGGCCGACACATCACCACAAAAAGAAGCAAGGTAGCAGGAAGTAAGGAGCTTTACACTTGACAGTAATGGCTTGGCTTGGCTGGGTTACTCATCAGTCCTCTCATCTGATTCTGACTGAACACCATCAGCTCATGGTGCCATGCCACTGATACCTACCATGGCTTCAGGTCACCCTTGGGGCCCTGGGTCCAGTTCAGCGCCTTCTGCCCAGGGGTCAGGTACATGCCCTTGTCATGCGGGAGCTTCCGCGCCAGGCCGTTCAGGATCTGGTGGAAGGCATCCCCAGGCTGGGCGGGCTGCGGGAAGAGCATGGCCTGCTTCATCGAAGGGTTCGCTAGCAGCCTCTGCTTCCTCAAGATCACCTCCATCGGGATGGATGTGAGAATGGTGTCCAGCTTCGGGACGTCATCCTCTGCTATGAACACGCCGATCTCGTCCCACGGGATGGCGTCGGCGAAAGGCAGGACGATGTCGTCCGCAATGATCACCGGGATGCAGCCGAACACCACGGCCTCCACTAGACGGGGGCTCCACGGGGCCCAGCCAAGCGGGCACAAGCAGAATATGGCGCGCTGCATGTCCTCGTAGTAGGTTGGTGGGTGGTCCGTTGAGATGTCAAACAGAGGGTTGTTCTTGAAGTTCTCCCACACCGATGCACGGGCACCTCTGCATTACACATATCAGGTATGTCAAGATTTTTGTGCCCCAATAATTCAATAAAAATGATTACGAGGTACTACTACATGTTTCAGGTGCTTACCTTGCATAGTAACCACCCTCAGGATCATTAGCTGTATCATAGAATAAACCACGGAAATACACAAAGATGGACCGTGGGGTCTCTGGTGGAACAAGGTGAGTTTTCATTTTCTGGGGAGGAGCATATGGTGGGATGTTGATTGAGCCCTCCTTTAGGCACACATGATCCTTTTGCCCAAAAGTCTGGACAAGCGTGGCACGTTGAAGCAATGGAAGGATTCCCCGCTCGATCGCCTTCTCTTCCTGAACCATGGAATGCCAAATGCACATCAGATGAAAGATTCTAGAACCGAGCATGGGGTTTATTTTCAAATATCCAAGAAGGAACACAGAATTAAGATGCATAAGTGAATGAACGGTTCTGGAAATGATGGTGGTATAAGTGTGAAGAGTATCTTCGTTCTATGTTTCATTGGTAATACAGAGTAAAGATTGAGGTTTTCCATTTGTGCTATGTGACTCACCTGGTAATGGAAGCATGCCCCAAAGTCATGTGGCACGACAAAGAAATGATCAGCACCCGCAGTCCGGTTCCAATAGGGCCAGTGCGAGGAGATGAACTGAACCGCGCTTCTCATGATCCGCGGGGACTTGAAGGGCAAGGGATGGCCCCACGGAGTGAGGTCGCAGGTCGTGTACACCGGAGTGTAGAACCAGTCGGCCTCCTCCGGGTTCATGGTCCGGATGGCGCTCGACAGGAGGAACCGGTGCATGAATATCTCCGCGGCGAACATGTGGCTGAGGCACCTGGAGTCCTTGGCCACCATCTTCTTGTTGTACTTGGTGGGCAGCTCGTAGACGTACACCTTCAGCCTCCCAACAGGATCATCCTCCAGCACGTCACCAGCACTACCTGAATTTCCATAATAGCCACGGACACAAAACGTGAGAATTAAGCACTGCAACAACACAAACATAGCTACAAGACAGAGTTATGGAACAGTTTGAGACTTTCAGTGGGCTGTTGCCCAATAAACTGGCACGAAACAGACAATTTAGACAGTCCAGAATCACTTGGGAGGTTTAATAATGCCTAAAGTTGGTAATTTCGGCTGGTTGAGGCGCCCTTGCTTATCTACCAAGTCAGACATGCGCTACTTGCTGTCGGTGACCAGGGTCGGAACATGCGGCGCAGAATAAAATATTCTTGGCTTCGAGATCTTGGGACGAACACTTGGTAGGTTCATGATCGCATCACACGCTGGTCTAACAGCTGCAGATCTCATACCGCCCGGCTTCTTCCCTAAGTTTCAGAGGCTCAATCGGCGGGATTCGGACGCGCTTTCCCCCGCCCCGAAATCAGATCCCAGCGACCAAAAACGTCGCTGATATTCTCAGATCAATCAAACCCAGCAGCACGAGCATTGAGCTAGCAGCCTAGCAGACATGAATCCAGCGAGCAAGGCAGAAAAGAACAGAACGCGAGAAGCTGAAAAGAGAAAGGTAGCATTTTTTTCTCTGCAGGGCAGCTGAATCGCGCATACAGACATACATACCTTCGATCCTCTCGGTGTCCTGCGCCGTGACGACGACGTCCGAGCAGGAGAGGAGCAGGGCGAGCGCCGCCGCCAGGGCCAGCGCTACCCGCGGCTTCCCCATCGCCGCCGCCACCACCCACGCCTCCCCCTGTGCTTCCCTCCTTCCAAACTAACTCAGCACCAAAGAAGGGCGGCGAGGAGACGGGTGAATCTGCTGCTCGTTGGCGAGCAGGGAGGGAGAGTCGGGGAGGAGACGAGGGGCGTAGGGTTGATAATAATGCGGGGGATTGCCGGCTCTCGCTGTCGATGACGAGCTAGCTGTCGGCGGAACAGGTTGGTGGGAGGGTTCACCTCCCGCAAAAGGGATAATCCAACACCGCATCTGCGAATACGCGTACCACGCGTCCACGATTTTAGGGACGAGAATTAGCTTTCCAAAAAAGATCAAAAATCGTATCCGGTGGACGTTCGTGACTTTATCTTTGACTTTCGCTAGACGAAGATTAATCATGTTCATTGCAATTGGGGGAAAAGCCATATGCCATTGCATCCATGTGTAGTTCTCGGGTGTACGAATCATGATGCAAATACTATGGTCAAAGAATCGACCGAGCATTTGCTAAAGGGAATATTATTTGGAAGCAACTACTTCCTCCGTTCCATTTTAATCCATTCACATATATTTAGATATGGATGTACCTAACACTAAAACATGTCTAGATGCATCCATATGTAGATATATGTGAGTCAATTAAAATGGAACGGAGAGAGTAGGTCTTAGTCGATGGAAATTTAAATTAATTCGGTGATGTCACCCACGATTTTTTTACGACGTGAACACCTTTTTAGATCATCCTTCATTTATTTTCTTCAGTTTTATCGAGGTTTATTAATTTTGCTACATTGATGTGGGATTGTGACGGAAGTAGCCATCATAAAATGGCTAGCGAGATGCCGAGATGTGTGGAGCTAGGTGATTTTGGAGATTTCGGGAACGGTTTGTTACAGACGATGTACACTGGCTCGCCCCTGCTCTGGAGAGGAAGACCTAATTCCTGCTTGGTTGTAAGCTTTGCTGTATCGAGATTGCTTCTGCCCCTATAGGGTGCTCCCTATCAACGTTATATACATAGCCGATTTAGGGTTACGGATCTGCCTTAAGTCGGTTCCAGGTCAGTGTCCTAATTAATTGGAGTGGACTAGATTTTATATATGTCTTGCCTTTCAAGTTAGGACGATGTCTTTGTACGTGGGTTCCTTCTAGAGTTGTCCCTGTCTCGTGCCGGCCCATCTTGCCTCATGCAATCCCATTGGAGGGGGTGGGGTGGGAGTGCACTTGTGGGATGTCGCTACTTTGTGGGCCTACCGGTTGGGTATTTCCTCGCATTAGCCCTGAGTTTAGCTAGAACTGGTTATTGACTTTCGCTTTGACTGAAGTAGACAAAGTTCAAACATAACCAAGTCGGCGCTTGGTAAACTCCTCACAAATAATCAATAAAATGATTAACAATAAAGCTCTGAATCAACATGGCATACGTCTGGTCTTACTCGATTTTAATCGATGTCAGCTCGAATCCGTTGGGAAGTTTTGCTTATCCGACTCGAAAATTGCTGAAATTGGGTCCAGGGTTACTCGAAAGTCTGCGAATCTTCGATATATCCACGATGACATCAACGCCGATCAAGGGAATTTTTCTGCCTTTATCTTGTAGTTGTTGTCCAATCCACTTTTGACTGGCTCATCTGACGCAATAAAATGTCATGTCGCTTGACAACGTCTTGGGATTGAACTAATTGTCAGGATGATCTATGTTTCCGCAATGAAGTCTCTCTCCAACATATATAGGTGTATCGTCATAAAAAAATACATGAATACATTTTGCTTTTGATATGCACAATTGCAAATAGAAAATCAAAATTTTTGTTGGCATCGGTAGTCATGTAAGTTTTGCTTGCTTCACATTGTTATTAATTTTACTGTTTGTTTCGCGTTTAATGCATTACATTGAGTGGTCTTCTTGCAAGATAAAGTTGGCCGCCACTTTGCATCATCAATCTGAGAACATATTTTTCACTATGACCCATTGTTGGCTATATGGAATGGGAAACCTTGCTCCTTGTCCTACTACCGCCGCCTAAAAAATGACAAAGGTAAGTGCAAAACAAAGCGGAAATTTCGTGATATTAGTTTGAGATTAGCCATGTGAAAATATCTTTTTGATAGTATATATGGTTGTTAACCAGAAGAAAGTTTCTAAGTTCTTGTAGCTGATCTTTGAGGTTACACAGTTGAGCCGTACATAGCGTTTACCATACATTGCACAAGCACTTACAAACTTTCGGTTAATAGCAATATTGATGATGTCACATTAGTTGCTATCATTAGTCTTCTCGTGTTTTTAGTTTCAGCGATGTTCCCTTTGATATTATTTATGTTAGTAACTAAAATCACGACAAGAATTATAAAGTAGTGGCAACGTAGAGAGTATAGATCATCTCTTCTTCCGTTGTTCCGTTGCTAGATACTTGTGGGGAGTAGTTAGATGTGCTTTTAACCTTAAACCTGTACCTGATAGTTTTGATGAGTTGCTTGTGTGGCTGGAAACTTTCACCGTTAGAGATAGGTTCCAGCTATTGTCAGGCGTGGTTGCGTTGTTGTGGGCAGTCTCGAAATCCAGAAATGATGCCTGCTTCAATGGTGTTTGCTTTCAGGATCCCACATCTATAGTTTTTCGGATGGCTAACTATATTACTTACCGGGCTGGCTTGCAGAGAATAAAACTGCGAGAAACGCAACGCAGAGGAGCAAAAATGCTAATTTTGGTGGCAACTGAGTGCTTCCATCCACAGGGCTGGGGACCCATGGTGATGCGGTTAACTGGGACCTAAAATGTCTTCCTGTGAAGTGTCTCTGGCGCCAAAAAGATGTTGAGTTTATGTTGTAGTGCTTGTTAGATAGGTAGTACTCTGTTTTGCATCTCTGTTGGTAGAGTATGTTGTGTCGTTTGAGGTTTGTGGTGATATATCTGGATGTAAGCTCGTTCAGCAAAAACAACGAAAGTTTGAGGTGAGGTCTAAGGACCTGGGGAGATGCGGTTCATGACATTGTATTATCAGTTTTCATAACAATGAAAATTGGGGAGGTGGGGGCGGGGGGCTTTGGCTCCTACATTAAAAAAAACAGATGTGAGAGGTAGTACTCCATCCGATCGGAAAAAACTGACACAAATTTATCTAAACACGGACCTATATACGCACTAAAACACGTCTAGATACATCCGTATTTAGACAAATATGTGTCAATTATTTCCAATTAGAGGGAGTACTTTTTAACCTTCGTGTAATAATAAATTATTGTATGCATCAACCGATACTAAGACCGCGATACTCCCTGTTTCTAAAAATACACACGTCTGCAAAGTTTAACACAATATCGAAAACATCACACATATAGATATGATAATGAGCACATACAAGAAAAATGAGCAAAGCTTTTTCTAAACACTGATTACAGCTCACATGTGCGACACCACCATCGCACACTCACACAACATGAACTAAAGAACAAAATAGCAAAGCTTGAAGATGTCAGCGGCGCCTCACTACCGACGGGATCTGCCTCCCAACGAAAAAATAATCCGCCCTCTATGAAACACAACACCAAACCTGAAGTTTGATTTCGGGTGTGTTAACCTCAACCACCCTCCTATACCAACGACAAAGTTTTTTTTCGCTTCCTTACTTTTGTAGGGAGTAGCAATGCAAAAGTTGCAAAGATAAATTGGCCATCAACATGTATAGCATCTTTCGTTAACGCATTATAGAAATGTTGGAATGGGAAAACAAATGTAAGATTTAAATAACACCGTATGAATTAAGAATCTATGGAAATTAATTACACAATGATATGTAATGCTAGTCATCTTGGTATACCATTACAAAAAACACATCAAATGTTTTGAATGACTAGGTATGGTGGGATAGTGTTATAGAAACAAAGAAGTATTTCAAGAGGTTGTACTTGATGGAATTTGTTTGGACTTACATGAAATGTAGACTATATAGAAAAAAAAGTCCTATGATTTTCAATTCATATAAAACAAAGAAGATATATATAGGCAAAATTCTTAAGCAATAGAATTTGAATTCCTTTGAACCAAATAGGCACACAAATTTGTTAAAAGAACAAATGTTTTTACAGAGAGCATGTGTGATAGTAGGCTCACCCGGTAGTTTCTTTTAAGGAACTCGTAAACTTTATTGATTACGCAATAATATTCTTACACTCAGAAGCGGTCACCAGCGACACGCGGGCTGGGTAGAACCAAATAACACATCGCTAGTACCATTTTTCCTAACTGCGCTAAGCCATGCGGCGCTCCATTGCTCACGACGATCCGTTTTACCCACAGTAATATGTTGATAAATTTCAAAAGCTTTCAAAAAAAAAATATGTTGATAAATTTCAAAAGCTCTTGTGCTTTGCAATAGATGCTGCAACTCGGTGGTCTGCCTTGAGTTCCGGGCAAGTGCAACGACAGTAAAATCCTAGGCTAGCCGAGGTGCACTGAAGGTTGATTAGATGTCTCAGTCCTTCTAAGCACGCCAACACCTCAACCTCCTCTGCACTAAGCTCACCCGGTAGTTGTTGATGTATCCACCAACAAATCTAGCTTATTTAAAGATGAATTATAAATCATAAAATTAGTTATTTTTAAATAATATTTTTTGCACATGCATCATGTTCTCGTAAAAAACCATATAAAGGAATACTCTGCGTCGGTTAAAAAATAACTTTAGTGTTAGAAGATAATTTTGGTGAACAGCTCCCTACGTCCGAACGGCGGTTCGATTAGGTGAGCGATGGAAACAAAAGTTAGGCCTTTTCCGGCGGATGGAGACGATCGATCAGCCCGGAACACACGCCGAGATTACTGCACTAATCTGACCGGGCACCGACGGGATCGAAACGATAGTTCGCCTTTTTTGGCGGGCTCCAGCGTATTTAAGAGCGGCCGTCTCAGTGGGAACGGGATGCCTGCTTGCCGCACAATCGATCCCTGACATGCGAGTACGCCATGCCGATGCTTTGACTCTGAGCGCGCGAGCGGCCAGCGGCGAGCGGCGGCACCCGTCGTCTCCTTTTCGCTCGCTCGTCGCCGTCGGCAGCTTGCTTACCGTAGTTCGGTACGTAGTTAGGCAGGCAGTAGAACTAGCTGTACCGGTAAGAAGATCTAGACGTCTTCGTCTTCCCTGTCTTGACCGGCCCGGCCCGTACGTTACGTGCTCCTGCAATTTCGGCGGTATTTCGGGCTGCAAAATGTATTACATTCGACGATATTGAGTTTCACCATTTGGAAGAGAAAAAACATACTCTTTCCGTTCACTATTACTCGTATAAGATATGTATAAATCGGAAAAAATGAACAAGGAAATACTCTAAAACGAGAAGTCGTGAAAAATGGGGAATACAATTACAATGATTACATAGAAAACATACAAAATAGGTACTACCTCTGACCCAATGAATAAGGCATATAAATTTAATTAAAAGTCAAACAATACTGAATTTGATCAAATATATAGAAAAACATGTCGACACCCACAATATTAAATAAATGCATAATGAAATGTATTTTATGGTGCTATATTGGTATTGACTTGGTATCATGAATTTTCACGTTTTTGTCTACAACAACGATCAAACTTATATGTTGTTGACGTTTGACTAAATTTTTATGCCTTATTCATTGGAACAGATCAAATATTTACGACAAACCAGTTCGAGGGGAGAGAGAGAGAGAGAGAGAGACCTGTGATAACCTGAATTTTTGGGTTATTAATTATTTTGACTAAACTAATATTTGGCTTCTAAACATTTTATTGTGGCTGATATCTGGAGCGATCGATCCTACGAAGTGGCTGGAGTATTTGATAGCTACAACGTAGCTAAGGCAAGCACTTCCTACCACTCTCGTATATTTTGTAGATTATGCTTTGATGTGAATATGCATGATACCCAGAGTGGTACGAGCTTTGAGTTGATATACGTGGCTAGTGTGCGGGTGTCGTTACGGTGATGGATCCGTAGGAGCCACCGGTACGGGCCAGGCTTAGCACGTATAGTTGACATGGAAATGAAACAAGAGTTTTATAAAGTAAACTTGGTGCTACGAAGGTGATCGTATTGTACCGGTCGCAGTACAGGTATGGGACTGTCTGAGTTCTCCGTGAGGGGCGGCCTTTGAATGGAAAGTGTCGGTGATGGATCCGTAGGAGCGACCGACATCGAGTAGGTCAAGGTGTCCGGTGTCTGAGCGGGTAAAAGGGCTCTGCTCGTTCTGGAGCCTGTGTGGCTCTGGGCGAGGCTGTTGATGTCGGAGTACCCCTCTTAAGAGTGTAAAAGCGTGGATATTCACCCCTGTGATTCCCGGGTAGGGAAACTCACTTTCATGTGTGGCACCATGATTTTTAATGTGATTAACAACTTAACCACACAAATGATTTATTGGTATTTTAGAAAACCTAGTGTATTTTACAAAGTATATGAAAGTGTTTGAATTGTTTGCTGAGTATAACTTTTGTTGTACTCACCCTTGCTCCCTTTTTGTTTTTAAGTTGCAGTCGACAGGTTTATCAGAGTTCGCAGCGGAATACGTGGTCGTCCGAGGAGTAGGCTGGACCAGTTGGGTGGGATGCGACTAGAGAACCATTTTATCCTTGTAAATGTAATAATCTTGTAAAATGAATAGATGAGCTGTTGAGATCCACTGTGCTGGTTTATCCTGCTTCTCTACGCCTTGCGCGTGTATAGGCTTTCGGGTCTATAGGCGTGCGGCGGCTGTCATTCTACCGGGCCGGGTCTCGGGGCGTGACAAGACCAATATTATCTAGTTTTAAAAAGTTGAGAAATCATATGGTATGGTCCTCATGTAGTGGAGCAAAATTTATTTTGAGGTCATATTTGAGGTAAAAAAATGTCTTGAGAAGCAATTAGTGGTGTCAGTGTTTCTCGTTAATACAAAAATATTTTTCGGTGGGAGACTATTGATAGTGAGATGTTTGTGGTGACTTCATTAATACTTAAACTCCGTAATTCGGAAAGTTCCATATATGATGGAAATTGAAGTTCAAACTCGGTTTCCGTGTCTATCTCGACGGAAAAAGTTGTTCCATTTGCACTTCCCTTTCTGTTTAAATCTTTCCATTGTTGAATATATAAGCAATTTAGCAGTAGATTTAATCCACGAAATTGATAAACAGTTTATGACTAGAATAAACAGAATTAAACAAATCATGCGATCTACTATAACAGTAGAAAAACATAACGAATCTAGAGCAACTACTACAAGCAGAAACTCTGGCAGCATATCAAACAGGAAGATAAGGAAAACGTACGATGCGGCAGCAGCAGCAGCGGAACCGGCGTCGCCCATGTCGTTGATGAAGAGATTGGTGATGTCGGGGAAGAAGTCGTCGTTGGGGAAGAACTCGAATCCAGTAGTCGCGCGAGTGCACTCCCCAAAAACCTGATCGCCCCTCTCCCGTACAGGATCACAAGAGGCGGGGTTCCGGAGGCCTACTGTCCCTTCAACCGGTGCACGCCGAAAGACGGGATGGAGAAGACTTGGAATACGACGACGCAATGTTCTGGAACTATGGTGGCGAGCGACCATGTGTTGCGTCTAGTGGCGGCTAGGGTTCGCTCGGCCTGTATATATAGTGCGGTTCGGGTAGGACGTGGGCGCAGCCGCACGATCGATTCGGTAACAGCCCCACGATCCAAAAGAATCGGAAACCGCTGAGTAATTAACGCGTCCGTTAATTATCAATCAATGACTCATTTAATTTTCCCGAAATTAACGTGTCCGTTAATTATCAATCAATGACTCATTTAATTTTCCAGAAATTAACGCGTCCGTTAATTATCAATCAATGACTCATTTAATAGCCAAATAAATGGGCCATGGGATTTTCGGAATTAATTGGGCCATGGGCAGAAAGTGGGCAAAGACCCATAAATTCCAACATCTATTTCCATTTCTGTTGCGTAAAATTCCGTTTCGTTATTTCCTCCCCGTTTCCCTTTTTCCGTGGAAAAGTTAAAAAAATTCTGCTTCGGTTTAATCCCTATGTATGACTATGTTGTACTCGATGTTTCCAAGAAAATGTTTTATATTTCTAATTGGATAAATACACGATAATACAATGTATAACTGCTAGACTTATTTTAGATTATTACTAGCATCACAACACAACACGGTATTACGCAAACATGATGTGCAAAACTTTTCTCCTTTATGGTAGTGTCCAGTTTAGAGAATTTACACTGAACGGGGCATGCTTTTACCGCACAACCAATCCATGACATCCAAATACGCCATGCCAATGCGTGCTCCTGCTTTGACTTGGAGCGGCCGAGCGGCGAGGAGCGACACGCCGCATACCTGTCGTCTCATCGCCGTCGCCGTAGCTTCGGCTGGGTACCAGTAGTTCGGTACCTAGTTAGGCATAGTACGACGGTCTTAGCAGTAAGAAGAAACGTCGTATTTCTTTCCTTGCTGGAAAAAGCATCGGCGTTCCCAGAGGTTCAGCCTCGCCGTTTGAACTTATTATATTCCCTTTTTAGCGGAAGACCTAACAAAAGTGAGCCCATGGCACGAAAGTCCTGGTGATTGCTGACTCCCATTTTCAAAAGAGCCAACAAACGTCTGTTGGCTAATTCGGTCACATGTCCAAACGATTTTGTTTTGCTTAATGAATCGGCAACATTTGGAGAAAGACCGGAGTCTAGCTAGGTGCTTAATCATAACTCCAAGTGTCAAATCACTCAACCAGACAGGTTACCAGATGAAATCGCTGAATAAGCAGCGCCACCAAATGGAACCACTTACTATAATAAAAGGCTACAGATGGAGCATTACGCAGTACCCGGACGAGCATAATAAAGGTCAGCTCCTTTCATCTACTGCTTCCAGAGACTGAAATTTGCACCGGCTGTCAAAGTTGGTGGATTAAATGACAAGCTTATAGCACAGGGTTCAAGTTAACAGGGTAACTTGAACGTTCCCTGTTTTCTAAGGAAGGTCCAACACAAAGGCATGACGTTGACTCCAATTTCCAGAAGAGCCAGCAACCAAACATCTGTTGGCGCGCTAATTCTGTCACGTGTCTGAAAATGATTGCTCCAGAAATCAACAATGCTTATACAAAGACTGCAGCTACTAGATGCCTGATTGTCACTCAAATTCTCCAATCACTCAACCTGTCAACCAGACAGACAGGCTCCAAAATGAGATGGTATTGCTTCTTACAGCAGCTCACCTCTTCTGAACTGTCTCTCGGGGATACAATTAATACAAGAGAAGACAAATAACTTCTCCAATCACTCAACCTGAGAGGATCCCAGGAGCCAAATCTATGCTTCATCTGTTGGTATGGTTGTCCAGCTTCGGAACATTCTCCTCGGGAACCATGGGCTATAGCTTCTGCGAGGGCAGGACAACCGACAATGTCGTCTAAAATGATCGCCAGGATGAACGAAAACCACAGGTTCCACTAGCTTGGGAAACCATGGAGCCCAGCTAATTGGCACAGGAGGGAACACAGACCTGTGCATATCTTCAAGTATATACTATATTGGTAGGTGATCGGTTGAGATTTTAAATAGTCGGGTTGTTCTTGAAATTCACCCGAACAGATGCACGAGCACCTCTGTCACTGTCAGATACATAGTAACGTCAGATTGACAATACAATAAGAGGGGATGACACAGGAAGCATAGGACTTACTGAATTGTTGGTCAACAGATGGCCATTTTACCTAGCATAGTATCCACCCTCAGAATCATTGCTGGTATCATAGTTCATAGAACAGACCACGGGAAGTACGCGGAAATGGATTCGAGGGAATAAGGTGACTTGGCATTTTCTGCAGAGGCGCATATGTTGGACTTGCATTGGAGCCGGTCTTCAAAGAGACATGGTTCTTCTGTGATACTCTGAAGCAAGGGAAGGATTCCCGTATAATTGCTTTCTCTCCTGAATATTAATGGAAAGCACCAGTTACAGAAAGATAAAATTGTGTTTAAATAACCAACGAGATTCAAGAAAGTATTGTATGAAAATGGCAGATAAGTTATTATTAACTACGAATCTTAAGAGTAGCCTGGCGAGTTTTCAGAAAAGAAAGCTACTGCAACATTATCTGAAACAAAGGGCCAAAGAACAAGTGCAGACTGAAGTCATTAAGCCAGATTGGCCCATTCAGACGCATAGATAATTAAACTAGCATAGTAGTATTCAGATGGTCCATTGTCCCATGTGATGTGCTGCAACTAGATATGTTTCACTAGTTCGAAAAACATGTACTCAGTACTAAACAATCGCTTAGCCTTAGCATCTACTTCCTCCGTAGCAAAATATAAGAGTTTTTAGATAATGAGCATTTTTCTGATACATATGTAACTAGACACATATTAGTGTGTGGATTCACTCATTTCAATCCATATATGATCATAATGAAATATTTAAAATATCTTATATTATATCTTATATTTTGGTATAAAGGGAGTGCTATTCGCTAATTAAATAAGAGAATGTGTGCAACAGCGAAGGATTGGCACTTGTGTCTGTACCTCGGAACTGAAGGAAGCACCAAAAGTCATGTGGCGTGACAAAGAAATGATCTCCTCTTCTGATCTATTCCAGTAGTCCGTTTTGTCTAGATCTTCACAAGTGCGCTGCACATTATACACAGAAATTTCAATGGCAAGGGCAGATCCAAAGTAGTCAGACCGCATGTCTCATCTGTTATAAACGATAGCAAAGAAACGACAAAGAAAGCGGAAGATCAACCAACGGGGACATGAGATTTAACGTAGAAAACCCTTCCAACAATGGAGGAGAAAAAACCACTGGCGCAAGCCAGCAATATTGTACTATATCGGGTGAGCTTACAAACGCCGAGGATTTAGAACTTGCGACATATTTCAACCGGCGGCTTACAAGAGTTATTAATGGTGGTAAAACCCTAAGTCGGCTGCAGTTCAACTACGGCCCAAGCCTCCGGCGATGGGCCTCCGCTTCGCTTCGAAGTTAGCCTTTATCTTTATATGAATTTAGAACACATCAAAATAACATCATTGTGGTTGTGTAAAACCAAATTTCTCTTCATTAGGATTAAAATCCAGACCACCTTGACAACATGAACCATTCTATGAAGATCTCCAACGTCCACGGTGAACATGTGGTTCAGGGACCTAGGGTCCTTCTTCATCAGCTTGTTGTATTTTCCAGGGAGATCGTAGATATACACCGCCTGAGCCTCCCAAGAAGGTCATCAGCAGCCCTTCCTATATTTTGTTGGCCACAAGATATCTATCAGTTGAAGACATGGCGTGATCATATAGCACTTTGTTTGAAAACATGGTATCATACTACGACAGGTAAGCAAGGTGCAGATCTGTCCCAAGGCTAAATGGCATGAATCATGATTCCCATAAGCGTCTAGACTGCATCAGTATAAGTGTCAATATCATCTGGGTTCAATAAAAGATGGTTCGAATTAGGGGTGGGAACTCGTAGCGCATAATCTGAATTATCTGACATTAGTATTCGAGAAATTGAAAATGAAAGTGATAAATATCCAAATCCGAACGAAATAAAAATAGAAGTGGTAGATATCGGGATACAAATACAAAACAAATATAGTATTGAAATTTGAAACAAATATGGATATAAAAATAGATATATCCGTATCCAAATAAAACTATGTTAGCCAACATTTGTAATTCTAGTCTGATATGTAAGTTAACCAACGTTCACATAACTTGCACACAATGACTCCTTATACTCCCTACATTCCCAAATGTAAGGTGTATACTTTTCAACACGAATATTAAGATATGGATAGTTGGCATACGGTGGACTCATCGTCGTCTGGAAAAAATGGGGAGATATGAGTTCCTAATAGACACAAATTGAAAACAATACACCTTATAAATTATGATTCATTTTTGGATGGGTAAAATTGTCCATAAAACGCATTATACCCTATATTTTGGAATTTTTCTGAAAAAACTGTACACCTTACATCAAGGAACGGAGAGAGTAGTACAATAGGGAGATATCGATCTATTTGTTTATGACCGTCAAAATTGAAAACTTACAAAGCGAAAGTTGTGTAGAACAACAAGATGAATCTATTCCTGAAAGGAAATTTCAAATGGTCGACCGTATGCGTCAAATTTGATTTTTTTTCTAGGAAAGCTCCAAACATAAACATAAAATTAAAACTAAAAATCAACGAAACTCTGAATCGGTCACGGGAATGGAATCACAACGCTGATTTGCATATTTTCATATAGAGCGTATCTTGATGACCCCCTAATGTATGTGGGCCCCTTGAACTAATCATCGGACCGTTCGGGACGTTCTCATGAGGGGCACAAATCCCCAAACCCACTGGAGATAACGGAATCGCAATGTGGAATAAGCCATGAGAACCAAGACCGGCAACATGGAGTATAGAGACATAGCTCTATTGGAACCCATGTAATAAGTAGCAATAGTCTCGTACTCAACATTTTGGGGTGCCTAGTGTAATATATATTCTCTACTAGTGGGATCCAATAGCGCCAAAGCTAGATGGGCTAAGTACAAATATTTCCTAGATAATTCCCCCACCTTGAAAGATAATTACCAAAAATACCCTTGTAACATGTCATCCCTCACTATGTAAAGAGTATCACCCCCTCACGAGAAAGCAAAGTGGCTCCATCCCGCAACTCCCCATTTAACCCCCTCCCCCTTGAGAGGGGAGGTGGGAGTTAGGTGGGTCGCCTACACCACCCACCCTCCGGTCGTACCCCTCCCCACCCCCTCACCCCCCCCCCCCACATCTATTTTTTGAGCGAACCCCCTACTTTCAGAATGACTTCGTGCTCCCGAGGATTTATATTACGTACAATATATTAATTCGAGTAGATATTGAAGAATGGTAAACTCAAATTGACGAATACTTGGTAGCAAATTGAAGAATATTTTTGTCTGAGCACCCTCCCTCCCACATTGCGTCCTTAGCCTTATTCATCAACTTCACAACATTTCTTCTATATGCATCTTTCCTTTCTCCATCCATCACTTCCTTGATGGACTTCTCGACCTCCTCTCTCTTTATCCAACCATTATCTCCATGTTGCGCTCGCACGCCGATGCCCCACACACTTTGCACATATTTTGCAATAGTGGGTTGGTCCGCCCAATGCGGAATTCCAACAAGAGGCACACCACAAACAATTGCTTCTAGTGTCGAGTTCCATCCACAGTGTGTAACAAAGCAACCTATATACAGAACAATGACTTTATTAACATTTTACATATTTTTCTTTAAAACGAGGAAATATAATTAAATTTCGTAATGTCATACCGATGGCTTTGTGTGCCAGAACTGCAAGTTGGGGACACCAAGAAACAATGAGACCTTTCTTCTCGCACTTTGCCTTGAGTACTTCGGATAACTTGTGGGACTCATTAGATCTCACGACCCATAGGAAAGGTTTGCCAGAATTGCACAGACCATTCCCAAGTTCCTCTAGCTGGGAAGTGTTGTATTGTGAGAACGTTCCATATGATACAAGCACGACTGAGTTAATGCTTTGCTTCTCTATCCAATCCATACATGACTCATCACCATTGAAGAAGTTGAAACCATACGATTTGTTGGATGGTGAACGATTGTCGTCGAGGTAGAACGATGGCAAGGTTGGTCCTATCATTTTCGCTCTCCATGTCGACTCCATGTATGTTGCTTCCTGCTCGATCAAGATGTTGTACATGTCAATTTCCTAGTAAGAAACGTCAAAGTAGCCATGTATATATCCTACTGGACGGAGCAAATTTATCAGGTCATGACATATAGTTTCTACTCCTAGGATCACTAACACGTCTACGTTGGGTGGTAGTGTTGATACCCATGCTACACAGACCATACAAACATTCACAATATATTCAGTTGAGTTTTTGTATCGTAACGAGAGTGCTTATGGAATTGTACATTTTTTGTTTGTTGGGCTGAGATTTCTCATAAAGCATACGGTTCGATTATAGCATTGTACATGTGTGTGTGACATGTTACTCCTTTCAACAATACAAGTCATATATAACTTTCTGCCAAAAAATTATATAATACATATTAGTTTCATGATTGGATATTAGTTTTTTCTTAACTCAAGTTTAATTAAGTTTAACTAAGTTCATATACAAATATCAACATCTATAATACGTACCTAACCAATATCTGTAGAAGCATCATGGAGTATGTTTTTATAGTATATTTATTTGGTATTCTAGATGCTCATTGTTTATCCGGCCTCCAATACGCAATCGTATGTGTACGTAGGCCGATTCTCATGGTCATCTGCAATGTGCGGATGTGGTGTCTTCAAATATTGGCTTCCAGTGTTTTTGCTTTGAACAAGAAAGCTCGTCGCGAGCCTCTCCATTGTGGAGAGATTTCTACTACAGTAGATGCTGGAGCACACGAATATTGTCACCACCGTTTCATTTTGCAAACGAATGTGACTCACCTCTGGCTCGATATCACTGAATGAGTTGACGAGCACGTCGTCGGCATCCTCCAGCCCTTCGAACTGCCCGATCGCCTCCTCACAGAGCCCTGGATGCGACTCCGGCGCCGCCACGAAAGGCGGCACCTCCCCTGGCCCCAGCTCTACGCCCAGCGCCCTTCTCGCGAGCAGCGCACGCACGTCGGTGACCGGCAGCGCCAGCCGCCTGCCCAAAGCTCCCCATAGACGATGTTCACCGCGGACGGCTGGGAAAAGAACGCCGCGGTGGGGACGCCGGCCGCCCGCGCCACCCGCCCCGCCCACGCGAGATGAGTGTCGTACACCAGCACGCGCACGGGCCGCCCCGCGCTCGCCTCCGACAGTAGAAGCTCCCGCAGCGTCTCGGACCCCACGGCCTCTAGCCGGGAAATGTACTCGGCGATGTCCGGGCACGAGTCACTGCCGCCGGCGTCGAAACCGTCGGAGATGGCGGCCACGCGGAAGGGGTCACCGGGAGGCGGGGTGGTGGCAAGCACGTAGCGGGAGGTGACCAGGGTTGGGCGGAGGCCGTGATACGCGAGGCGCCGCCCGAACTGGAGCATCGGGTTCGTGTGGCCCTGCGCCCCCGGCATAGGAAGAAGCAGGACGCTCGCACCTCCATGGCCGGCGACGGTCGAGCTGGTGGTCGCCGGCGTGCTCTCCATGTTTCTCATTTGTTCCCGGTGGTGTTGGCTAAAGGCTCGTTGGAGAAACAAGGATAGAGGGATCGAAGCAGAGTTGCATGCAAGATTTCTCTCCGGCATGGTCACATTTGTGGTTAGCTGAAGACCCCTGTCCGTCTGATTTTGCAGTTAACTCGCTCGGTTGTGTCTGGTGGTGCGGCTGCGTTTTGGTGTAGTATGTACCATACGCGCCAACGCGTCTCTTTGACGAAATAGGCCGGAGCTCCGCTATATAAATATAGCAACCACCCGATACAACCAACAGTCACAACATGCTAGGGCGGCAGCAAACATATACCCAAAGAAAAGAAAAGAAAAAGCAAGAAGGAGACATAGGCGGATTGACTAAGCGACGGTGACCCGGAACCGTTGCGCCCTCTCCGACGAAGTACCACCACGCTTCTAGCATCGAATCGCCGAGTACCAAGCAACACCTTCAACAAGGAAAGCTATGCTGCTGCCCGGACCAACAACTGGTTCTAGGGTTTCCCCCGGCACATAGGGAAGCAGATGAAGGGTAGCCAATGCGTCTCTTTCCAACACAGATATGTAGCAATCTATTGTGTCCATAGAAATTGCAGGGTAGAGACTGACATATTTTCTTGAACGTGGCAAAAGGCTTGCCATTCCATTGAATAAGATAGAGAAAGAAAGTTCACAGTGCAAGGGCGCCTAGGCCAAAATAAAGCTCCAAAAACAGACTCATGAAACCATGAGTGCCAAACAACAAATGGCCTACTCTCCTAGCACGAAATTCACCTGGCGCCCGCTATGATCCAAAGTCTAGCTTCTTCCTTTTATGTCCACAATGAGGCGAGAGGGCATTAACGAGACAGAGTGGAAAACCGTATAATTTTGCTCGCTCCAAATCTCTCAAGAGACAAGTATGATGATTTTATCTAAAAAACAAGTATGATGATGGAGGCTTCGCGCAAGAAGAGGATGCATGAAATTTTCTCCATTGTTTACGAGGGATACAAATAAGCACAGATGGGAATAAAAACCATCCACTGAGTCATGCACCAGAACATAGCTGACAAAGTAAATGCAGGTTTGGCAATTGGAAACCGCAAGCCCGTATCAAGATAACATCAGAGACACAGTTGAAATCTTGTAATTTCCATTATGATATCCACAAGTGCACAATGGTTGACATTTCACTATCTAATGAAGAAGAAGAAGTAAAAGAAAAGAAAAGAGATGAAGGTATATGGTATGATAGCTATCATCAAAGCAGATACGAAAATGTACATTTGACTTATGGTCAGCACTATGCAACCATGGTGTTACAAAGGCGCAAACTATATCAGATTTGTAAAGATTTCTTTTCAAAAAGGATTTACATCGCTTAGCCGCGAGAGATGCTACCAAGGCTTCAGGTCACCCACCGGGCCAGCAGTCCAGTTCAGGACCCTCTGCCCGGGCTTCAAGAAGACATTTTCACCATGCGGAAGCTTGCGAGCAAGTCCATTCAGTATCTGATGGAATGCATCACCTGCTTGAGCAGGCTGGGGGAACAGCATGGCCTGCTTCATCGAAGGGTTTGCAAGAAGTCTTTGCTTCCTCAGTATAACATCTGTTGGTATGGATGTCAGGATACTGTCCAGCCTCGGAACATCCTCCTCGGAGACAAACACGCCGATATCCTCCCATGGGATGGCGTCCGCGAAGGGCAGGACAATGTCGTCTGCGATAATCACCGGGATGCAACCGAAAACCACAGCTTCCACCAGTCTGGGGCTCCATGGAGCCCAGCCCAATGGGCACAGGCAGAACACAGACCTCTGCATATCTTCATAGTACGTGGGTGGGTGATCGGTCGAGATGTCAAATAGTGGGTTGTTCTTGAAGTTCTCCCAAACAGATGCACGAGCACCTCTGCACAATAAATAAAAACGTCAGATCGACGATACAATACAGGGAATAATATGATATATAGGACTGATGTGCATTGTTTTTTACAGGCAACAATTTACCTTGCGTAGTATCCACCCTCGGGATCATTGCCAGTGTCGTAGAACAAACCACGAAAGTATACGAATATGGATCGAGGGGTGTCCCCGGGAATAAGGTGGTTTTGCATCTTCTGTGGAGGCGCAAATGGCGGAATTGTGATGGAGCCGTCCTTCAAGCAGACATGGTTCTTTTGTCCAAAGGTCTGAACCAGTGTGGCGCGCTGAAGCAAGGGAAGGATTCCTCGTCCGATTGCTCTCTCTTCCTGAAATAATAGTGGAAACTCTTGTTACAGAAAAATACAAAATTGTGCTGGAAAAAGCAACGGGATAGTGTGTCGGTCAGAATAAACATGCTATAACGTGGCAGGTAGTTAATTATGAATCTGAAGAGTAGCCGGAGACTATTTTTTTCAGAAAAGAAAGAAATCATTATCTGAAACAAAGGGACAGAACATGTGTAGACTGAAGTACTTGAGTCAGAGCCCAATCATAAGCACACATAATGTAAGTAGCATTTTTTTTATAGATCAATGTAAGTAGCATCTTGATGCCCCCATTGTCCCCATGTTCTTTGCTGCAATTAGATAAGTTCAGGTTGTTCGAAACACATGTACACGGTACTAACCAATTCCCTAGCATCTAGTGTTATGTTAATAAAATAAGAGGAGTGTACAACAGCAGGGATTTGCAGTTTGTGTCTGTACCTGATAATGGAAGCAAGCACCAAAGTCATGTGGCGTGACAAAGAAATGATCTGCCCCCTCTGTTCTATTCCAGAAAGGCCAATTCGTCGCGATCAGCTCAATCGCGCTGCGCATCATCCGCGGAGATTTGAAGGGCAATGGGAGACCTGAAGGCGTCAGATCACACGTCGGGTACACAGGTGTGTAGAACCAATCGGCTTCCTCAGGATTGTTAGTCCGGACTGCGCTCGACAGCAGGAACCGGTGCATGAAGATCTCCGCGGCGAACATGTGGTTCAGGCACCTAGGGTCTTTCTTCAGCAGCTTCTTGTTGTACTTTCCGGGGAGATCATAGATGAACACCTTGAGCCTCCCAACAGGGTCATCGTCTAGCACATCACCAGCACTTCCTGCATTTTGTTGGCCACATGACATCTATCAGTTTTGCCACAAAAAAAGGAAAGAATATGCAAGTCTAAGAACACGATCAAATAGCACTTTCATTGAAAGGATTATATCATAGGTAAGCAAGGTGCATGCCTAACCCTATGCTAAATGGCACGAATCATGATTCCCCTAAGCACTCAAGCAACATGTCTTGACTACATCAATAGAAGTTTCAATAGCATCAGGGTTTGCTATAAAAGATGGTTTGAATTGAACAAGAAGCTAGATAAATCATTTTGGGGCAGAACATCAACAGGAACTACTCCCCTCCACCTATCCCTATAAGGCTATAATACATTTGCATATGATCTGAAATACTACTCCGTAGTAGATTTGTGAATTCATGGTGGAGAAGTCTGTACCAGGAACGAATCAAATATTCAAATATGAAAGAAAAAATCCATAATTAGATGCCAAAACTGCTTGCTGTAGCAGCTTCCGCATAAAACAGCCTTTACAGAAAACAAGCAGTTCGAGTTGCAGAAACTGACAAGATGTGCCAATCAGAAAACAAGGCCCCTCACCTGAGATCCTCTCTGTCTGGTGGCCCTGCTGGGCCTCCGCCGCGACGAAGAGCGCCGCCGCCGCCGCAAGAACGGCAACGGTAGCCAAGACCCACCTGGCCATCCTCCTCACGATCCCCACAAACTACTGCCCCTCTCCCTAGCACCTGTGTCTGCTCTCTCTGTGTCTGGTTCTGGCCTTGTTGGCTAGGCAATCGCTTAAAGAGGAACGGGGGGAGGAGCTTTTCCGGGAATTCCTTGTCCTACCAAGAAGCGTTTGGTGGTGGGGGCTGGTGAGGGGGGGCTTTCCTAGGCTTCCTTCCTTCTTCCTCCTCTCCTCCTCCACACAGGGAGAGCTTCAAGAACAATTGATCAGGAGGGATTCGTGCTGCATGTTTACTTCAAGGGAAGTGAGGGATTACTAGTATTTGACGAGCTCAAAGAAGAGGATGGTAGGGGAGAGCTGTCTGCTGCTGATTCTTTTCTTTCCCCTGCTTCCTGCTACTTTCCTCCACTTTCTTTTGTACACGCCAATGATGAGCTGTAGATTAGACTACTAAAAATGTGGTGTGGTGTGGTGTGTTTCCATGGAGGTTTGGTGACCCTCCCGCGTCAGATGACTCAGATGACAGGTTACTCTCCTCCTTCCGCACCAAACTTGGACACTGGACCTCTCACTTGTCTTTCCTTAAACATGTCAACTGTCAAGTCATGCCTCTCTTTCTCCTTGTTCTTTAGTAGTGTAGTATGTAATTAGCTCTCTCCTAGTCTAATTGTTTGGTATGTAATTAACTGCTGCTAGTACTGTATTTGGGTCTTCAGGTTTCTTTCTCCAAGTCCCTCTGTGGGAAAGAGAGTGTTCTCTGCTAATTGATGATGTGGTGGTTTGGATTTTTCCCTTGCACATGGGATTGAATGGAATGGCCACTCATTGTCATGACTCATGATCCGTTTCTAGTTTCTACTAAAAAAGTCATGATCAATATATTTGACTCATAATAATTGCAGCCAAAGCATTCTTCTATAAAAAGAAACTAAAAGATGAGCATAAAGCATTAGTTGGTCATCAACAAGAGAGAGGGGACCCAACCCAAAGAATACATAAACTGCCCACTTCCAAATCTTCAGCGTAGCAATGTGAGCCACTGTTTTCAGCGAAATATGTTCCTTTTGGTTGTCTTTTCCCTTCATTTGGGCATTTTTTTCGATAAAGCCTTCATTTGGGCATGCATTATTGTACTTATTGTTTTTCAGTAATAATGTGCTAGCTTTAGAAAATCTTGGAGAAAAAAAAGAAGAGAAGAGAGCCACCGACGACGCGTCCACGGTGCATGTGCTGCAATAGTCAGTTGGTCAACTAATGACGAGTAGCCTCCAACTCTTATTCTAATGCTGCTTCTACTGCAGATGAGACGCATCGACACGGACTCAGCTGGCTGCGTGGCTGCAAGTCTGTTTCCTTCGGATGTCAACACGGAACATAGAACCGACTGTAATCAGTAACCCCACGATTTTTTTTTTTTGAGTTTAACTTCTCTTTACAAATCAAGACAAGAGAACCCTAAGCACGTTATGTCACCCCCTTTGACTTGCAACGTGCGCTTTGGTCCCTAAACACCGAAAATGGTGCATAAATCTCCAAACTTGCTAACTGAGTTCAGTTCAGGCTAATTTTTTTAAAATAATACACTAAATTAATTAAATTCCAGAAATAATACGCGTTTTTATTTTTTTTCAAAACTAGGATCCAGTCGGTCACGGCGAAACCGACAGGACCTAGTCGGTCACGGCGAAGCCGACAGGACCCTAATCGGTCACGGCGAAGACGACAGGACCCTAATCGGTCACCGCGAAGACGACTAGTGGCGTGCCTCACATATACACGCCACTAGTAGTCTTTACCAGTGGCGTGTATACGTGAGACACGCCACTAGTCGTCTTCGCCGTGACCGATTAGGGTCCTGTCGGCTTCGCCGTGACCGACTAGGCCTGTCGGTTTCGCCGCGACCGATTGGATAATATTTTTGAAAAAAAATAAAAATGCGTATTATTTCCGGAATTAAATATTTTTCGTGTATTATTTAAAAAAATTTAGCTCAGTTCAGTCTAAAAACACTTTGCTACCGATAAATGCTTATGTGGTAGGATAGTGCTTTTTCTCCCATCCCTATGTTGTACTCCCTCCGTTCTAAATTAATTGACTTCCATTTTGTCCACACATGGATGTATCTAGACATGTTACACGTATAGATACATCCACATGTGGACAAATGGAAGTCAATAATTTGGAACGGAGGGAGTAGTAGTAAACAAAGAAATTAAGATCAACTCAAACGGCCTCCTCTAAACCGTCTCATTTGTCGGCGGATAAAAAATAGGTTTCAAACGGTATACGAAACGTCGGTTTTCTACTCTTGCCCATTTTGGCGCTAAATTGAGATCGGTTTGGGACCCAATGAACAGTGCCTGCACCCGCCTCCTGTCGTGACCCACTCGTCAGGCACCCCGGTCATTCACCCACCTCTCTCCCCCCCCCCCCCCCCCCCCCACAACTTCGCTGTCGGCTGTAAGTGCATGTCCTCGCCGCATTCACCACATTTGTTCCCTGTGTGCCACCGTAGTTTTCACCAATATCTATCCACATGCGAGTTAGGGTGATGCAACAAACCGACGGTAGATGAGGCCATGCACCCCATCGGTTGCCCCACCCCACGAGCCCGAACAAACTCAGCATTAGCTTGAGTTGCGGTTCTGCCTACGTCTCCGGCCGCAGGTCCTTCCACGGCCTTGATGAGCTCCAACCCGATCTCTTTCGCCCACTGGGTGTTTGGTAGTTTGGCCGAACAAGCTTTTTAGTTAAAGAAAATATCGTGAACTTTCTTCGATGGCTATCTATGGAAATTTATATGATTGTAGTATTATTTTGATATGTAGATATGGAGGATAGCTGTGATTCTACAACGAATTCATGGAAACATGTGGATGCTCAAAGGATAAGGGTAATCCTCCATTTCATGTCTGGTGTTAGACAACTTATCTATTTTTAGGATTATCAAATTTTAGTTTTAATTATTGTATCAACTATTTGAATGCTTTAATATTTATTTGAATGTTAAAAATTATCTATCTATTGTTTATACTCGAACTAGAAAAGAGGGTGAAATGAAAAAAAAAGAGCCGAACAGGATACGTACTTTTCCGTTTGTGGGTGACGTCAAACGGACAAATCCAGACAGAAAAACAGACACATTTATTCTACAAAAAAAGAACTAAAAGACGAAATAGGCCGTAGCCCCGCTATATATATAGCAACCACCAGATACAACCAACAAGAGACACGGCTAGGACGACAGCCAACAAGCACCCAAAGAAAGGAAAAAAGAAAGAAGAAGAGCATAAAGCATCAGTTGGTGATCAACAAGAGAGGGGATCCGCATGAACACAGAAAATTGTGCACTTCCAAATCTTCAGCTTAGCAATGTGAGCCCCTTTTTTAATCGAAAAAATGTCACCTTTTCTTTTCTATTCCTTTCATTAGGGCATGCATTATTGTACTTATTGTTTTTAAGTAATGTGCTTTAGAAGTTGTGGGACAAGACAAGAGAACCACCGACGCATCCACGGTCCATGTGCTGCAATAGTCAATCAGTATTCCTAACTATAATAACGAGTTGTCTTCCATGAAATCATTCTGCTGCTGCCTGCCTGCCTGCTTCTACTGTCCATGAGACGCATCAACGCGGACGCAGTTGGCTACATGGCTGCATGTCTGTTTCCTTCGGATGTCAGCATAGGAACACAGAACTAACCACTTCAACGCGTCACGGACACAAATCATAATTTGTGTCTAAATTTTGTTCATTTGAATCGCGAAACGTATAGCCAAAGGGGTAGACCTACCATTGCCGTTCTTACAGCATCTCCAGCGGCACCCTCCAATGGAACCCAAAAACCCAATGGGGGTTCGGACGCAAAAAAACGCCCATAGCGGCACCCTGAAATGTCGGGCCGAGCCATTTTGTGTCCGACACTACCGAAAGGGCTTCCAAATTTGGAGCCCCTCTTGGGGGTGCCGGACACTAGCCGGACACACCCTCTGACAGGCGTGGCCCACCCGTCATAAACACAGGGTCAAGCAGACGTTATTAATCGCGTCGTGCAGGAGTTCGGTCTGGCCGCGTTAACAGCGCAGTCGGCGGCGGTTTCCAACGTGACACGACTGCACGGTTGTGCGCCTGCCAGACGCATGGCATTAACGACGGCCAGGCGACGCGACGGTTCCCCAGGCCGCGTGACCGTCGTTGCGTCTTCCCCACTTGTCGCATTTACGGCGTCCGCACCGCCCATCGGGGATAAAAGCCAGCGGTGTCGCCCTCGCCATGGTTGTCCACCCCGCCATCCTCCTCGCCCTCCTCACACTCGTCCTCACATCCATGGCGTACCGCGGCGGGCACACCATCCTAAGGGAGGACGCATGGGAGCTGCACCGGTACGCGCTCCTCGCCCCTCCCGACTGCCGTCTACGAAGCACTGGGCCATCGCCTGGTGGCCTTCCCGTGACGCCACTGTCCGAGACTCCGGAGCAGATCTGCCGCTTCATCGCGCGGCTCCGCAGCTGGATGACGCGGGAGGAGCGGCGCCTCCCCGAGAACGACGACGACGAGACGAACTGGGGTCGTTGGCTCGACCGCTGATGTCTACGCACGCTTCTATTCTTCTAGACAGTGTTGGGCCTCCAAGTGCAGAGGTTTGTAGAACAGCAGTAAGTTTCCCTCAAGTGAATCACCCAAGGTTTATCGAACTCAGGGAGGTAGAGGTCAAAGATATCCCTCTCAAGCAACCCTGCAATTAAGATACAAGAAGTCTCTTGTGTCCCCAACACACCCAATACACTTGTCAGGTGTATAGGTGCACTAGTTCGGCGAAGAGATAGTGAAATACAAGTAATATGGATGATTATAAGTGGTAATTGCAATCTGAAATAAAAATGGCAGCAAGCAAACATGTAGCAGAACTGGTTGTAAACGGTGTTTCAATGCTTAGAAACAAGGCCTAGGGATCATACTTTCACTAGTGGACACTCTCAACAATAATAATATAATTGAATACATAGATATTTCCTCTTCACTATGTTACTCTGAGTTATTCTCTCGTTGGATAACGAACACCAATCCACCGCGTAGGGCTATAAAAGCACACCTTAAAGTCGCATTCCCATGTCTAGTTAACCCCACACTGTCAACTTGAGCGCCCTAGAAGGTACTAGACAAACACCGCAATTTCATAGAGACATCCAACGCAAATAATAACTCATGATAAGTATTCCTGTTATCTTTAGCCTAAGAGCTACACACGGGGCGCACACTGTCAACTTCGCACCGTGGGACAAAGGTGACTCCGGAGATTACATTAATAAAACCACTTGAGTAGCATATAAGATAATAAAGAGTACATCTATGGATCCAACTAGATTACAAAGCTCATGATCACATAAAGATCACACCATGGGAGAGAGATAAACCACATAGCTACCGGTAGAGCCCTCAGCCCCGATGAAGAACTACTCCCTCCTCATCATGGGAGGCAGCAGCGGCGATGATGGAGACGGTGGCGTCGATGGAGATGGCTCCGGGGGCAATTCCCCGTCCCGGCAAGGTGCCGAAACAGAGACTTCTGTCCCCCAAATTAGGGTTTTTGGTGGCGGCGGAGCTACGGAGCTTTTCTGCAGAAATCGTCCAGGCTCTTAGGGTTTTCGCGTCGGGGGGAATAAGTACGCGAAAGGGCGTCGCGAGACGGTGCACGAGGAGGCGACACCACCCTAGGGCGCCTGGAGATTCCTGGCCGCGCCCAGGGGTGGTGTGGGCCCCTCCTGGCCCATCTCAGCCTCCCCTTTTGGCTGACTCCGTCTTCTGATAAAATAGGAACTTCTGTCTTCTTGAAAATATTTTTAGAGCTCCAGAAATATAGTGTCTTGACGGTGCTTTTTCCAGCTGAAATCTGACTCCGGCACATGGGGCCCTCGTGGCTCCACTTCGTCTCTCCTTCGGACTCCAGGTGTCTTCTGATAAAATAGGTGCCTCCGTAAATTTTCGTCCAATTCCGAGAATATTTCCAGACTAGCTTTTCTGGAATACAAAAACAGCAGAAAACAGGAACTGGCACTGTGGCATCTTGTTAATAGGTTAGTCCCAGAAAATGTATAATAATGGTATGAAGTGTATGTAAAACATGTAGCAATTGGTATAAAACAAGCATGGAACATCAAAAATTATAGATACGTTTGAGACGTATCAACCGCTTCGAGTGCGAGCGGAAGGCGGTCATCGCCACCGTTGATGGCCCCAACGCGCTCCGGACGCGGTACAACTCCGCCGAGCGGCACCAATGGTGGGAGGCAACCAACCACACGGTTTCCTTCGCGATCGAAGCCGCCCGTCGACATGGGAAGCTCGATCCCGTTCCACCTGCTACCACCGGCGTCGCACGTCCCTCCCCCGCACCCCGCGCCGCGCCCGACGGTGAAGGAGGAGCGCCGCGAGCGTTCGCCATCGCGCGGCTGCCTCTACCTCTGTCGCCCCAGGATGGAGCCAATGCCGGTGGAGGTCATCCCAGCGGGCTACGACAACCCGCCCTTACCGAGGAACGAGCACGACGGCGACAGCTGAAAATGCATATGTCCTCATGTGCGGTTTTGGTAATTAATGACAATCTCTATGGACTAATGTTTTCATTGAGATATCCTTATATATCTTGTCCATGGGAAAAAGCTTGGAGTTCATGTGTTGGACTCTAGAAGATTATATGATGATCAAGGTTCTATCTAAGGGTTTATATGAAGAATGGTCATATAGAATTGAGCTTATTGCAAGCATGTCTTGGAAAAGAAGATTGAGTGAACATTCTTGTTTATCTCTAAGCCATCATATATATCAAGAGAAGAAGATGACCTGAAAATGGTTTCATGAAGACGGAGCTTAGCAAGGCTCTCCCATATTGCAGTATGGGGGAGTATTTGGAGAAGTTTTCATCAAGCATGTGCTAGCAAGCACAATCACAAGAAAGGTGTTTCAACTTGAGGGAGTCAAGATCGTCATCATCTAGCTCAAGTGGAATGCGTAAGGCAAATGTATGATCTTGATAGGGTTTCTATTTTACCGGTCTCATGGTGTTAGTGGGAGACCGGGTTATAGGATAGACGGCGTACTATCAAGAGGGGCTCTCAAGTGAGTAACCTGATCGCATCTTTGTGGAGAGCTCAAACCTTTGCATACTTGGCATATCATCTTTCTTGGTTCTTATTTGGCTTTTATCCATGTGAGAATTTAGAGATTGTGTTCATCTCATACCAAGCTCTAGTTCATCAAAAACGGATTTCATATGCATATCTTGTTGCGTTTTTTATGTTGGAGGTTTTACTGTTTTATCTTTTATAAGAGAGGTCAAACTCTCTCCTTGTGACTTCCTCCTCACATGATGGACTATGATGTTTCTCTGCATGATCTTGAAGAGCTCTTTGTTGCGATTCCAACAAGCCCAAGATCATCGAAAACGAAGTCCGGATGAAAAAGTTATTGCAGTTCTTGTACCAGGCAGTATCTGTTCTGGAGGTAGTACCGCTCGTGCAGAGGTAGTACCGCTACGACCTGTAGATAGAGGTACTACCGCTGGAGGTACCGCTGGACATGTTTCGGCTCTCTGATGTCCCTACGGTACCCCGACGGTAGCTGCCACGTTCTACCGCTAGGGCCCTTCGAATTTATTCAAAAGACCCTAGAGGTAGTACCGTTGCGGCAGAGGTAGTACGGCTGGGTACGAAAACTTTACATAACCGTCAGATTTTTGGGGTTCCTTTTTAAGGGGGTCTTCTTTCCCAACAACCCCCACCTCTCTCAGCTGGTTTTTCCCCTCTCTCACCTCCATTGTTGACCTTGGAAAAGCTTGCCCCCTCTCAATCCCTCCCATGATTCTTGCATATCTTTGAGGAAAAGTGAGAGGAGATTTAGATCTACATTTCCACCAATCCATCTCTCCTCTAAGTGAGGGGAACCTAGTAGATCTTGATCTTGGAGTTCTTGGTGTTTCTCCTCCTTTGTTCTTCCTCTCTTTTCTCCCCATAAGCATTAGTTGCTTTTGGTGGGATTTGAGAGTGAAGGATTTGAGCACTTGTGCTCTTGCCATTGCTTTGTGCATCAGTTTGTGCTCTCCACGAGGATTCGTGGAAGTTGAAAGTTTGTGAGCTTGTTACTCTTGGGTCTTTGGACCCTAGACGCCATTGTGGTGATTGAGACCTTTTGTGGTCACTTATAGCCATCCGGGAGCCCCCAATCCAGTTGTGGGTTGTGCCCTGGGTTGTTGTTGTAAAGGCTCCGGTTTCCGACTCGAAGGATTCCGATAGTGGAAGGTGAACCAAACCTTTCTGGTGCGGTTCATCGGAGAAGAAGGTGAAGCCTTTGTGGCTGTTGAACCATTGTGTTGGTTCACACCTCTCCAACGAGACGTACTCCTCTAAAAAGGAGGAACTCAGGAATACATCCTCGTCACCGCGTGCCTCGGTTATTTCTATACCCGAGCTCTTTACTTATGCACTTTACATTGTGATAGCCTTCGTGCTTGGAGTATTCTATTGCTATCACATTGTTGCTTCTCTTGCTTAGCATAAGTTGTTGGTGCACATAGATGAGCCTAGTATATTTAGGTTGTTGGCTTGTTAATTTAAACACCTAGTTTTATTCCGCATTTATCAAGCCTAAATCGGAAAAGTTTTATTCGTCTATTCACCCCCGCCTAGGCGACATCCTTGTCCTTTCACCCGGGTTCCTGGCGGCGCTCGCCAACTCGGTGGCCACCATCGAGCGCGATAGTCCCTGGTACATGGCGACGATGACTACCTCGGCACAGATGGCGGCCTCCTCCTTCTCCTCCGGCGGCGCCTCCAGTAGTCGTCCGCCGCGTCAAGACGACGCCTCCACGAGCCGTGCCTCCTCCTCCTCCACCATGGTGGTCCTCGACGACGACGACGCGCAGTGGGACAACCTCGAGTAGGCTAGGGTTAGGGCGCCTAGCCGTGCCTCAAATTTCAATCAAACTTTTGTAATATGCAATGAAATATGAATGAAATTTGAATCCTTTTAAATTTCTTTGCATTCATCTCTTTTATTTTGTTTTGGTTTGGGGGACACCACTGTGGGATGCACCTCCATTATGGTGTACACACCAATTGGGGCTCAATTGGGAGGTGCCGGACACAAAATTGGGGGGGGAGGGGGTGGGGGTGCCGCTGGAGATGCTCTTACCCCTAACCGGTGTCACAGAGCTTATAAGAACCGGGGAAGGCACTAGGAAAAGAAAGGGGAATTTTTTTTTGCCCTGCTTTACTTGGGGACTTTACAATTGTCCCTCTTTTTTTTTACCTCAATATTTTGCCACCATGCCAATTGTGGAGGACAAGGCAAAAAATAAAATTCCCCGAAAAAGAAATGGATGCTGGGCTGTGACGACGGACGGGCCAGCTACCCAATCTCTGTGCTGCTTTTGAGCCGTATTGGCCCATTAGAATGCATCAAACCTGGCCTCCCCAGACTGCCGGGCCGAAAGTTCCGGCCCGGCGCACGATTTACAGTCCAACCCGTCCACTCGTGAGTATTTCAGACATCGCCCCGCGCTTCCGGGACCAGGGCATCATTTTCCTCATCTTTTGCGGCCGCCCCCCTCTCCGGGGATATTAATTTCCGCCCTTCCAAGTCCGGAAGTGGCCACCCGCGCGCCGCCATGGGCTTCCAGGACGCGCCGAGCGCCGGCGGCGGCAAGCTGTCCCTCGCCAGCGTGGGCTTCGCCGGGGCGGGGTCGCTGCCGGGGGAAGCGGCGGCGCCGGCGGCGGAGGCTACAAGGAGCTCCTCGTCATGGCGCTTCCCAAGGACGACGGCCTCGACGGCGCCAAGGCCGCGGAGCTCCTCGGCGCCGGGCTACCGGACATCGGGGGGGTCTTCAGGGTAAGGACGCGTCCCTCCCGCCCGAGTTTATTATTAGGTTGCCGTTGGTTACTAGAGCGGCAAATCGTGGCGATTTTGTTTTGCGCCGCTAATTCTCTAATCTGATTGGACGGGCGAATGGAACTCTGCTCTCCTACCCAATTGGATGGATGCGTTCGTTTAGGATATGTTTATGCAGCGCTTCGAAAGCATCGTTTGCAACTTTGCATACGCCTCGCGATATGATACAGGATAGCTGCTTGCTGCACAGCATATGAAATACATTTGATTTGTTGAAGATTTTGATACCATGTCGTGAATATTTGCATTCATAGCTTACTGAAACCTTTCTGTTGTCGAAGTTCTGTTAATTTGGAAAACACATATGAGACTTGCTATTTTTGGGACCATACTGATGTATGCAATGAATGTGCACGTGCCCTGTTGTTTGTTTCCATATCTACGTAAATAAGCCGTATTGTACTACCTTAAGTTGCTACTATTTCCTTGCAAAAAAAAAAAGTTGCTACTATTTGGTTTCGGAAAAACCGATCCTGACTTCCAATACAGGCTTGCTTAACATTGGGTACAAGCGGGAAATAATGTTCAGAACCTGGCAGATGAAATCTGTCCCTTTTTATACACCTTACGCATCCATGTTAGTCTGCAGAGAATGATAATGGACAAGCTTCCAAAAGCTTCACGCAGTGATATTGTTTTGAAATTCTGTTTTTTTGTTATTTTGCGCACGTGGCAAATGGATACCTTAGGAAAGGAATTTTGGCTGTCTTAGGGATATTATTCATGACTGGTTTGGACAAAGGTGTTCATTTAACATATGGAACACCGTTTGCCACTGACACTTCTTATTTCCACGCATCTTGGAGGCGTGCGCTTTGCTCGTGCACTGATCTTTGCATTTGCTTGTTCCAACTGCCAAAGTGTATTTTGTCACGTGCGCAAAAAAGCTAAAACTGGTGTTATTGTGATGTTTCTCTTGTTCGAATATCCTGTCATTGACAACTCTGCAAATGGTAAACTGTAATCACTATCTGTGTGGATTTGGTTACTGGTAGGTGATAACCCCCCGTTGGTAAAATAAATATTCTTATTTATATATATGCGGGGTTTACTAGTCATGTAATCATTCTGCTGACTTTGATGGCTTACACAATACTGTTGCTGTACTTCCTAAACGTGCATAATTCTCCAGATGAACAGTGTGAAATGGAGAATCTTATTATATCATCTTTATTATGATTTGTAGCTATACTATGCGAAGCACTTGATGAGTTGCTTTCCTCCCGAAAATAAATCTTTACATTTTCTAATCAGAAATTCCTTAATTTTATGATGTTGGTCCTGGATTTGTTAGTGATCGTCTTGAAAACCATTTTTTAACTGCAGGCGTTTTTTAGGACTAGAGAGGTTAGAGAATTTGCCAGCGGGGCCTTAGCTGGTGCTATGTCCAAAGCTGTTCTTGCTCCCCTTGAGACTATCAGGTACTGAACTTTACTGGTGCAATTTCGTCCATTTACTCGTAATGAAGTATGGTGTAAATTTTACTCCTAACTTACTCAATCCTGACACTGGAAGTTTTTAAGAAAATTTACTTTCTCATCTAGGGCTGCTGCATGCACTTCAGAGATCAGATGTGATGCCAAAAGTCAATAGTCGAACAAACTGGCATTAGCATGATATCTCTTTTCAGGATATTTTGATTTCTGTTTTCTTTTCAATTCGCCATTAAATCACTTGAGCCTCGTCAAAATATAATTGATCCAGTAACCTGGCTTCAGAAATTTCACAGGAAACTGAATACTAAATCTCAAAACGAAAAATGATAACATGTAACAACCTTGGCATACAAGCTAGTTTCCCAGAACACCACATTAGCGATGGGCTACAAAACTTCAAAGCCTGCTGAATTGGACGTTGGTCTTTAAGGTGTAAGAAAACAACTTATGTTTCTCCTTACAATGTTGTCACTTTATTATTCAATTGCTTAACCAACTTTTCTCCGTTTAATATCAAAATGGGGAATTTCTACTTGCTAATTATTATAAAGCATATTTTCATGTGCAGACATGTTATTTTGTGCAGTGCATAGCAAAATTTATTTATCGATGCCAGATAGCTAATATTTTTGGTAGAACACTAGGATCTTATGCTTTTCTGAGAGAGCAATGGAGATTGTATGCTTGATCAAATATTAAATAAAACAGAACTTTTACATGTCTGTTTCCATTTTAATTTATAGAAATTTGTTTCCACCGAGCTATTTGGTGTTGAGGTCTGTAACTCTTACATGTTGAAGGCTAATTTCCTCCTGTATATTACGATGAAATGTTATAGTAGTGTATCTATATGTTACACCTTGAAGGCTAATTACCTGTTAAGTGAAGAATGGTCGCATAACATTGTGGCATGTATTTGATTTCAGGACAAGAATGGTTGTAGGCGTAGGATCGAGACATATTAGTGGTAGTTTTGTGGAGATTATGGAACAAAATGGGTGGCGAGGACTTTGGGTGGGTAACACAATCAACATGATCCGTATTATTCCAACTCAAGCAATTGAGCTCGGAACATTTGAGTATGTGAAAAGGAGCATGAGAACAGCACAAGAGAAATGGAAAGAGGACGGATGCCCGAATATACAGGTCGGCAATATGAAAATTGAGCTTCCACTCCACTTGTTATCTCCAGTTGCTATTGCTGGTGCAGCTGCTGGAATAGCTGGTACATTGATGTGCCATCCTCTTGAAGTTATTAAGGTAATTACTGAACTAATTCCACGTTAACCACCAAAAGTCAAAACTATCTGTTCACCCATATGTTCGTTTTTGAAGTTGCATTAGTTATGTGTCTCATATTCTGTATGTTCTATGACAGGATCGCCTGACCGTCGACCGAATAACTTATCCTAGCATTAGCATTGCCTTCAGCAAGATATATCGAACTGAAGGCATCCGTGGTCTCTATTCTGGCCTCGTTCCGACTCTAATTGGGATGCTTCCTTACAGCACATGCTACTACTTTATGTACGACACAATCAAGACTTCATACTGCCGCCTACATAAGAAGAAATCTTTGAGCCGTCCTGAGCTATTAATTATTGGAGCTTTGACAGGTAAAAAGAAGATTCACCTCCTTTCAGTTAGTGGCTAAATGTATGTTAATTATCCATTAGAATTTGCAGAAAGTGTTGGCATTCCAATTGTTGCCCAATCAAATAAGTTGGAGCTTCAGTAAGTAAAAGCAGGGTTGGGGTTAACATTTCGCTGCCTGAACTTGCAGGTCTGACCGCGAGTACAATCAGCTTCCCGCTGGAGGTGGCGAGGAAGCGTCTGATGGTAGGCGCCCTGCGAGGGAAGTGCCCGCCCCACATGATGGCCGCGCTGTCGGAGGTGATCCAGGAGGAGGGCCTCCTGGGGATCTACCGCGGGTGGGGCGCGAGCTGCCTGAAGGTGATGCCGAATTCGGGCATCACGTGGATGTTCTACGAGGCGTGGAAGGACATCCTCTTGGCCGACAAGGACAAGGCCCACAACGAGTAGTCAACCACTAGTGCTGGACAACGCCCTAGAATAATGTTGCTTTGTGCTGTGTGGGCGGTGGGAGTTCTGATCCGTTTTCAGTTTTCGAACCCCGCTTCCCCACCTGCGCTGGAGCCTCGAAGGTTTAGATAGGAAGTAAGACAATCTATCGTCTTCTTGAGGCCGATGATGACTGGGAGCACGTGTTTTGCTCCTGTAACTTGGAATTCCTGGTTTCCAATGCTTTTTGTTAACAGATAGTGGTATTGATTCAGGAGGCTTAGGCCTGTTTGATGCATGGTCTTCTTCCAAGCCTGAAAATCTTGGGTGGTTGTAGCTATAGGAAAGATGACCATTTCATGTTACTATAGAGGATGGGCAGAAAGCTCGGGCATCCATGTTTTCAGATCCAAGGATATGAAGATGGATATTGATCCTCCACAGGACGTCTGATACAAGAACAAGGACACTTTTGACCATGTCTAGTAGGAGTATTGGCAATCCAAACTGACAATTATGCTGCTGCCCAGAGTTTTGACAATGTTGGTGTGTATTCTTGGATGTGCAGCCTTTAGGGTTACCTGGCCTGTTCATCAGGAAGCTCTCTCCATGTGCTGCGTGGTGTGTGACCTGACGATGGATGTGAAAGAGAAGGAGATCAAGATTATGCCACCTCTGCTAATTCCCAGAGCCTTTTGTACAAGGTCGTGTGATTTGGCCCAGAGTTTCATTCTCAAGCTGCTTGATCGTTTGTATTCTTGGTCTCTTGGACATAGAGGGAGACGGAGCATTTGAAGACACTTCGCAGTCACAGGGGGATTGCAGAGTTGTTACTAGAGATTTTGGGCAGTCTAAATCAATGGTTTTTTGCTTCGCCACTCAAGGAAGAGCATAGATCGTTTCTAGTTTGTTGACGGGCAGGAATTTGGTACGTACACGGCTGTCGGACCGTGGATGGCCCACACGTCAGCGAAGCTTTCTGGATGACTGATGGTGGCGAGCTGCATGGAGCAAGGGGAGCCGGCGAGCAATAGCAGCGCCAGCTCCGCGTCGACCTGAGCGCCGTCAAGGCTTGCGGCTGCGGTGTATGTCAAAGACGAAACAGCAGCGTGCTAGAGCTAGCAGTTCAGGAACAAACTGGACAAATTCGTTCGCTTTGCTTTGCGGGTGATCAGAATTCACAACTCTACGCACTTGTGAAACTGCAGCGCGGCCCCACAAGTCAGCAGCTCATGAGCCTCGTTTCCCAGCCCGATGAAATTTGTACACGATTGGTGGCCCACACGTCAGTGAAGTTCCATGGCAGGATGGTGGCGAGCTGCAGGGAGGCGGCGAGCAAAATAGCAGCCCGCCGCCATGTTCCCGGAATTTCCTAGACAGCTGTCGGACCGTGGATGGCCCACACGTCAGCGAAGCTCGATGACAGCTGTACACGATTGGTGGCCCACACGTCAGAGAAGTTCGATGGCTGGGCTGACTGGATGGTGGCCCCACCAGTCCGCGACATCTTATAAGCTTGGCGCCCAAACGAAAACCGTCGTAACAAACTCTGCTCCTCTTCCTTCCTTCCTCGCAACGCCAAGAAACCAAGAAGCCGAGCGAGCGAGCGAGGAGAATGGAGCCGCCCGCCTCCGCCTCTCCCGCCGAAGCTTCGAACCTGCTGCGCCCCGCCCCCGACCCCGTCTCCGCCGAAGCTGCGAACCTGCTGCGCCGCCAGCAGCAGCTGCAGGCGATGGAGGTGTTCGACTTCGGGGGCATCGACTTCGTGCGGCTGCGCCTGCGGGGCTGCCGCCGCGCGAGGTACCTGCACGCCGCCGAGGACGGGCGCTCCGTCCGCCTCGACCCTCGCCGCGAGTCGCACAACGCGGTGTGGGCCGTCACGCCCTACTTCTACGGCGACATGGCCATCCACTGCGTCCTCCTCCGCGGCGCCTACGGCCGCTACCTCGGCGCCCCCGACGCCACCGCGCTCGGCTCCCTGGGCCTCCCGTCCTCCTCCCGCTGCCGCGCGCCAAGCAGCGCGACTACGACAGGGTGGAGGTCCCGGCCATCTTGTGGCGGGCCGTCGCGACCGGCCGCCAGGGCGCCTTCCTGCTGCAGAACGCCACCGAGCGCTACCTCCGCGCCAACTCGAGGTGCCTCCTGCCGTGCTGCTCCGGACTCCACGTCTCCGCCCGCGCCGGCCTCTGCACGACCCAGTGGGAGGTGGAGCGCGTCCCCAGGGCAGACAGGCCGGACCTCCCGAGACCGACTGATGTGAGTTCCTCGTCCCCTGCCTTCCTCGATTTCGGAGTTCCTCGTTCCCTGCCTTCCTCGATTTCGTCATCTGGACTGGAGCATGTGATTCTTGAGTCCCACTTCTTTCTGCCGCAATTTCGTCATCCGCCACGAATTTCTTGCAATAAAATCTGCTAAATTCATTCAGATTGCTAGTTGACAAGAGTGCATTGCTCGAATTTATGGTGATTTGCAGTCGCTCTTCGCCCGTGTCTGCCCGCCACTGTCCCGCCTCTGCATGTCGGAGCGGGAGATCCGGTGGGTGCGCGCCGACAACCACGGCGTCTGCAGCGAAGACGAGTGGCCCTCGGAACGGTACACCGGGAGGCTCACGATCCACCTGAAGGGGCAGCTGGTGAGCCTGCTTCCCCGGCAGGCCTTCCGGCGGACTACACTCTCTGCGTCCGCGCAGGTCGCTATGGGCAGCTGAGCCCTCTGGTCGTCAACCTGCCTCGCAGCCGGGAGCCGCTGGACATCGTGCTTTTGGAGCGCAACACAGCAGGTCAGTGTGCTAAGCTGACGTTGTGTCTGTACTTGTGAATTGTGTGTGGTTTGTGGCTGCGAATACCTTTTTGTAGTTCTGAATTTAGAAGTTGTTCATAATGCTGTCTTTTGCCCTTATTCTGTGTATTCATGTCTTTTTTTAATCCGGGTGGAGTTGCTACAAGTGCACCAAATTATAATAAAGCAATGTAAAATGCACTAGTATGTTTCTTTGAAGGATGTTGTGGAGAATCAGAAACTGAATGTGATATTTCTCTGAACTTATCTGAAGAAACTTTAGAGACTACAGGCGTAGTAGTGTCATTTGTTAGCTTGATTTTGTTGGCTTCGCTTAAGATTGGCACTGTGAATTTCAGACTATATGCCTACATTTGTTTGAGACTTGGGATTTCAGATTCTGAAGAATGTTGTGGACCTGAAACTAGTGATATACATTAAGAAAGGACTGATCATCTGAAACTAGTTCAAAACATGTAGTATGTACATATCCAATGCAACTTATTCCATATTACCTTCTTCTGTCTATCAGGGAGTGAGCTTAGGTTTTCTATATTGTTCTGCATTCTTCCCTACTACTGCTATTTTTCTTTGAGGAATTTTACAGATAATGAGAAGTAACTGAACACGATATTTCTCTGGACCTATCTGAAGAAAATGTAGAGAATATATGCCTAGTACTTGCAGTATCATTTATTAGCTTGTTTGTGTGCTTCTGAATTTGTTATGGGCTGTGTCTGCTGATGCCTTTTGCAATTCTGAATTTTAAAATGTTTGATAATACTCCTTTTTGCCCCTGTTCTGCTTGTTTAAAATGCACAAATGTATACCAATTAATGTAAAGTGCACTACTATGTTTCCTTAGAAAATTTAGAGGTCTAAAGAATGCTATAGAATAGCAGAAGTAATTGTGATACTTCTCTTGACCTATCTGAAGAAAAACTTGTAGTGAATATATGCCTAGTAGTATCATGTGTTAGAGTAATTTTATTGGCTTAGTTTAATATTGGTACTGACCGTGTATACGTTTGTTTGAGAGTTGGCGGCTTACCTGAAGAAATTGCGGATCACCTGAAACTAGTGAGATGCATTAAAAAAGCAATAGATGATCTAAAACTAGTTCAAACATGTACTATGTACATATGGAATGAAACTTGTTCCAGATAACCTTCTGTTTTTTTAGGAAATGTGACTTCTTGTTGGAATCAGGGAGTGAGCTTCAGGTTTCTATACTGCTCTGCATTCTTTTCTAATACCTGCTTTTTTAGATTTTTATAGTTTCTGCTTTTTTATGGCTGCACCAGTGCCAGCCATGCCTAACTGCATCTTGCTTTGCATCTATGGTTGCAGCGGATAATGAGTTGGTATACCCAGATGTGCACGCGGTTGCAGGGGCAGCAGCAGTCGAAGAACCAGTAGTCTGATGACCGACCACGCCGCAGATCCGCCTCTTCGAAACCATCGCAGTTCGTCCCAGATTTTATAGCTGGTGGGGATTTAGAAGGGATGATGATACCTTTCTATTTTGTGAACCCCTCGTTGGTTGAGAGAACTCAGATACGTAGCAGTTTCAGTGTTTGTGCCAACGCTGAAATCCAGTTTTCCATGCCGTAGAACTGCAGAAATCAAGTTTAACGTTTTTTCTTAGGTTAGAATGTTTACTCTCTGGTTACATGTTCTTCTGACCAAATACTAGTGTTACAGTCTTCAGAATGATAGATACCACTGCATCCAGGGAGCTTTATCTGTTGCTGTGTTGTTGCTACCATGTGTCATGTGTGCTGTGATAAATTCCATGGTATTCAATCGATATCATTACGCAGTGGATCATAAAGACTTGGATGCCCTTATGTTTCTTGATACCGCAACTTAGATGCAGATATCAGATGTGCATTCACTTGCTCGGCGAGTGCACCACCCTTGTCTATTTTATGGGTTTTCTATTGTATCAGTGAATTAATCTAGTTTCAGATTTTCGATTAATATTTTACTTTTGTATTCCTTAAGTGATATGAAATGCTAGCTCCTATACGAGTGACAGCAAATTTTTGCAGCATATGTTGCTGCAGAACAAGAGTTAATATGTTGCAGATGCTGCTCTCTAAACATGAAATGTAATTTGGTAGAGACACTATAAGTGGAAAAACGAAACTGGATGGAGCCTAATGTTGGATTCGTGTGCTAACATACTAATGACTTCGCATGAAGTGTTTCTTTTGTTAGTTCTGTCCTCCTTGCAGTAGTTGTTACTGTTGTTAGTGTAGTTGTTTGATTGTTTCCTTGCTGGTAGTCTGTCAGAAAGGCTGTTTTCTTCTAGATGTATACTGGTGGAGTACTATGTGCACTTGCAAACTCTAGATGGAAAAAACATCGGTGCTAGAAAAGGTTCTATATGAGCCTTGTCTTTTGCTTGCTGTACATTTTACCCATATTACTTATCTGTTATCTTGTCTCTACCATTAGTAATCTTTATTTATGTATTATTAAAAATCCATCAACACTTTGTATTATTCCTATTATAAAATCTATACATATTTTAGAAACAAAAAAACATATTGTTACAAGTCTGGTGCTCCCTATGTCCACAATTATATGAACTCCTAGTTTTGTATGATCCAACTTTGATCATTAATTTGATTAATAATACATAAGAAAAATATCATAAGAATATACTATTGGAAGCTTTGTTCGATTACTTTCTATCACATAAACCACGTTGTGGATTAAAATAATGGTCAAAGTTTGACTTGGAAAAACGTGATTTTTTACATAATGTATGTGGCTATATTTTCAAACACAAGTTATAGTCATGTTTGGTCTATGATGTCGTTAAAGCACGTAGTTTTTTCCGGAAAGATTCTATTATTTTAGTATGAAAAGTAATAAATTATAAATATACCGTGCGAATGGATCCAGGTGGAGAATATTTTCTTTGTGTTTACTATGATATTTACACGAACATAACAACAACGACTAGATCAGAACTCTTGTTTGTAACTTATCACCAATCAATTTGTGGATTTGGAGTTTGATTCATGTCAGATCCCATGGTTTTAGATCTCTCGAGGGTAGATTTGTACTTCATCTTACAATCATGCATCTTAAAAAGGGTAAATTGAACAGTTTATCAAAAGAATGGCAAGTTGATCGGAGTTTCGCTATAATCGATTGTATAGTGTTAGATCTCCGAGGAGAGTGCGATAGATTTCGAGCTGTCCTTTGCAGAATTTTAAGTTTTTGGAACAAATTATAAGTCAATAAAGATTAAAAAGTGAATTATCATCACAATGCAATAAAAAATAAAGACAAAATTGATTGTGGATAATATATGATAACATTTAATAATAAGATTACATTAGAAATAATTAATACGCACAAGATGTCTTTATTGATCTTCATAATATTTTTAAAACATTTATTGGAAATTAAAATTATAGAATAAATAAAGGAAGATTAGAATGAAGAAGAAAATGAATACCCCAAACTAATCATGATCTGCATCTTCTTTTATTTTCACTCACAAAAAAAAACCAAAATAGAGAAACATTTTATTATGTTAAACTGGTTGTCTTCACCATTTTAGTGAGGCAATTTTTAATTTTTCATCTTAACTAGTGGAAATCAAGAATAAAGTCTTGATTTCCAAATTATGATTAGAGCATTTGATCTTAGGCAACACTTAAGGTCTTGGATCAACTTGGGTCAAGATCATGCCATTTGGACAAGATAGGCAACATTGGAGAAGTAGGCAACATAGACATGACCTTTTGATCCATAAATTTTTAAAAGGAAACAATGGCAACTTGGCAACTACCCTCTAATCTAGTAAGTTCACATGTATACTAAAAAGCACACAAAAATTGAGTGTGGGTCACATTTGACATTGAATTGTCAATATGATCCTATATCTCACTTATTTTTTCAAAGCCACATATGAATTAATATCACACAAGATGAAGCCCACATATAACTGGCACTTGCTTGTACCGAAAATAAAGGTAAGAATTAGGATAAGAGCTACCACTCGAGCCAATCCTCTAGAGGGGATACACTTTTGAGCTTGGTAACTTGCACTAAGACGGACCACACACAAGCACCTTATTCACAATCATGCAAACTGTGTTGTCACAACCTCAACAACAGCCCAGAGGTATAAAATGACAACACCAGACGCACTAGTAAGCACCAAACCATCACCACCAGTGTTCATCAAAAGAACAACAAGAAATTTCACATTTGTTGCTGGATTCTAGGACGAACCAAGCATTTAGGAGGAGAAGGCATCTCCCCAAGAAGCAGGTTTTCCAGATTATAGAAAACCAAGTTACAAAAGAATACAAGGTGAGGAACTAGAGAAAACTAGATCAGTTCTTTTGGGGAAAATTCCTAGGTGCTGAGGGAAGCGCTCCCGCGACTCGACTCCAACCCTAGCCGCCGGCCCGCCGCCGGCCGCGCCGCTCCGCCCTCCCCTCCCCTCCCCCCCCCCCCCCCCCCTCCTTCTTCCCGCGTCCGCGCCGCCCCCGCGGCGGCCGGGCGCGGCCTCGTTCCCCTCCGCTCGAGTCCAACTCCGGCAGCTCCTCTCCCGCCGCCGTCGGCGAGAGCCCCTGAGCGTTGCTCGGGTGGGCGGTGCTCTTCTACCCGCGCACGAGGGCGGCCGCGCGGGGCGGCTCCTCTCCTGGCGGCGGTGCGCCTAGGGCGACGGCGGCCCGGCGATCCGGGTGGTGCTCCTCGGTGGCGTTTCCGGCGCGGCGGCGAGCTCTTCCTGGTGCAAGCGCGGGTGGCCAAGGTGGTGGGGTGCTGCCGTTGGTGGCTGGGGCAGCGGTGGTGAATCCAGCCCTGCAGGCCCAGATCTGGGCCCTTTGGGCCCGATGTGGGTTAGGGCGGGTCTGCCTCGTTGCCCCCGGTTTGGCCTGATGCGCGGCTCGCGACGAAGATGACAGCGGTGACGCCACCCTTGCTGCAGCGTGGCGGTGGGAGCTTCACGGGCCTAGCTGGGTCCGGCTGAGCCTAGGAACCGAGTGGGTAGCGGCGGTGGCGGCCTACGTGCAGCAGCATGGCGGCGGGGACTTTACAAGCCCCCGGGCTCGGTCGGGCCTGCTTGGCCTGGTGTGTCCCTGCTGCCGTGTCCGGTCAGCACCCGCCGATGGTGGTGGAGGACGCCCTCCGGGTGGCTGCGCTGCTACCGCCCTCTTGTTCCAATGTGGTCGGTGTGCTCTTGTCGTAGCGTCCGGTCGGCTATCGTCTTTGACGGTGGAGGTTGTTCCCTCCCGCGTGGTTGTGACTCTGTCGGACCTTGTCTACGGCTGCTTCATCTCGGGCTGACCGGCCCTGCTATGTTTGCCATGGTGAGACGACGATGGTGACTTCAAGACCGTGGTGACGTTTGTTGGTGGGCGGCAAGATGGGCGGGGCGCTACAGATTGTCCGAGACGTGGTTTTTTGGGGGTTGGGATAAATCCCTGCCGTTGGCACCGACGTGGTGACGCTTGAGAGTGTCACCCTTCCTTCTTGAGGGGCGTCGGGTATACCTCTTCCCCAGTCCTCGGAGCGTACCGGGGGAAACCCTAGGTCTGTCCGGGCAGCAGCGTCGCCGTCGTCGCTTTCCTTCTTGGAGGTGCTGTTTGGTACGCGGTGATTTAGAGTGCTAGGTTTGTGGTGGGACTTCGCCGGGGAGGGCGCAGCGGTTGCGGGTTACTTTCGTTTTCGTTGATCCGCCGGTGTCGGCTTTGTTTTCTTTTCTGTTTCTCTTCCTTTTCTTTTGGGCATGATTGTGCTGTTTGCCCCAGCGGTGGCCTCAGTGTTGTATCGGGTGGTTGCTATATTAATATAGCGGGGCGAAATCCTATTTCTTCAAGTGAAAGAATATTGAGCAAACGGAGAGGCATAGGACAGAGCAACCTAGACACAACAAACATGCAACTAGATCAAGTCTAGGAGGCTAGGAGTGGCCACTTTGCGCGCACACACCAATCTAGTATCTAGCATGCACCACAATCCCATAAATCCCGGTAGTGTCTGTGTACATGTACTAGGGGCACGGAGAGCATAATAAAGCAAGTTGAGCAAGCACAACATCTATACATTCAAGTCACAAATACAATTTTACCAAGAATGTGTAACGAGAGGATATAAGGTTGATCCATCCTCTGGAAAACATGCCAGAAAGCCAGCCAACCAACCATTAATCAAACCAATAATGGAGGTATAAACTTGTTTTCAAACTACTTTATGCTATATCTATAAGAGAAATTTGCTTTACGCAAAAATGAAACTTAGTATAGAAGCCTCCGTTATTCAACCAAATAATGCATATTTGTTGTATTCTACCTAATGGTGATTTGCGAGTACATTCGAAGTAGTCGCCTGATTTGTTGTCTCTGACTATTAACTTGGCCGGATATGGAGGAGCATAGCGTGGATGACGGTTTCGACGACGGCTACGCTAACTAGGATTGTTCTCGAGTCAGTTACATGTAGGGTTAATGCACGTTGTCTGGGCCCGAAGAGTTTTTGGATGTTTACACTGCTATTTTACTTGAAGTTTCCCGTTGAGGCATTGTGTAAGACTTAGTCATTATGACCCTTGTTATAAGAATAAAATTTGGTGATGTAATTGGATGTAAACTTTAGTATAAGTTCAATTATGTTACATGACAATTGATCATGAGATGGTGATTGTATAAATACAGCTATTCAGACAACCAGTCCAAGGTCCCCACATCGGCCCTTCCACCTACTAAGGGAACAAATCCGACATCTTACAACACGGCGGCAAAAAACACGAGCCACCGCCAACCTAGCGTTCTCGCCTCCCGCACGCCGTCAGAGATGCTATTGCCACACACTAGGAGGCACGTGAATGCCTCTGATTCCCAGCACCCGCCATAAGGTAGAAAAAGGCAGGACCAGATTTGGGCAAGATGCGCCAGATCCGCCACTCGAGCCCGCTCTAGACCTCCAAAGGGCTACTGCCACCACAGACCACGCCGACCAAGGGGAAGAACCACCTCTGCCTGATGCCGCTACCCCGGCTTCCGTATGCCGACGGGTCTTGAGAAGAACCACCGTACACCAGATGGCACATACGTTTATGGTTTTCCCATTACCGGATTTCTTGGTGGATTAACTATTTATGTTGCAAGAAAATGAATATACATTTTGATCGACTCAACTAATGGAGAATATTTCGAGCTGCCTTTTTTTTTTTTTTTTTTTTTGCATTTTCCACTCCATATATTCAAGAACGAAACACATACAAAGTACATGGATCAAACACAGAAAAAGAAGAACAGAACGAAGGGGAAAAAGGACACGCACGAAGATCAGCAACATCGCCGTCGTCGAAGACGAAGGCCGCCACCCGCCATCTCGCCACTGCCAGGGAGAATTTAACCCTATGAGAGACGCCGCCAAGCTTCTCCGCCGCGCCGCGACGGATCTTTAGTCGATGAACGACCCGGGCAGACGGCCCCCTGCACCAGCACCACCACCTTGCCGCGGCCACCTTCAACCTCGACCGAGCGCGAAGCCGCGAAGCCCGCCTGGCCCTGACACCCACCCGCCAGATCCGCCGCCAGCACGGATCCGGCGGCAGGCAGAAGAACTCCAGCGGCGCGCCGGCCCTGGAGCTCCCGCAAGTCGTGCGCGGAGACACCGCACCCGTAGGAGCCGCATCGCCGGAGAAGCCCGCGCCGACACCAAACCCACCACCAGCCGCCCCTCCTCCTGAGCGCCGCCGGTGAGAACTTCCCCCTATCCTACCATATATTTCGAGCTGCCTACAAAGTCCTTCCACAACATTACAACATTGAAAACTGGTGTCGACTTGTATTGTACGGAGTACTCCCAAAAAAAAATTCCATTTAATTTCCTCTTCCATTCTGGCTTGGCTTCGCCCTCCCACTGTTCCCCCAAAGAAGCTACCCAAAACGAACCCGACCGGCGACGCCTCCACCGCCAGCTCCTCCTCCACCACGAATTCCCCACTGGTCTATGCAGGAGTCCACCCAGTTTGCGCCCTCTCCGTCCCGCCGGGGCCAATCCGCGCGGAAATTTGAGAGGGAAAGGGCACGATTTTTTCGCCTTTTGCTCTACCTTGCGAGCTCCAGCTTCCCTTTGACCCCGCGCGGCTCTTCTTCTTATCCATGTCGCCGATCGGAAAGGCGCCGTATCGGTCGCCGGATGCGTCGATTTGATCTGTTGAGGTTCGGTTTTACCCTCTCGCTTTCGCGTGATGCGTGGATTTCCTTTTTTCGATGCTTCTCATGGCGTGTGCTTTGAGCAGGTGGAGAAATGATGGATTTGTGAGGCGCGATCTGAGTGGGGGCTTGTTCCGGGACCGTATCCCGCGCCAAGGAAGAACAAGCACTTCCCACTGGTAAGAGGGCGAGCAAATTCTCTAAATACATTGATGGAAGTTGTTCTATATGTGGTACTACTGAAGATGAAATGCGTATGCTTTCTCTTTGTCCTTTTTCTGAAGCTGCATGGTTCTGTTCACCTTGGCACATAACAACTGAATTCATAGCTGCAACTCAAAGTTCTATTCCTAACATGATCCATGCTTTACTCTCGTCGGGCCACCCGCAAATTAATATCTCTACCTTATATACTTTTCTGTAGTGTCTCTGGAAAGCTCGGAACGATGCACTCTTTGGCAGGAAGTTTTGCAGGCCCTCTCAGGTGTTCTTGATGGCAAATGCATTCATGGAGGGAACCAAATTAGAAGGCTTGGCCTCTACCGATGGCCACAGTTCTACACAGTCTGGTGGATCAATCAGTGAACTGTCCTTAGTAGCAGGCACAAAGATTTTTATAGATGCAGCTTGGAATCAGCAACAAGGCACAACCTCCTCTCCTGCAGGGTTAGGTATCTTCGTTCAACTGGCAGAGAATCATCACTCTTCTGGGCTGTTTATATCGGCAACCTCGCAGCCGGTTACGTCCGCTCTTCAAGCAGAAGCCTACGATCTTCTGCTGGCTGTACAAGTCGCAGAATTGCTACAACTTCAGGACCCTGTCTTTCTTACAGACTGTGCTACTTTAGCACAGGCAGCAGCTGCAGGTGATGTCTTTGAAAATCCTGGCCATTGGAAAATCAGGCCTCAGTTGGCAACTATTTTCAGCACCGAAGCTTTTGGGAAAGCATCCATCTACCACATATCCAGGAACGAAAACTTCAAGGCAGACTTGCAACCAAAACTAGCTACTAGACAACAGGATAAACCCTTTAGCTTCAGATGTTTGTCTTCCAGTCAGGCAAATGAAGCCTGCTCTTTTAGAGATGTTCTTTCACGCTTTAGCTCTGCTTCTTGCAGGCTGCTCTATGTAAAATGTTGTTGAGTATCAATGGAAATCCTCATGTTCAAAAAATAAAAAAGAGCCATTTGATTTGTCTTGGACTGGACCAGGCGTGGCTTCACCTGCAGATTGTCTTTGAACTGTTGTTGAGTCTCCCGATACAGATGCAAGGATGGCACAGAGTTTCATTCTCAAGCTGCTTGAGCTCTTCGACACAGGAACACAGTATAGAGTATATGGGAAGTTTATGCTGCACCGTACATTTATGAGGAAGGCTACAGATTTATTTATATTTGAGACAGAAAAGGCATTATGGGATTGCAGAGCTGTTAGAGATTCTGTGTAGTATAATCAATGGTTTTGCTTTGCCACTCAAGGAAGAGCATGAATCGTTCAGTTTGTTGACGGGCAGAGACTTTCGTAGACAGCTGTGGACCGTAGATGGCCCACACGTCAGCGAGCTCGATGTCTGGGGCTGACTGGATGGTGGCGAGCTGCAGGGAGCAAGGGGAGCCCGCCGTCGGACCTGAGCGTCAAGGCTCGCCGGCAGTTCCAGAGCAAGCCGGTTGTAGCGGCTAAGAAGAAGAAGCAGCCTGCCGCTGGCTCGTCGCCGGCAGTTCAGGAACCATGGACAAATTCGTTCGCTTGCTTTGCTGGTGATCACAATTCACAACTCTACGCACTTCTGAAACTGCAGTGCAGATTGTCTTTGAAGCTGTTGTCAAGATTTGTTCAGTCTCCCGAGACAGATGCAAACATGCCACGGAGTTTCATTCTCAAGCTGCTTCATCTCTTGGACACAGGATAGTATATATAGCAGGTTTATAGTGCACCGTACAAGAAGAAGAACAAGTTTGTTGCTTGAGCTCGAGCTAGAGCTAGCAGTTCAGGAACCATGGCCACTCTGTAAATGCATTGGCTTGATCAGAATTCTACGCACTTCTGAAACTGCAGTGCTGACGCCACGGACACACAAGTCAGCAACACGCGTCGTTTCCCAGCCTGGTGAAATTTGTTGACGGCGTTGACAGCTTGGTGGCCCACACGTCAGTGCAGATTGTTTGATGGCTGGGGATGACTGGATGGTGCCCCACCAGTCGGCGACACCTTATAAGCGACGGGACCCTCTCCTTGGCGCCCAAACGAAAACCGTCGTAACAAACTCTGCTCCTCTTCCTTCCTCGCAACGCCAAGAAACCAAGAAGCCGAGCGAGCGAGCGAGGAGAATGGAGCCACCCGCCGCCGCCTCCGCCTCTCCCGCCGCTGCCTCTCCTGGCGCCGCCTCTCCCGCCGCCGCCTCCTCTCTCTCGGTGGAGCAGCAGCAGCAGGCGATGGAGGTTTACGACTTCGAGGGCGTCGACTTCGTGCGGCTGCGGCTGCTGAGCGGCCGTCGCGCGTACCTGCACGCCGCCGAGGACGGGCGCTCCGTCCGCCTCGACCCTCGCCGCGAGTCGCACAACGCGGTGTGGGCCGTGACGCGGCGCTTCAGCCCCGACGGGAACAACCTCCGCGGCGTCCTCCTCCGCGGCGCCTACGGCCGCTACCTCGGGGCCCCCGACGCCACCGCGCACGGCTCCCTCTGCTGCCCCTCCTCCTCCCGCTCCCGCGCCGCCGAGCAGCGCGACCTCGACAGGCCCGAGGGCGAGGTCCCGGCTATCATGTGGCAGGCCGTCGCGACCAGCCGCCAGGGCGCCTTCCTGCTGCGGGACGCCACCGCGCGCTACCTCCGCGCCAACTCGAGCTGCTCCGGAGTCCACGTCTCCGCCCGCGCCGGCCTCTGCAGGGCGACCCAGTGGGCGGTGGAGCGCGTCCCCAGGGCCGCAGGCAGGCCGGAACTCCCGATACCGCCTGATGGGAATGTGAGTTCCTCGTCCCCTGCCTTCCTCGATTTCGACATGAGCATGTGATTCTCGAGTACCAGTTCTTCTTTCTGCCGCAATTCTTTGGCACGGTGGAAACTTTAACTTTGAGCTTGCAATTTGTCCTCTTAATTACATTTCATCTGGACTTGGAACACGTGATTCTGAGCTTGCTTATCTGAAGAAATCAAATCTATCACAGTATCGATCTTGCAATAAAATCTGCTAAATTCATTCAGATTGCTAGTTGACAAGAGCGCACTGCTGGAATTTGTGATAATTTGCAGTCCCACTTCGCCCGCGTCTGCCCTCCACTGGCCCGCCACTTCGTGTTGGAGCGGGGCATCCGGTGGGTGCGCGCCGACGACTATGGCGCCTTCAGCGAAGACAACTGGAGCCCGTCACGGTTCACCGGGAGGTACATGAGCTACCTGAAGAGGCACCTGGTGAGCCTGATGCAGTACCAGGAACCCGGAAGGCATTACCGGGACTACACTATCTGTGTCCGCGCCGGTCGCTATGGGCAGCTGAGCCCTCTGGTCGTCGACCTGCCGGGCAGCCGCGAGCCGCTGGACCTCGTGCTTTTGGAGCACAACACAGCAGGTCAGTGTGCTAAGCTGACGTTGTTTCTGTACTTGTGAATTGAGTGTGGTCTGTGGCTGCGAATACCCTTTTGTAGTTCTGAATTTAGAAATTGTTCATAATGCTGTGTTTGCCCTTTTTCTGTGTATTGTTGTCTTTTTTAATCCGAATAGAGTTGCTAAAAGTGCACCAAATTATAACAAAGCAATGTAAAGTGCACTAGTATGTTTCTCTGAAGGATGTTATGGAGAATCAGAAACTGAATGTGATATTTCTCTGAGTGGAATTGTTAAAAATGCACAAAATTATAAAAAAACAATGTAAAATGCACTCGTAGTATGTTTCTTTGGATAGTTTTATAGAATCAGAAACTGAATGTGATATTTCTCTGCACTTATCTGAAGAAACTGTAGAGACTATAGGCCTAGTAGTATCATGTGTTATCTTGATTTTGTTGGCTTAGTTTAAGATTCGCACTGTGATATTTCAGACTGTATGCCTACATTTGTTTGAGTGTTGGGATTTAACACTCTGAAGAATGTGCTGGTCACCTGAAACCAGTTATACGCATAAGGAAGGACTAGATGGTCTGAAACTAGTTCAAAACATGTAGTATGTACATATGTAATGCAACTTGTTCCAGATAACCTTCTGCCGTTGATTAAGGAGTTAGCCTAATCTTTCTATATTGTTCTGCATTCTTCCCTACTACCTGCTATTTTACGGAATTTTAAAACCTGCTATTTTATGAATTCTTACTAATCTGTTTAGTCTGGGTGAATTTTTCTGAATGCACCAAAGTACAAAAAAAAAGTAAAATGCACTGCTATTTTTCTTTGTGGAATCTTACAGATAAACAGAAGTAAATGAATGCGATATTTCTAAAATGCACTGGACTTCTCTAAAGAAACTGTAGAGAAGTACAAGTTAACTTGTTTGTGTGCTTCTAAATTTGATGTGGGCTCTGTCTGCTTATGCTTTTTGCAGTTCTGAATTTAGAAATTGTTGATAATACTCCCTTTTTCCCTTTTTATGCTTATTCGTGTCGGATTTACTGAGTGAAATTGTTTAAAATGCACAAAAGTATAAAAAATAATGTAAAAATGCACTACTGTGTTTCCTTGGAGAATTTAGAGGTCTAAAGTATAAAATAGCAGAAGTAAATATCGATACTTGTCTTGCCCTATCTGAAGAAAATTTAGTGAATATATGCCTAGTAGTATCATGTGTTAAGAGTGATTTTGCGGGCTTAGTTTAATATTTGTAATGTAATGTTTCAAACTGTGTGCCTACGTTTGTCTGAGAGTTGGCGGTTTACTTGAATATTGCGGATCACCTGAAACTAGTGGGATGCATTAAAAAAGCAGTAGATGATCTGAGACTAGTTGAAAACATGTACTATGTACATGTGCAATGAAACTTGTTCCAGATAACCTTCGGCTTCTTTTAGACAAAACGTAACCTTCTGTTGGGGATCAGGGAGTGAGCTTTAAGTTTCTATACAGTTCTGTTTCTACTACCTGCACTTTTAGGGGTTTTTAACTACCCTGTTATGGCTGCAGTGCTACTTGGTATTGTAGTAGGTCGTGCCTAACTGCATCTTTCTTTGCATCTATGGCTGCAGCGGATAATCAGTTCAGATACCCAGATGTGAACGCAGCGGCAGCAGCAGTCGGAGAACCAGTACTCTGATGACCGACCATGCCGCAGACCCACCTCTTCAAAACCATCGCAGTTCGTCCAAGATTTTGTAGCTGGTGGGGATTTAGAAGGGATGATGATCCCTTTCTATTTTGTGAACCCATTGTTGGTTGAGAGAACTCCGATACATCGCAGTTTCAGTGTTTGTGCCAGTTAGCTAGGACAGAAGTTTTGGTTCACGCTGAAATCCAGTTTTCCATGCCGTAAAACTGCAGATATCAAGTTTCCCTTTTTTCGTGGAGTAGAATGGTTACTGTCTGGATACTATCTTGCACCTGACATTGGTTGCATGCTCTTCTGAGAAAATACTAGTGTTACAGTCTTCAGAATTATTGGTGTCACTGCTTTCAGGGAGCTTTATCTCTTGCTGTGTTGTTCCTACCATGTGTGCTGGGATAAATTCCATGGTATTCAACCGATATCATTACATATGGATTACAAAATCTTATCGCTTCCCTGTGGATGCCGTTATGTTTCTTGATACTGAAACTCAAAATTTGGAGATGTCAGATGTGCATTCACTTGCTCGGCCAGTGCACTACCCTTGTCTATTTTATGGGTTTCCTCCTGTATCAGTGATTTAATCTAGTGTCAGATCTTGGATTAATCTAGTGATATGAAATGCTAGATCCAATACGAATGGCAGCAAATTTTTGCAGCATATAATTAGTGCCTGCCGCTGCGAAATATAGAAATTTTACATCTGTGGCTGCACAACAAGAGTAACTATGTTGCAGCTGCTATTTCTAAACACGACATATGATTTTTTTTAGAGATACTATAATTAGTAGAAACTGGATGGAACACAAGGTTAGATTCGTGTGCTAACATACTAAAAGCTAGATCGGTGAATAATATATAGGCTATTTTCTGCTAGATGTAGAATGGTTGAGTACTATGTGCACTTCAGCACTTGCAAACTTCGGATGGAAAAAACCATCGGTGCTAGAAAAGGTTATATATTATGTGAAATTCACTTTGCTACATGGAAGCATATGCTCTGCCATCGCGAATAATATTTCGAAATATCAAAATGTTCCGAACAAAAAGTTGGCGAGTACATTTTGATATTCTGTACACAAGCCAGGCTTCACGAAAAACCGACATTTGTTGTGGCATGTGTAGTAAAGACCCCAAGTTTTGTCTTTTTACAAACAAAACAAATGCTTGATTTTTTTCCGTGAAATGACTTTGTGAACGCATAGATTTTTCTGATTTTTTGATATTTCAAAAAATGTTTTTTTAAAACCAGGAGCATTTTTCCTATATTAATTACTTAACTGGTATCTTGCCTATAGCATTAGGAATATTTAATTTTCTGATTGATGTTCTTTTGTGTAATAAAAAGTCCATCCAAGCCTTGAATTGTTCCTATTATAAAATTTATACATATATGAGGCACTGAAAAACATATTGTTACAAGTCCAGGGCGCCCTCCGTCCAGAATCACATAACATCCTAGTTTTGTGGGACTTAACTTTAAACATTAATTTCACTACTAATACATAAGAAATATGTCATCAAATTATGCATTTGGAACCTTTATTCCAATATAAATTAATGGTTTAATTTCTATCACATAAAATATGTTTTGTGGATCAAAATAATGGTCAAAATTAGACCTTGAAATATACGTGCACCATGTACTTACGGATGAAGGGTAGCATATTTTCGAATAAAATTCATAGGTATATTTGGTCTACCATGAAGTTAAAGCATGTAGTTTTCCGGAAATATTCTATTCTTTTATTCTGAAAAGGAAATTAAATTCTAAATATACAGTGCAAATGGATCCACGTGGAGAAAATTTTCTTCGTGTTCACTATGCTAGTTGAATCGGTGCATAATGAAGGATCGATGAGATGTCTTGTTTGTAACTTATCACTATGTGGATTTGGAGTTTGACTCGTGTTAGATCCCATAGTTTTAGATCTCGTGGGCGTGAATTAATGATACTTGTAACATGTATCGATGAATTTTGTAGTTTATTATGATGTTTTCTTTAATATTTGGTTTATTTTATTGAACTAACCTATTAATAGTTGCAAAAGTGTACAAGTATTTTTTTACACTTTGATGTGTAGGAATTACTTGGGGAAAAGCAAAAACGCAAAAGGAAATCTTGTTGGAGTCGAATTGTGACTTTCCTGAAACCTGTCTCCCCAAAACAGATTTTAGAGATCGTCACGTTTCGCCCCGAAGGACGCTTCAAATGGAAAAGTGAATATAGTGAAAGTTGTACTTCCTACGATCCGAAATGGTTGACATGGAGTTGTCTAAATATGGATGTACCCAGACATGTTTTAGTGTGTGGATACATCCGTGTTTAGACAAATATGTGATAACCATTTCCGGTCGGAGGGAGTAGATAATTCAAAGCCAATATATCTGGACTAAAAATAGTCCCAAGCGGAGTCCAGACGCGCCCGGTAGACCCGTTTTTACTGTGGGCCCTTATCTGATGACGGGATTCCGAAAGTTGGTGACGAGATTGAGTCCAACTCTTTCCTAACTTGATGGATTTGGACAAGACTCAACCCTCTTGACTCATGGGGGCTAAGAGGGAACCCTAGGAAGGTTCTACAGGCCCAAGAGCCCTTGGATCAAAGGTGCATCCATGGGAGGCCAAAGAGCATGGCTCCGCCATAATGGCACCAAGGCCAAGGAAGAAGAAGGGCCAAGGGAGCGGCGCTCCCCTAGGCCGGCCAGTGCAGCGGTGCCGCAGCCAGCCATGCGCCACCCCCATGGCCGCCGCCTCCTCTAGCCGACCATCTCCACCTCCTGCTCCATCACCATTTCCACTTAGCTACAGAGGTCCACTCTCTCACAATCTCTGTAACCCCCTATGTAAACTTGGTGTTTGATGTTATAAATTGTTTCTGGATGATCTATGGTGTCTACACTATGTTTGCGTACTTCTTCTTTCTCCTATGGTTCAATATTGAATATCTTTGGTTGATTCAATTTGTATGTTGATATGGTACAGTCCTATGGTGCCCATTATATTTATGCTTGCATGGATAATCATCATAGGGTTTGTAGTATGTTAAGGGAACTGGAGGGTAGTGATGTGTGAGTGATAGAAACACAAACACCATTCTAGTTTTTGACATGTATGGGATAAGGGGGTCAATTTATAAGGCTATGGTTGGGCATTTTAATACCTTAATGTATCTCCTACTAGGTATAGATTGTTTGCTAGGGTTCCAATCATAAGTACGTGTAATAGACAGTAGTCGAAAACATTTAGCAAAAGTCTCTCCCACATATAAAAACTGCATCGAAGATAATGAACCTTGTAACTTCAAAAATTATTTATGGACAATTCCACCACTATTTCACACTCATGTTTCTGTTATTTTATGCTATTTTATCATTGTAGCAACTAACTTCACTTTCTTGTTATTTATCTTGAAAAACTATTTTTCATATCCGCAAACTTGTTCTAGTATTTTTCCTAGCAAACGATTGATGTGCATATAGTTGTATCAGTGGTTGATAGAACTTGACAGAATTGCTAAACCTACCTTTAGCTTCTCGTTGGGTTCGGCACTTTTACTTATCGAAAAGGCTACAAACAATCCCCTACACTTGTGGATTATCAATTATTGCATCTTGCAATCATGCATGTGAAAAATGGCAATTTTGACCTTTTTATCAAAAGAGGGGCAAGGTGATTTAAGTTTCGCTATAATCGATGAACATGGTTAGATTGTCGAACTTGACTTATCACCACATTGCAATTAAAAAATAAAGACAAAACTGAATTATGAATAATAATTAATAATGTCCGACAATTAAATTACATGAGAAATAACTAAGACAATAATAAAAAAATTATTAATTAAAGAAATAAAAGATGTATTTTTTGATCTTCGTAGTGTTTTACGACATTCATTGGGCATTAGAAAAATTTAAAAGAAGTAGAAGTAGTTACAATGAAGACAACATGAAAACTTTAAACAATTCTTGATCTTGACCTTCTTTTCTTTTTCACATGCAAAAAACCACCTAAACAAGGAAACATTTTGTTATGCTAAAATGTTTTCCTTCACCTTTTTGGTGAGGAACTTTTTAATGTTTAGAACTTAACTAGAATGATTTCCAAATTGTGATTAGAGGGAATTATCTGATATATGGCAATTCTTATAGTATCTCCACTGGTGCTCCGAATAGACTGCCCAACAACTGTGTTGGACATACGCTAATGGGTGTGACGACACACGTTGCAACATTATTGGGATAGGGTTCCCCCAATGGCGATCCAAATTGTATTTTGGGAAAATAAATTAAAAACAAGAAATTAGACAAAACTGACAAATTCCATTCAAATTTAGGATGTGTTTCCATCGAGAGACAAAATAAGATCCCCCCCTTGATTTTTTCAAGTTGCTTGTTAATCTTGCGTTTGTTGGGAACCAGATGACTAGGGTCGCCCGGAAGTTTCCGGGTTGTGGAATTTCTCTAGAAAAAAGTTGGTAAAGGTTTGGAGGTCAACTTAAGACGTACCACTAGTACTTGAGCTCCTACTTTGTGGAGGAGTCTCGGGAATAAGATGGTGAGCCTTCGTGGTGTTGGGGGGAGGGGGTGGGGGGTCCTTCGCGGTAACTCACACCTCTCCAACGATGATTTAGTTGAAAGATATGCACATCAATAATTACTATGGTTTCTCAATTACTATGTTTGATAATTAATGTTTATATTTCTGTGCTATTACTACTATGGTGTCGGAATTTAGATCCGGAGGAAAACCTATATGCACATGTGGAAATATGAACACCAAGTGTTGTCTTAGTCTGGCCTCTTAGACTAACTCATTGGTTGCACAATGACCCTGTTTCCTGGTCATGGGAAAAAAGGTTGCCGACAACAATGGGAGCGCATTGTTGGCAGAACAATGGGGCTAGACAAGACCCAACTTATTGATATACTACATGATCTAATCATCACTATTTTATTAGTATTATCAAATAGGGTTAACATTAGTTAAATGTCCTCGACCATTGGGTGTTAGCTTCATGAATAATGGGAAAATTGCTTTGGTTTTGTCTAACATCACACGATAAAAGGGCGATCATAGCGGCAACTTCTGGGTAGCTCGGAAAATGTGCATTGGACTTAATGATCCAAGACTATGAATTGCTCATCCGTTGATGGAGAGATAATTCCTAGACCCACTCGGTATAAAGGTATCCATCATAGTCTGCACATACAAGGTATGATGTAAAATTTAATATCATGGGGATACCGGAATAGGGAACGAGAAAAGGAAACAAACCGGTAACAAGGATAGCAAGATACGTGATCAAGAGTTGCTTCATAGGTTTATCAAAATGTCTCGCCTCGGTGTGTTGTTATGTACCGCGAAGCAATGTGAATCAAGTACGGGAACTAACAGGTTCACTAGAGTGCTTTCGTGTAATAATGGGAACCAATATGGGCGTCCATGGCTCCACTATTTATTATTGGACGTAAGGAGTTCCAGTCATGTCCACACATGTATGTCTTCCTACAGTCAGTTGTGCATGTTGAAGGTTGGATACATGAGAGAGTGCCACCGGAATGGTTTTGGAGTGATCAAAATATATTTTTAGAGATAACTGGAAAAGTTCCGGGCACCGAGAATGTCTGGATCACCCAAACATGCATCCAAATATTTCTGGAATTCTATAGAGTCTGGATTGGTTCCAAAATGTTCTAGAGGGTCCATGGGCTGCCTCACTAGGTTGGACCGAGGGGGCAGCCACATGCGCCAAAGGGCCCATCAAGGGGTGTTGCCTCACTTTGCTTGGCCCCCAAGCAAAGGGGATAATGGCTAGGGGAGGCGGCGGCTAGGGTTGGGGATGTGCCCTAACCCTAGGTCGGTAGGCCTACTTGGGGTCTACCTAGGGCGGCGACGCATGGGGGGAGAGGTTTGCCCCTCCTTGAAGGCTCCCCTCGCACTACATAAAGAAATGAAGGAGAGGAGCTCTCACTTCTCAACACACAAGTTGATCGTTAGCTTTGGAGGAGTCCTCCCCAACATATCTTTTCTCTCTCCCATGTGCTGGTATCTCCATGTTTACGTATACCAGTTGATCTCTCATTTTGGACGACAAAATTCTGTTGGACTGGAAGAGACATATGTGTGCGAACGCTCAGAGGGATCATACGTTTGATCCTCGTCGAGCAGGGACACGAAAACATCCTCATCGCTAGCTAGGCTTAGTTTCAAGGATTTTCAATATGCTTCATAAAAATCTACTTAAACTTGTACTTGAGGGTGTTGGTAATATTCCAGACCAAACTTATTGCTTGTACCTTCATAGATATCATGTCTGTCGTCGCGGTAAGGCATTTTTTTCCATAAGCGTTACCCTAAAGTAGTTTAAGGAAGTGAACACTAGGATACATATTCGTATCCGTGTGTCTCATTTTTGTTTCTAATTTATGATAGCCACCATTATGAAGTAGTTTATTGCATCATATAGGTTGTTTTACCTCGCATGCTTAGTATGATGAGACGTTTGGCTGTAAGTTATGCCACTTTCCTATTCCATATATAGGTATAGCGATTCATTATTGGAGACAGTACTAAGTAATATGGTATTGTATATGATAACATTCTTCTAGTTGTCAGAGTCTTGCAGATATTGGATTATTTCTGATCAAGATTTTTATTGCAAGGGAATAGTGAGAAAAAGAAATATCGACTTGCTAGATGGGATGTGGTTCATCGACCAAAATAACAAGGAGGGTGGGGATTCATGACCTTCAGGTTAAAACCACAGCTCTGCTTGGGAATGTCTTTTTAAACTCCTCACAAAAGACATGATTTGAAAACTCTTCTAAAAAATAAATAATGTGGGCTCAAATTTTTGCCACGAGTTTTCTGAAAACTGTGTGACTCACATTTTTGAGCTAGTTTTATGGTGACGAAGAAACATTTTTTCTGCTTTGGATGACAAGGGTTGGGAAACACCACACTCCGTGAACATTACAACTATATATAATATAGTACGTCACAAGGGTGAGCATTAGCTTCGGTATTGGAGACATGTCCACCAAATTTGACATTCGGCGGGATTTAGTCGGTCCTAGGCTTGTGGCACGGAATGCCCTTTTAGGGAAACTGGCAATGGTTGAATTGTCACAAGAGACTGATGAATTTACTCGAATCTACTTGAATGGTAAATTTTCAGTGAAGTCCATGTATAGATTTGGTTCATCCTGATGTGCTAGTTGATGATAATAAGATAATTTGAAAAATGAAGATACCACTATTTAAAAAAAAATGCACGGTATCTTCGTAAATAGGTTATGCTCGGAAAGGAATAATATCTTCATGTAAAGAAGTACATTTTTTTTGACAGTGATTAACAATTACACACTTATTTTCGAGTGCAAGTTTGCAAGTCTATATGGTCAGCCATCCAAGCTACGTCTAACTTGTATCCGCCAAGTATAGGTATTTTTTTTTGGTAATTGAGATATTGATCAAGTTTAGAGTACTTCTTATGGTGGGACAGCTTGTCGTAATATGGTCGATGTGGCGAAGTAGAAACAATAATATTTTAATGATAAAATTCATCTCTTACATAGGTCGTCGACCTGACTACACACATGTTTCGTTATTGGTGGTCTTTACAACGTGTGGAGTTTCGAGACCTATTTATGGAGGTGTCTGCATGGTTAGAGACTTAGAGGCTATGGTGAGAGATATTTTTATCCCACATGGCGGCAGCGTGTTGGTCCCACAGATCCATAGGTGGTATATGAGTTGTCCTTTTGTATTTCGTTTTTTATGTGTCATGTTGGATTTTCTCTTATGGTTGTGTGCATCCTGATTATGGAGAGGCCGGTTATAAACACTTTATATCTTTTGGATACCTCGAGTAGTATAAGATCCTTATAAAAAGGTTTCACATGCTGACGAGGTGTACCCTCATCAAATCCCATGGTAAGGACCTAGGGTTGAGATTATGGGGAGAGAACGTGGTAGTACTGGTAGTTTCGTCGGCTGACAAGCAAGGCAAAGATTTACCCAGGTTCAGGCCCCTCGGGTGGAGGTAAAGACCCTACTTCCTGCTTGTCTGGTATTGATTGTGGATTATGCGATTACAGGGAGCTCCGGCGAGATGACAATCTAGCAAGAGCTTTGGTGGTTCGAGTATGGCTTGGTCCCAGATCGGTACCCCTCCCAGCCTTTAAATAGGCTGGGTCTCGGGAGTTTGTAACCGACCTAGTTTACACGTAAGGAAAGCCTAAACCGACTATGCCTATGTCTATCTTGGAGGGTACTCCATCTTCTTGGGCCTCTTGTCTTGGGCTTCGAGTAGGCTCTTCGATATTGGGCCTTAGTCGTCACGTGCACCAGGTACCCTCATGATAGGGTACCCGATATGTATACCCATGTCAGTAGCCCCCGAGTACTTGTCTGACTCGAAGAATCGGGCATGGACTCTTTCGTAAGTGCACGTCATATGCTTTGAATTCTGTATATATAATTTGGAATTCCTGTATGAATAGCACACGTTTGGCTATGTCGAGTATCTCATCGACTGTGTTTTATGATGATCAAGGATAATAGCTTAGCAGGCCCAGTACACTCGACGGATCGGGACTGGTTAACTACACATTCGGGTAAAACCTTACTAGCTTTCAATCAAACTCGAGTCCCCGGACTCGAATCTGGAACAAACTGGTCAGATTCGACTAGGCCGTTGAGGTCTTACTGAGTCGATCTGCAGTATAACTTTGAATTTTACCCAACGCGTCCGTCGGGATTTTTCATCATGTCTGCTGACACGGAAAGTATAAGGATTGACGTTGCTGGAACGGTCCTTAGCCCAGCTCGAAAGTTCGGCGGGTCTTACCTTTGCACTATGCGTGCAGCATCCGAGGTATTTGCGACGGACGCAACTCGGGAATGTTTCGAGTATGATTTCTGAACTTTGTTGGACGAGTCATGCCCTTTGTCGACTGATATTTGCGTTATGCTATCGGGTGCGCGACAGCGCTCCCGATGGGAGTAGCCCCCGAGATTGTGCTTTATTGCTTTGCAATGGAGGATAATCTCAAAAACTCTCTTACTCTGCATATGTTAATCGAAGAAATTTGTGCCATAATTCTATCGGGTGCACGACAGTGCTCCCGATGGGAGTAGCCCCCGAGATTATGCTGTATTACTTGTAAATGGAGGATAATCTCAATCATTGTCCTAAGCATCTTCAGTCGAAGAATTTTTTGAACATGCTCCCGATGGGAGTAATATGACTTAGTCGAAGGAACGGTCGAGTGACCAATTTTGCCTTAAGAAAGTTTTGTCACACCCGAACTAATCAGGCAATCGAGTGACCAATATGCGTTGAGCATACTCGAACGTATTTTCTGAACAGATGCTTCAATGACGTCAGGGATGACGTTTATTTCGACTGCGATTTCTGACACGCGTGGCGTGCGTTATGCTGCGATTGATGGGACGTGACATAGTGGGCCCATTTGTGCAGAGCTGACCGAAGACGGTGCCGTTTGGACTTGATTTGACTATACGGGCCCACTTTTTCCGCAAGCGTGATGATGGCTCCTCTTTTTACGTGCGTAGTGGGCGGAGTGGCCGGCGACGGTTGCCCTCCGCGTTTGCCACGTGTACGGTCAGATTGCGTGCGTAACGCACGATTTGGATCTGAATGGCTGTGATTGCTTTTGTTTGTGGTAAATAGGGGAACGGCGCTGGCATTTGTTTTTTACCTGCCATTTGCTCTGCGCGCCGCCCTGTTCCATCGTCTTCCTCGCGCTCTGCCTCCATTGCTCCTGCGCTAAAGCTTTGCGCGCTCTCCCACCTGCTCGTTGACGATGAAGAAAGTGGCGGGCAACAAGCGCTCCGCCTCGACTGCTGCCGCCGCGCCCGATGCGGCGGCGAAGAAGGGGAAGAAGATTGCGGCTAGCACATCTGCGGCCGCCGTCGACCTCAAGAAGACCAATGGGGATTGGATGAAATCCACCCTGAAGGGCGCAGCTGGACAAGCTGCGCGAGGAAGGATTGCTGCCACCTTCCGACCAGCTCCTCGTCCGCGCACCTTCGCCCAAGGAGGTACTTCCCGAGCCTCGCGCTAACGAGCGCGTCTGTTTCGCGGAGTTTTTGCCTAGGGGTTTCTCGCCCCCTCCATGATTTTGTGCGAGGTTTGCTTTTTGCCTACGGGGTGCAGATCCATGATCTCACCCCGAACGGTATTCTGCACATTGCGTGTTTCATCACGCTGTGCGAGTGTTTTTTGGGTGTTGCTCCGAGTTGGGCATTATGGAAGTCCATCTTCATGGTCCGGCCAAACAACCGAGGTGGCCGAACCTATCCAGTCGGAGGCCTGCAGATCCAAGTGCGCAGCGACACCCGTACTTCGCCCTGAAGCCAGTCGACTCGGCGCAGGGGTGGAGGAAGAGGTGGTTCTATGTGCAAGTGGACCAAAATGTGGCCCCAGCATTTTCGACTGCTGGTATAGCCGCTAGGAAAAGCCTGGGACCATGAGCTTTCGACTGAAGAAGTGGCGGAAGCAGCCCTATGCTGGAGACAATTGGGGGCTCCTGAACAGCATCACGGGTGTGCATCTGATTGCCACCTTTGTGAAGATGCGGGTATGGCCGCTCCGCGCTCGTGCCCACCCAATGTGGGAGTATGAAGGCCCCTCGACCACTCGAATGAGCAAGGAGGAGCTGTCGAGAGTGAACTGGTGCACATGTGCGGTCCATCACCAGTACAAAACAAAGCGAGCCCTGCAACGTCGACTGCCCAGTCGATCCTTATGGGGCTGAAAAGCCTTTGCCAGAGGTTAGTGAATCTTTCGAGTATGATCTTCTGTTTTTGTTATCCTTCTGTGCATCTTTTTGACTTTCGACTGCTATATCTTGTATGCAGGGCCACTCGACTACCTCCACTCTTCCTCCTCTTCCCGAAGATGGCCAACTTATGAAACAGAGGTGACAGTAGAAGCGAAGGGAGGGGATGAATCGCCTTTACCTTCGGCTACCACTTCACCCACAGAAGAGGTTGAAGAGGAAGGGTAGAGGAAGCACAGGGCAAGGAGCCTGCCGCGTGAGGATGTTAGCGAGGTTCCTCTTCGCAAGCGCCGTCGGGCAGCCCAAGTTTTGTCTTCTTCCACGAGCTCACCCGCGAGGGAATCGGATGTGAGGGATGATGGAAACTCAGCTCCGTCTCCTACGACCACAGCTGCTCCCTTGGACGTGAGTCCTTTGAGCTCGGCTCCTCCTCCTCCTCAGTCGAGTGGGCAGCTACCTTTTGGAGGCCCAAACTTTGACGAGCTCGACACTGAGGATGAAGAAGAGCACAGGTTTGCTCCTTTTTGCACTTATAATTTTTTTGTGAGTTATGTACTTTTGCTTATGTTGTATGCCTTTCGGTCACTTGTAGTGCCGAGACTGTGCGACCTCCAACTCCTCCAACCGTGAGAGCCTCGACTCCAGATCAGCCTGAAGCCTCTCCTGTTGCGGCTGAGGTTGTGAAAACAATAGCCACGACCACTTCCATTGAGGCTGCCAATATTGCAGTACATCGACTCCGCAAATTGGAACTTCTGCTGCCAAGCCGCGCCTTGGATTGAACACGTAAGTGTTTTTGTCGAGTCTTCCTTCTGGACCTATTTGTGTATAGCTTATGTGGTTTCGTGTGCGTGCAGCCCTTCTACCTCAACCTGGTGGAATCAGGTAAAGCATTTGTCCAGGTTGAACAGGAGAGGGATAATCTGCGCGCTGTTATGGAGCAGCTCACCCGTAAGTGTCTTGGGTTTCTGTAGTCTTTGCCTTGTCGATTGTGAATGACATCTGTCCATCTATCTCAGGTGACAAGGCAACCGCTGAATCTCGGGTTAAAGAGCTAGAAGAGACACTCGCCAAGGAGCGCGAGAGTCGAAGAAGGCCTTGGATGATGCCAAGGACTCCGCCGCTTTGCGCGAGAAGAATTATGCTGAGCGCCTGGCGAGCCTCACCCGAGACGTAGGCGGTGAGTTGACCTTTCACTTTTTGCCTACTTCTTTTGCCACTGAATAGTATGTAACATTTTTGTTACTTCTGCTTTTTTGAAGGAGCTGTTGGGGCATCGACACCTGTAGATCAACCGAGTGTCGATTTGTCCCTTGACCGCGCAATCGGCGACCTGGAGTCGTCTCTACCCAAGCCAAGGACGCACTCGCCAAATCTACGAGCACGCTCGGCGCCGTGTTCAAGGATGTGTTCCCCCCAGCCAACCTCCTTCGACTGTGGATGGCTTCGCAGACGTCCTGGGCCCGGGAACTTCGACTATGACGAACTTTGCTCGCGCTTTGACGGTACGCGGCTCAGAGACCACCCTCAAACTCCTTTTAGGTCATGGGATAGAGGGTGACTTCGAAGCCGCTCTGTCTGCTTTCCCTCGTAAGCCTGGCGGGAAATTGGTGTCCCTAAAGCATTTGAACGAGCCAGCAAAGTTGGCTGAAATTTTATGGCCACCATGGAGCGCCGGGCAGAAGAGGTCGCCGCTCGTGCGAGTAGGGCTAGGTCAGAGTCAATGTCTGAGAAGTAGGGCAGCCGCGCCTTTGATGTTTGTAATTAAACTTATGACCATGCGAGTATGCATGTGCTTTTGCTACCTTTGTATGAATTTATGTTCCTCGTTATGATTCTGTTTGTAAAGCTGTATGTTGTTGCTCGTCTGAGCTTTGTGACTAGTTTCTCATGAAACTTTTATGATGCTTGGAACAGAAACGGCCAGCCGCCACTTCATCCAGTTCGTCGCGGCATCATACCCCTTCTCGATCTCGAGCTCAGGCGTCAAATGATGCCGCGGTAATACGTTATATGAAGGCTCGACTTGCGAAACAGGAGCAGGAACTGGCGAGTGCCCGAAGCGAGCTGGAAAGGATGAGGGCAAGGCCTGCTTTACCCACCCAACGGGAGGAGTATGTGCTTGGCGAGATGGAGATCGTGAACAGACAGCTCGAGTGTAAGCATGACTGCCTTGATCTTATGAGTTCACAGCCTTTCTTTTTTGTTCACCCAACTTGTGTTGTTGCAGGTTTTGTTCAAGATTTCCAGGCGGAGCAGGCTCGCGTGGATGAGCAGTTGAACATGGCAACTGACGAACCCACGACTGGCCGCCAGCACTTTCGATTGGACAAGCACCGAGCACGCATACTCGCGACTGCAAGATCGGGTGTGGCGGAGCACTATGCTTCTTGAATTGTGCAGGTCGGCCTTCAGTCGAATCAACCAGATGGTTTTTCCGACTGGGCCACAACCTCAAGGAATCCACGCGTTGCTCGATCTCTTCCGGTCAACAGGTTCCATTCGAGGCTTCATCACCCAGAAGCTTGTGGACGGTGCCAACGCAACCATGGCATATCTCCGAAGTCAACGTCCAAATTTGCAGCTACGTCCACCCGTGCCTGGATCGTCTTTGTCCCAGTCGAATCTTGACGAAACATTCGATCACGCGAGGACATTGGTTGATTGCTATCAAGCGCAACTTATGGGCCCTGTTCTTCCAGCAAAGGATGAACCAGAAGATTAGGGTATTTATGTATAGGGAACAGCCCCCGAGTGTAAATTTGCCACTTAGTACATATTTGTTCACTTGTATGTATGCAGCCCCCGAGTGTATCGAGTGGGGTTTATGAAAAACAGTTTACATAGATCATGAATTACATAGCCCCCGAGTGCTCGAGTGAGGTTATGAATTTTATGAGAGTTGAAGCTTCAACTTATGCCTGCAGGCTCAGCCCCCGAGTGATTGATTGGGGTTGAGCAACTTTTTCCTTTGTGTTTGTGTTACGATCCAGCCCCCGAGTATTCGAGTGTGGCTGATTATGTTTGAAGGAGCGAAAGCTTTTATGTTATGAGGCTCAGCCCCCGAGCATACGGGTGAGGCTAAGTTTGTGCTGATAATAAGCGAATAGCGTTATTGCGAGTAGTAGTGCATGAAAAAGTATGAGGAATTTATTGACTATATTCCATTTATGATGTTAGGCTGCAGGCCGCCTCATTAAAAACCTTCCAGTCCCCTTAGGTACCCTGGTAAGGAAAAGAGCGCGTCTGAAACCTGCAGCCATCCGACATATGAGCCTATTACATTATGCGACTGAGCAATCTAAGCATAGAAACGGCGCAGCTGCGCAACGTTCCAAGGATTGTGGAGAGTTCGCCGGTCTTCGCATGCTTCAGTCTGTATGCTCCACCACCTATGACCTCGGTGATGATGAAGGGTCCTTCCCATGGAGAAGCAAGTTTATGCACCTTCTTTTGCTTCAGTCGAAGTACCAAGTCACCCACCTCGAAGGACCTGGTACGCAGTCGACGGCTGTGATAGTTGCGTAGATCTTGCTGGTAGACAGCTGTGCGTGCTAGCGCTGTGTTGCGTGCTTCTTCGAGCAAGTCGACTGCATCTTCGAGTGCTTCATCTGCATCGTCTTCATTGTATGCTTCGACCTTGGTGCGTTGAACCTTACGTCTGATGGCAGGATTGCCTCTGCGCCGTAGACCATGAAGAATGGAGTGAATTGCGTTGAGGCGTTGGGTGTTGTGCGTAGGCTCCATAGCACAGACGGGAGCTCTTCTACCCAAGCACCCGCAGCCCTTTTGAGTGGCACCAGGAGGCGCTTCTTGATTCCACTGTCACAAGCCCATTGGCCTTTTCGACTTGGCCGTTTGATTGCGGGTGCGCCACAGATGCATAATTGAGCGTGATATCTTGCTCTTTGCAGAAGGATTTGAATTCCTCAGCCGTGAAGTTTGTACCGTTGTCAGTGATGATGCTATTGGCACACCAAAGCGGTATATGATGGATTTTATGAAATTGACTGCTGTAGTGGCAGTCGAACTTGTGATGGGTACTGCTTCAATCCACTTGGTGAACTTGTCGACCGCCACCAGAAGGTGAGTATGCCCTCCATGGGAGGATTTTTTGAGTGGCCCAACCATATCGAGCCCCCACTGGGCGAAAGGGCCAGGCCAATGGTATTGTCTTCAACGCCGATGCGGGTGCGTGCGGCTTTGTGGCGAATTTTTGGCAGCCGATGCACCTTTTGACTATGTCCTCCGCGTCTTTGAGTGCTGTGGGCCAGTAGAAGCCTGCGCGAAAGGCTTTGGCTACGAGTGATCGACTGCTGGCGTGATGCCCGCAAGTACCTGCATGAATATCACGAAGGATGGCTTGGCCATCTTCAAATGCTATGCAACGCTGGAACATACCTGATATGCTGCGTTTGTAAAGTTCACCGTTGATGACAGTGTATGCTTTAGATCGTCGAGTGACGCGTCTTGACTCTGTGAAGTCTTCGGGTACCTCGCCGCGGAGTATGTATGCGAGGAAGGGTTGAGTCCAAGTTGGCTCGATGAGGAGTACCTCGACTGGTGGGTCCTCTGTGCTAGGTGTTTTGCTCTTGGCTGGTGCGGCTGTGCAGGAGTTGCCGCTTCTTTTTGATTGATCTGTGCTCGATGCGCTCGAAGAAGACACCAGGTGGCACTGGTGCTTTGGTCGCACCAATGTTGGCTAACTTATCTGCTTCTTCATTGCTCACGCCCTATGTGCCGCAACTCGCAGCCTTCGAAGCTGCCCTCCATGATGTTGTACAGGTCACGGTAGGCGATCATGTTATCTGCGATTGCGTCGCAGCCTTCATTGTTTGCTGCACCACCAGATTCGAGTCGCCGTAGATCATCAGTCGAGTGCACCCGAGGGCTTTGGCCATCCTCATGCCATGGATCAGAGCCTCGTATTCTGCTTCGTTATTGGATGGGAACTCGAATCCCATTTGCAGGATGTAGCGGAGCTTGTCGCCTTTTGGTGATATGAGGATGACACCTGCGCCTGCGCCTTCGTTTTTCTTCGAGCCATCAAAGTACATAGTCCAGGAATTGGACACATCTGGTGCTCCTGGGAGCTGAGCTTCAATCCACTCGGTGTGGAAGTCGGGTAAAACTTGTGCTTTGATGGCCTTCGGGTAATCATACTTGATGTCTCTTGGTGCTAGCTCGATGAGCCATTTTGCTACTCGCCCAGTTGCATTGGGGTTTGTGAGGATGTCCCCGATCCCTGAAGTGCTGATTACAGTGATCGGGTGCTCTCGGAGAAGTAATGCGTCAGCTTCCTTGAGGACATGAACACGGCGATGCCAGCTTCTGATAGTGCGGGTACCGCTGCTTTGATGTGGAGAGCACTTCACTCAAGTAATAGACTGGACGTTGTATGCTTTGGGCGTGTCCCTCCTCTCTGCGTTCGACCACAGAACAGTGCTCACCACCCTATTAGTTGCAGAGACATATAGGTATAGTGGCTCGCGTTCCCTTGGTGCTACGAGGATTGGAGGGCTTGTGAGGACTCGCTTGAGGTCCGTGAAGGCTGCTTCGGCTTCTGGCGTCCACTCGAACTTATCTGCCTTCTTCATCAGTCGATAGAACGGGAGTGCTTTTTCGCCTAGCTTGCTGATGAATCGACTGAGTGCTGCTACTCTACCCGCCAATTTTTGCACGTCGTGGAGCTTTGAAGGCCTTTGCATCGTCAAGATGGCCTGTATTTTCTCCGGGTCCGCCTCGATTCCTCGAGCTGAGACTAGATACCCGAGGAGTTGCCCGGCTGGCACGCCGAACGTGCACTTCTTCGGGTTGAGCTTGATGTGGAAGCGTTTGAGGTTTGCGAATGTCTCCGCAAGTCATCGAGTAGTAGGTGTTTTCTTCTCTTGTGGTGATGACGATGTCATCTACATAGACCTGGACGTTTCGCCCAATCTGCTTCTTGAGGCAATCTTGCATCATGCGCTGATAGGTTGCGCCTGCGTTTTGAGCCCGAAAGGCATTGTGGTGTAGCAGTAGACCCCGAGTGGGGTTATGAACGCCGTTTTTTCTTCATCCTCTTCCTTCATCCTTATCTGGTGGTAACCCGAGTAAGCATCCAGGAAGGACAAGCGAGCGCACCCGGCGGTGGAGTCGACGATCTGGTCGATTCGAGGTAGTGGAAAGTGATCCTTTGGACACACTTATTGAGTGCTGTAAAATCTACACACATCCGAAGGATGTCTGTATGCTTCTTCTCTACAAGTACGGGGTTGGCCACCCATTGTGATTTCTTGATCTCTCTGATGAATCCTGCTGCGAGTAGCCTGTCGACTTCGGCTTCGACTGCAGTTCTTTTTGGGCCGGATATGCGGCGCATTGTTTGTTTGACTGGTTTAGCACCTGGAAGTAGCTGGAGAGAGTGCTCGGCGAATTCCCTGGGAATACCTGGCATGTCTGCTGGACACCATGCAAATATATCCCAGTTCTCACGGAGGAATTCGACGAGCGCGCTTTCCTATGCGATAGGCAGACTCGACGAGACATTGACTGTCTTGGTCGGGTCAGTCGGGTGCACCTGATGCGATCTTGTGTCGTTGGTGGGCTGAATGCTCTGTCGACTGCCACCTTTTTGTGCTCTGGCATAAGTGTTCGATCGTTGGAGACCGCTAGATCAGCGAGTGTTGCTTCCATGCCAAACATCTCAGAGATTTTGCTGAATTCTCGGTCGCAAGAGTCAGACTTTTGGAAGTTCCCTTGACTGTGATTACTCCTTTTGGTCCAGGCATCTTCAGCTGGAGGTATGCGTAATGTGGCACCGCCATGAATCGAGCGAACGTCGGGCGTCCAAGTATAGCATGGTATTGTGACTTCCAGTCGACCACTTCGAACTCAATCGACTCTGTCCTGAAGTGGTGCTTGTCCCCGAACGTTACGTCGAGTTGTATGGTGCCTCTGGGCTTATTGCTTTCCCTGGAACGATACCGTGGAAGGTATTTGAAGATCTTGGCAGGTTTTCGACTGACCTGTTCATTTTGCGGAGCGTATCTGCGAAGATGATGTTTATGCCGCTCCCACCATCCATGAAGACCTTGGACATGGCGTAGCCTCCAATTTGCGCGTCGAGTACCAGAGCAGAGTGCCCTGGTCGAACAACCGATGGAGGGTGGTCCTCTTTGCTGAAGCTTATTGTAGTTTCGGATCCTTCAAGTATTCTGTTACCGCAGGAGGTGACATGACCGCCATGTTTACTGTCGAGTGCGAAGTTTTTGCTCCCTGTTGGAAGGTCGACCTTTCTGTATCATGTACATCTGCCCTTGGGGCGGAGGGTACTGTGGTTCGTCCACCCGAGGCACGGGCTGTATGGCACCCGCGAGATTTCCGCCTGGGGCAGGCTGTGGTGGTGGAGGTGGTGCCATCAGAACAGGCACGTTGTTTGGCTGAGGCACGGGTGCAGGTGCTTGTGCGGCTGCTGCCTTTCTGCGATTTACGTAATCAGTCGCCATTTGGTCGAACTCCCTGCAGTTTCTCATCGAGTGGTTGGATCGCAGTTTTCCATCGTCCCCCTTGTACAGGTGGAATCTGCAATCAGCGTCCATCTTTTCTTCGAATGATCGCTCAGATTGTGCCCGTGACTTGCGCCAATCCTTCCTCTTGTAGCTATCACTGCGTTGGCGTCTCGACGATCTCGACTGTCTCGACGATCATCTCGACTGTCTCTCGATCATCTCGACTGTCTCGCCGATCTTCCGACCGTCGGTCGCTTCTGTCCTGATCATTGCGGGGTGTGGAGAACCCAGCCGCCATGAATTCGGGTCTGTCATCGTCGTAATGACGTTTTGAACGTTTGCGCCTTCGGTCGTCTCTGTACGAGTCTCTATGGCTTCGACTGCTATTCTCATGTTTGTCACGGGGTGAGGACCCGCGTGTGGTGCGTGCCATATCCTCTCCATCTGCCCACTCAGTCGCGATCTGCAAGAGGTGGGCTACAGATTTTGGCTTTTGGCGGCCAAGTGCTTCTTTGAAGTCTCGCCTGGCGAGGCCCATGACGAAAGCATCCATGGCCATATCTTCTGAAACCACTCCAACTGAGTTACGTATCTCAGTCCATCGTCTGATGTATGACCTCAACGTTTCGTCTGAACGCTGAACGCAGGCCCGCAGCTCCTCGAATGTTTTCGGGCGCTCACATAGAGGCTCGAAGTTTTTGACGAAATCCCTGCGGAAGTGATCCCACGAGTCGTATGTTGATGGAGGTAGGGCCTTGAGCCAGTCGCGAGCTGTGCCTTCGAGCATGAGTCGTATGTACTGCATGGCTGTAGTGTTGGTGCCCGCTGGCACGCAACTGCCAGCCTGTAATCTTCCAGCCACCCGGAAGGTTCCTGTCGACCCGTGTACTTGGGCTGTTCGGATGTGAGTTTGAATCCTTTGGGCATCCGTGTCTCGCGGACGCGTCGAGTGAAGCACAGAGCTCCATGTGGCTCAGGCTCTCGATCAGAGTATGAGTCGCTACTGTAAGATCTGCGTGATCTGCTCCTGGACCTGCGCCTTCGCGAGCCGCTTCTTTCCTTCGAGTGGTGGCGACGACCACTGTGATTATGCTCTTCCCGAGGTGCGTCGACTAGGGCACGGTCTCGACTCCCACCTGGAGTTCTTGGAACTTGGCGTATGGCCTTTGCAGCTAAGGCGAGTGATTTGATCTGTTGGCGGTGTAGTTTTGCGTTGGGGTCATCCGCTGGGGGCTTGATTGCCTCCAGGTATGCTGCAGCGGTGTAGAGAGCACCTGCTGCTGTTTTGGGCACCGGCAGTCCTTCCTCGTCGTATGTCATGAAGGAGTTGCCTAAGTTGCGGGTGAGTGCCGCCTTCTCGCCTGGCGAGAGGTGTGACAACCTTGATCTGGTCTGTGTCTGCTCGCCCGGTGGAGCTCAGGGAGAGCTGTCTTCTGCGCACTCGACAAGCTAGCTTGCTTTTTGCGTTCTTCGAGTGTGCTCTTATCTGCTTCAGTCGAAGTGACTCCTGCCAGTTGAAGTACTGGAAGGTCAACATCTCTTCTTGTGTTGCGTCTGCTGGCATCATTGTGCACTCCTTGATGACTTTATCTGCTTTTGCTGCCATCTCAGCAGTGATTGTGAGAGTTGTGCTCCGTCGGCATAGTAACTGTGCACGGGAATTCTGTAGGCCTGCGACTGGCGTTGTCTGATGTTTCTGCGGCGATGGCACGTAGACCTGGGGGTATGACCCGAGGGTATATGTATGTACTTTCGAGTCCCGTCATGGACTCGACATCTTCATCGAGGCTCATGTCTGAGCCTGTATGTTCATCGAGTGGTTCGTCTGGACGGATCTCGCAGTCGACGTCTTCGTCGCCTATGCCCATCTCGGCGTCGGCGAGGTTGTTATGAGTCTCGAAGTCGAGGTTGTTGTTGGCGCAGATCTCGGAGTCGACGTGGTTGTCGATATGAGTTTCGAGGTCGTCGAAGTCGCTGAGGGAGATCCCGCAGTCGAAACTATCCTCGAGTGGGAGATCCAGCTCGGGATCGTTTGTGCGTATGCTGATTCGGCCTCCTCCCTGGAGTCTTCAATGAGCTCGCGCATCTCTCGTGTGGACATGGTTGTTGCAGACGAACAAGCTTGGAGGGTCGACGATGGTATGGACGCAGTGGAAGATCCGCAGTCGAAGGAGCCGCACCGATGGAGCCTCGGGTGCGAAAGTCGCGAGTTGGCGTGGATCCGTCAAGTCCTGCACACCAAGCTTGTTGACGAAAAAATTGAACGAACCAACGGTTAAACCCAAACCTGACTCGAGATCGGAGAAGGCCTCCTGGAATCCTGGCGAGTGTGGCTCGAAATCCATCAGAGGATCCGATGTGTTTTGCGGGTGAAGCTGGCGTGTTGCCGTTTGTTGAGTG